>JARHVA010007030.1:12500-267500 GCA_037957365.1 Torreya grandis
TGTTAACTTAGATTTTTACAATGTAGATGTCGGCCTTTCAATGCCATCACCTCATGTAATTGTACCCAATAATGAGGTGGTACACTACTATGCTTTGATTGATAAATTCCATCACTATGATAATGTAATGTATTATCTGGAAAGAGATGATATTAAATCAAACAATAGCGAACCTAAATGTAGTCAACATATAAAACTCTCAACAAGATAGAGTTTAGGTAGTTTCCTTAAACTGCCTATAGAAATGGTTGTGCAGAGTTCCAGTTGATTATGAAATAGTATGTGAGATTGATTAGGAAGATTCATGGTGAAGAAAAAAGAAAGAATGATATAGACAAAATTAAGGATCATAGGAGATAACAACTAGAGGAGAATAAAACATTGAGAGAGATTAGCAAAGATATCAAGAAGAAGAAAAAAATAAAAATAAGATAAAGAGGAAAGAAAGGAAATAACAAAATCAATGAATGGATATTATAAATTATTCAAAGTATCATTGTGTTAACAATAGGTTTTCAATTATAGGTACATAGGACTATTTCTATGTACACCGATAGAAGATGATTTTGAGAAAGTTGTGCATAAGGTAAGATGTGTTTTTGGTTGATTTGAGTTTCAAACACTTGTGAAAGGGTTTTAAAATGTTATAATTTATAAATTAGTAATATAAATAAAAATTTTAAGAGCTACAAATTCTATTTTGATAAATTGACCTATCAGAGCAACAACTAGGTCTAGAGAACTAGAAACTTAAAAAGATAGAATTTGAGAATGAGAACTCAATCTCTTAGAGACATATAATTGGTTGATTTATTGTAATTTTTAACACCTACATAAATCTTGGAGGTTTCTTAATGCCTATCTAAAGTGTCTTAAATAATTTTTTTCAAAATAAGGAGAGTAGATTTAAGAGATTAGTGACTAGTTAATAACAGACCTAATGAGTAATTGACTAGTTTAAAAGAAGATTGTTAGAGAGTGGATTTTAAACTGAGTTGAGAAAAAGAGTGGATAAGTGAGGTTTTAATTATTTATTATCTTGTTTCTCGATTTTGGTCAATTTTGGGAAGTAAATTGTTTATGAGTATGCAAGGCACACACATAGGGCTAGATGGTTGGACCAACATTTCAAGATAACCAAGCATACATTCCCACTTGGTTAGATTGTTTAGGTAGTTGAATTTAATAAAAATTACACATTGAAACCAAAAATGGAATTTCAATCATAATATTACAACTCATCATAAGTTGCCACATTTATGTATATAACATTCATGCACGTACCTAATAGTAAAGAGAAATAATGAAAAATATTAAGGGAATACCATTTTTATATTAGCGATGACCAATCACATTAATTAAAGTATGTGAAATATTATTTTAATAAGTTATATGAATTGGTGAGTCAGAGGAACATTACTTTCAATCAAAATTACATTTGATAAGAAAATTACACATCACAATTTTAAAAATACATGAATGTTTTATTGGTTGAGAAAGATACATATTATCACTAGTGTTGAACACATTTAGAGTTTCACCAAGGCTGGTCATGGAAAAGGGGAGTATGATGGTGCTAGATCATGTATAAAAAGAGATATTGCAAGGGAGGAGTTGAAATTTGAAGAGGGTGTTCATTTGACAATGTAAAAATCATGGTTGAATGGTGTAATGAGAATGTATGTCATTGTGCTCAACCAAATTATACTATTGATAGACATTTCTAGTTAATGGAGGAAGAACACTTGGAAAAGTATGAGGATTATATGACTCTAATGGGTTCAAGTGACCTCTACTCATTTCATAAATTAAATGCAAGTTCTTGGAATATTCATATGAGACACTTAACATGTTTCCATTTTGCATGCATAGACTCTGTTTGGTATGAGTGTGATTTATAAGAGTGGGTGGATGATTACAGTTCCAAACCTCTAATTCTAATAAACACATATTAGGTTTTGATAGCACTGCAACATATAAATATGCCATCATCAGATGAATTTGACCATATATCTGATCTATTTTAGCAAAGTAGAATATTTTTTATGATGTATAATTTATTCTCATTATATATCTTCATATTGTCCCTAAAATTGGTTTATTATGATATAGGGCATACTTTTATAATTATTATAGATGAGAATAATGAAGAAGGAACTAATTACTACTTGTTTTGAGGTGTAGAGAGAAATTAAAAAATGACTTCCCTAGTTATAGATAGAGAAACAATGAATATCCCTTTAGGTCAGTGGTAGTCACTAGAATTTGGTTTCAATGATATCCTATAAAATACTCAAACCAATGGTTGTTTGAGAGTTTTAAATGCACAAGAAGATAATACACTATTCAAATTTAATTCTTTCAAGGAATATTCAATTATAAAAATATCATGGGAGGCCATTAAAAATATAGCTATGGAAAGTTTGAGAGTCAGGCCATGAAGCTATTCTTGATAGTATCAAGGTTAGAGTAGATCCTAGTGGTTTTCTGGATTAAAATATGTAGGTATGTTAACTTTTTAAATGTATATTTAATTGATTTTACCAATTTTTTTAATTTTATAGGTAGTTTATATGAATTTCATTTTTAATTATTTACTAACAATTTTTTGTACATTAGTGGTCTTAGATAAGCTTCCACCTTCATGTGGTTGCCACTATCAGTAGATAATTATATATTTTTCAAGCTAAGATAAGCTCAAATTGGATGTGATCTAAGTGATAGATTCTTAGGTGGAGGTGTCAAAGGTCGAAATGTCATTTTAAGCTCAAGAAGTTGCTTGTTCAATGCTAAAAAGTTGCATTTTTGGACCTATCACTGCAACTTATCTAATAGATTACTCTCTAAGATTTCATCTGAGTGCTCTAGGGTGAAATTATAGGGATTAAATAGGTAGATTAGGGATATGATGGTTCATGGAAATGACTTACATGTTTTGTTTTATGAATTTTTGAACTTAGGCTAAAAAATTGCATATTTCTTTTATTGGGAAGGGTGTTTTTGAGGCCATAATATGTGCTGGGTTTGTCGATTAGGTCTGATAGGAGGCCAATAACATGGTACTAGATGTTATACAACTGAATAGATGTGTTCACAGTGTCAGTTTTTAGTCAAGAATCATCAGAACCATAGTTATGTTAGCACATCTTAAACTTTGACAACATTTATTATCAGTGTTTTTGTGCTCCTAAACGGTAGTGAAAATGCATTTCTCAATGGATTCAAAAATCATGGTAGTGTAATAACATGTAATTCTCATATATAAACATGATTAAAAGTAATATATTATTAGGTGGAGTTTCCATAGGTAGAAATGGTAGTTGGATCACAAGAAGTTGCTTGTTAAATGCCAAAAAGTTATATTTTGGACCTGTCACTACAACTTATTCAATGGAATATTATAAAAAGGTCCATTTTAATACTCTATGGTGTAATTATAGGGATTAAATATGTAGGGTATGGATCTGATGTTTCATGGAAATGACTTATAGGTTTCTTTATGCATGTTTAAACTTAGGTTAGAAAAGTGCATTTTTATTGTCTTAGTAAGGGTGTTTTTAAAGCCAAAATGGTTGGCAGGTTTCTCAATCAGGCCTAATGGGAGGTCAAGAACCTCTTCCTAGGAATTATTTTCCCTCACCCTATATGTGTTATTAGTGTTATTTTTTATTCAGGATGCATCAAAACCATAATTATATAACCACAACTTAAACTTTGACAACATTTGTTATCAATGTTTCTATGCTCCTATATTGTAGTGAAATGCATTTTTGGGTGAATTTGAGAATTATGGAGATGTGATAACATGTAACTTGCCTATATAGATGTGATAATATTTATATATTCTCAAGTGGATGTTTTAAAGGTAGAAATGATAGTTGGAGCTCAAGAAGTTGCTTGTTCAATGCCAAAATGTTGTATTTTAGACCCATCAATGAAACTTCTCCAATAGATTGATCTCAAAGGTCCCACTTGATTGATTTAAGGTGAAATTAAAGGGATTAATTAGATATATGAAATATGTGATGGTTCACATAAATGACTTATAGTTTTTGTTTTATGCATGCTTGAACTTAGTCTAAAATATATATTTTTCTTTTATTAGGAAGGGCATTCTTGAGGCTAAAATGGGTAGTGGGTTTGTCAATCAGTCTTGATAAAAGTCATAGAACCTTGTTTTAGATATTATTCACCATTATAAATGTTTTTGTAGTGTCATTTTTTGGTTATGAAGCATCAAAAATACAACTATACAACCAAAACTTTAACTTTAACAATATTTGTTGTCAGTATTTTTGTGGTCCTGAACGGTAGTGAAAATACAATTCTAGGAGGATTTGAACATTGTGGTGGTGTGATAACATTTAATTTTTCTATCTATATGTGATATAAGTGATAAATTATTAGGTGGAGGTTCTGGAGTAGAAATGGCAATTGAAACTCAAGAAGTTGCTTGTTTAATACCAAAAAGATGCATTTTTGGACATGTCATTCCATCTTATCCAATAGATTGCTCTCGAAGGTTCCCCATAAGTGACCTAGGGTGAAATTATAAGGACTAAATAGGTAGGCTAGGGATCTATAAACTCATGTAAATGATTTAATATTTTTATTTTATGCATGTTTGAACTTAGGCTAAAAATTATATTTTTGTTCTATTGGAAAGGGCATTCTTGAGGCTAGAATGGGTGGTGGGTTTGTTGATGAGGCCTGATGGTAGGCCAAGAACCTAATCCTAGAAATTAAATTTCCATTTTTAAGTTTTGGATATGTTATTTTCCAGTTAGGAAGCATCATAACCATAATTTTGTAACCATAACATAAACTTTGACAACATTTATTGTTAATGTTTTTGTGATCTTGAATGGTAGTGAAAATGCACTTTTAGATGGATATTAATGTCATGGTAGTGTGATAATGTGTATATTACCTATTTTTATGTGATTTAAGTGATATATTATTAGGTGGAAGTCTTTGAGGTAGAAATGGTAGTTGGAGCTCAAGAAGTTGCATGTTCGATGCCAAAAAGTTGCATTTTTGGACCTATAACTGCAACTTATCCAATTGATAGATAGAAAAATTTCCATTTAATTACTCCAAGGTGTAATTATATGGATTAAAAAATTATGGTATGGATCTTATGATTCATATAAATTACTTACAGGTTTCATTTTACGTGTGTTTAAACTTAGGTTTAAAAATTTTATTTTTCTTGTATTGAGAAGGGTGTTCTTAAAGCCAAAATGGGTGGTGGCTTTGTCGATCAGGCTTGATGGGAGGCCAAAAAACTAGTACTAAAATTATCTCCCCCATATAACATGTTTTTAGTGTTAGTTTTTAGTCAGGAAGCGTTGGAACCATAGTTTTGAAACCACAACTTAAACTTTGACAACACTTATTATTAGTGTTTCTACACTCCTAAATGGTAGTGAAAATGCACTTTTAAGTGAATTTGAATGTCATGGTAGTGTGATAAAATATAATTTATATATTTATATGTTATCTAAGTGATATATTTTCAAGTGGAGGTTCTGGAGATAGAACTAGCAGTCAGAGCTGAATAAGGTTCTTGTTTAATGCCAAAAACATACATTTTTAGACCCATCACTACAACTTATCCATTGGATTCCTCTCCAATGTTATGCTTGAGTGATTCAATGTGAAATTATAGGGATTAAATAGTTAGGGTAATTATTTATTGGTTCACATAAATGACTTATAGGTTTAATTTTACACATGTTTGAACTTACGCTATAAATTACATTTTTCTTATATTAGGAAGGGCATTCTTGAGGTTAGAATGGATGATGGGTTTGCCAACTAGGCCTGATGGGAGGCCAAGAAAATATTTATAGATATTATCTACCCTTTATAAGTGTTGGTAGTGTTATTTTTTGGGTAGGAGACATTGAATCAATAATTATGCAACCACAACTTAAGGTTTGACAACATTTGTTATCAGTGTTTTCGTAATCCTAGATGATAGTGAAAATGCACTTCTGGGTAGATTTAAACATTTTTATGGTGTGATAACATGTAATTAACCTATATATGCATTATTTAAGTGATATAATATTAGGTAGAGATCCCAAAGATAGAAATGGTAGTTAGAGCTCAAGAAGTAGCTTGTTTAATGCCAAAAAGTTGCATTTTTGGACTTGTCACTGCAACTTATCCAATGTCTAAAAGCTTCCACTTGAGTGAAATATGGTGAGATTAGAGGGATTAAATTGGTATAATAAGGATCTCATAATTCAAATAAATGAGCTACATATTTCATTTTATGTATGTTTGTACTTGGGCAAAAAAATTGCATTTTTCTTATATTGGGAAGGGTGTTCTTGAGGTTGGGATGGGTAGTGGGTTTGTCAATTAGTCCCAATGGGAGGAAAATAACCCAATAATATATATTATTATCCCATTGATGTGTTTAAAGTTTTATTTTTCAATAAGGAAGCATTAGAACCATAGTTTTTTAACCATAACTTAAACTTTAACAATATTTGTTGTCAGTGTTTCCACACTCTTGAATGATAATGAAAATGCACTTCTAGGTGGATTTAAATGTTCCAGATGTGTGATAACATTTAATATTCATATTTGGATGTTATTTAAGTGATATATTCTTAGGTGGATGTCCCATAAATAGAAATGGCAATTGGAACTCAAAAAATTATTTGTTCAATGCTAGAAAGTTACATTTTTTGATCTATCATTACAACTTATCCAATGAATTGATATTGAAAGATAAAATTGAGTGATTAAAAGTGTAATTAAGTATATTAAATATGTAGTTAAATGATTTGATAGTTCATGAAAATTACTTAAATGTTTCATTTTATGCATGTTTGAACTTAGGCTAAAAAATACATTTTTCTTATTTAGGAAGGGTATTCTTAAGGCTAAAATGGGTGGTGGGTTTATCAATCAATGCTGATGGGAGTATAATAACATAGTAATATAGATTGTCTTCCCCATAGGATATGTTGGTAGTGTCAGTTTTTAGTCAGGGAGTATCGAAACCATAGTTTTGCAACCACAACTTAAACATCGACAATATTTGTTGTCAGTGTTTTTGCACTACTAAATGGTAGTGAAAATGCTCTTTTAGGTGTATTTTAATATTTTTTTGATGTGATAAAATTTAATTTTACTATTTGGACATGATCAAAGTGATATATTCTTTTGTGGAGTTCCTAGAGGCAGAAATGGCATTTGGAGCTCAAGAAGTTATTTGTTCAATGCTAAAAAGTTGCATTTTTTGACCCATCACTGCAAATTATCTAATGGATTGCTCTTGAAAGTTTAAGCTAATTTATTTGGATTGAAATTAAATGGATTAAATAGGTATGTTAATGATCTGAAGGTTCAGGTAAATGGCTAATAAATTTCATTTTATGCATGTTTGAAGTTATGCTTAAAAATTACATTTGTCTTGTATTAAGAAGGACGTTCTTGAGTCCAAAATGGATGGTGGGTTTATTGATCAATCCTAATGGGAGTTCAATAACTCATTAATAGACATTATCCACCCCTAGAGGTGCTTCTAGTTTTAGTTTTTGGTTAGGAAGCATTGAAACAATAGTTAAGGTAACCACAACTTAAACTTTGACAATATTTGTTATCATTATTTATGTGCTCCTGAATGGTAGTGAAAATTCACTTCTAAGTGAATTTTAATGTCATGGTGGTGTGATAACATTTAACTTTCATATATGTATGTAATTTTAATTCATGGTGGTATAAATAGATGTTGGAGCTCAAGAAGTTGCTTGTTCAATGCCAAAAAGTTGAATTTTTATACCTGTCACTACAACTTGTCCATTGGATTACTCTCAAAGATTCCACCTGCGTAGTTTAGTGTATAATTATAAGGATTAAAGAGGAATGGAATGCATATTATGGTTCGCATAATAGACTTACATGTTTCATTTACATGTGTTTGAACTTAGGGTAAAACTTACATTTTTATTATATTATGAAGGAAGTTCTTGAGGCCAAAATCAGTGATGCGTTTATCTATCAGGCCTGATGGTAGGCTAAGAACATAGTAATAGACATTAAATTACCATTGAACATGATGTGTGTTTCATTTATTATTTAGGAATCATTTTAATAATAGTTCTGTTAAGCACTTGACCTATAAAACTTTGAGTAAATCTTAAGGGTTTCATGAGTAAAACACTTGTAAAACTAAAAAAATTAAAAAATAAGGCATAAAAAATTATGATCAGTTTGGAATTGGATATTATAACTTATTCCAAGTATCATTGTGTTAAAAATAGTTTTTAAATTATAGATACAGAGGACTATTTAAATATACACTAGTAGACGAACATTTTAAGAAAGTTGTGCATAAGGTAAGATGAGTTTTTGGTTGATTTGAGTTATAAACACTTGTGAAATGGTTAAAAAATGTTATAATTTATAAAATACTATTATAAATAGAATTATTAATATCTAAAAACTCTATTTTGATAAATTGACCTATTGGAGTAACAACTAGGTCTAGAGAATTTGAAACTTAAAAAGATAGAATTTGAAAATGAGAGCTCAATCTCTTAGAGACCTATAATTGGTTGATTTATTGTAAGTTTTGACACCTAGATAAATCCTTGAGTTTTATTAATACCTATCCAAAGTTTATTAAAAAATATTTTTAAAAATAAGCAGAGTAGATTTGAGAGATTGGTGACTATTTAAGAGCAGACCTAATGAGTAATTGACTAGTTTAAAAGAAGATTGATTGAGAGTGGATTTTGAATCGAGTTGATAGAAAGAGTGGATAAGTGAGGTTGTAATTATTAATTATATTTGAGAATATGAATATTAATTTCATACCCTTATTAAACATAAAAGAGAAAACTTGGCATTAGGTGGTATTAGGCGATGATAAGGGTTTTGGCCAAAGATAGGTCATTGTCTCATGAGTGAATATTCTATTTCAAGTCAGTAAGGTTTCCTTTTATCAGACTAAAGATATTATACTAAAGTTCAAGAAAAATTTCATCTTGCATGTTTAGTAAAGATAAATTTTAAAATATGAAGAAGTAGGTTATGTACATGGTCACCAAAGGGAGTTGAGTGTAGAAGTGGTATTGATAAAGATTACTTAATAGGTGAGGGAAAATATAAAGTAACAAGAATCATAGAAAGAATACAAGTAGTAGGCCTAGTTTAAATAAAATCTAATAAAAAATTAATTAGATCTATGTGAATTTGAAAAATCAAGTATCTTATAGGTATAGGTATCCGAGTGAGAAATTTGTAACGACTTATGAATGATTTTATGTCTTTGCATTATACAATTTTGAATATAATTATGGTTTTTAAGTGAAATTAAATTGTATTAATGATTAATTGAAAATTTGTAAATGGGTGATGAAAAATGCAAAATAGATAAGAGTGTTGTTAGTCATTTCTACTACATACAATCAAATAAAAAACATTAATTTAAAAAAATATGCGAGATCCAAGATTTATAGCATTGAAAAGACGAATTTTTTAATCCTCTATGTATAACATTAAATATGAGATCTAATACATAATATTTTGGAAGATCAAAATAACACTATATAATAACATTTTAAATTAAAAATGAATATAAATTAGATATATTGTCATGATATGCATACAATATAGGCACATGTGTAAAATTTCAATAATACATAGATTTTCATGATAGGCATACAAAATTACATCTACCAAAATAGTATATAATGTTGGGTGAATGTCATATATTAATATACAATACCAAAAATGCATAAATTTTCATATAGGCATACAAAAAATCACATCTCATATAAGACATTTTATTCATCAAATAACCTTCGTCTCTTTACCTTCCTCAAAGAAGACTTTCCCTACGATTCCTTACTAGTAGATAGAGATCCCTCTAATTCCTTGGATTATTCCAAGCTTCAATTTTGAGTCTTACGCTCATAGCTCGCTTGCAATTGAACCTATTCAAATACAAGTATTATTAAAAAAAGTAACATAAAATATATTTAACCAATTGTTGAGAAGTTAATTTTAAACTACAATAAAAAATCATTTAAACATACACTTACTACAATCTTATGATCCATCTCAATCCTTTTTTTATGCTCAAATAAGTCAGTGGCAGGTTCAGTAATTCGAATAAATGTCTAAAATAGGAAAGAAACATGAGAGGTTACCTTACTAATCATTTGGATGACACTATCATATGTCATAGGAAAACCCTACATACATAATACCATCCCATAAGTTATATTTTCCATAAGTATGTAAAAAAATTATTAAAACATGTATATTTTACAATTCAAAATTACTAGTTAATATATACCTCTATCATATGTATATAGATGACATTTCAAAAACAATGTATATGCTTGTCTCAGCTCGTAGTGATGGAGGAGTGTCTACTTGAGCCATCAATAGTTCATGTAAACAAGGTCTCACTTATATATATATATATATATATATATATATATATATATATATATATATATATATATATATATATATATATATATATATATATATATGGAAATTTTTTCTCAATGTAACACAAGGTATATATGGCAAGGTATTTCAATGTTCATATCATGAAAATATAATGTAAACCAAAAGTTATGGAAGTGTAACTACAATGCAACATGTAATGGCCAAGAATAGCAAGTAATTTTCATGTTGGAGGTAATATTATAATTTTAATACATGTGGGAAGTTTGAATGAAAGATTAGGAGTTGGAAAGAATACTAGCACTTTGATAAGGTAGAGTTAGGGAGAGAAAAGGAATAAGAGACATATCAAGAACTTTATCCTTACTTGTAAAGCTTCTTTGAATAGAGCAAAATGTAAATAAGTGTATAGCAGTTTATGATCAATCATATGGTGTTCATATCTCTAGTCAAATTATATTCAAGTTAGTAGTCTATAGGTTCAATGTGGTGAAACCCAAGTTTCAATACTTTGTCTTCAGGCACCATTAGAAAGAGGAGAACATAGTCAGTTTAAAGTGTCATTATAAATGATTAAAAGATGAGTAAGGGATAGATGAGATATATGAAATGAATGTAAACACATTTAAAGTATAAATAATATTGATAAAATGCAAAATACATGGGAAGACTATATATAGTCCAATTAGTAATAATTGGAGTTTGCTTAGTCATAAAGAAAGACCATATAGAGTTCTTGGAAATAGAGTTGAGGATTTAAGGTATTTTGAATTTTGTGGGATATTTTTATTCCATGTGTGTGATTTATTGAATTTATCTCAAATGAAGATAAAGGGTCTTAATGGTCTATTATGTCCTATTTGTTGACATAGTCATGTTGGAGGGGTACATAATTCTATAAAACTACATGTTGATAGTGATTCAATATTGAGAAAGGAAAATTAAGAGATTAATAAGATGTGTGGGGTAAGGTTAGATCCATTTAAATCCTTATAATATTTGATAAGAGTCAAAATGTCATTCTAACTCATTTATTATCCTCTCAGGTAGGTGTAGGATTGAGACAACATAAGTTAGGGTTTGAAACTAGAAATGAGATAATAATTGATTTAACTAATAAAAATTCATTAAAATTTGTGGACAGGTGTATTTCTATAAGAGGAATAATATTTTTAAGGTTTAAAGTCAATTTGAGTATGTATGTATAGTTTCATAGTGTGTAACCTTGAATTAGACTTAGGAGACCTAATTAATCCTGAGGGGTGTTGAGTTAGGAGTTCTCCAAAGAGAATTAAATTATGAAAGCTTTTGTGGAGATATGTGATGTAAAGGAGTATTTTAATATATATTTTTTTTGGTTTGAAGATTTATAGTTTACTCAGAATAAGGAGGTTTGCCTCAAAAAAGGGTTAGTAGAAGGAAGGCGTCAAAGAGGAAAGAAGAGTTTAGTGAAGAGTTGAAGCTTGGGGGTTGTGTGGAATGGTTGGATGCATGAAATGAGATGTAATTGAGTAGGTATATGGTGTTATGAGTATTTTAGAAGGTTAAAATCAAATTAACATGCAAACTTATGAAAATAAATAAGAATATTGTCAAGAATAGAGTAAGGATAAAGAGAGAAAACATGAAAATAGAGTATAAACTAAGGGGGTTAATTTTAAAAGAAAATATTTTATAGTTAGTTGATTAGTAAAATGAATTTAAGTAGATAATGAGGATTAAGTTAACACAAGGAGGCTTAAGAGCCATTGAGTAAGTAAGAGTGAACAAGAAAGACCTAGTAAATGTAAAGAGATAAAAGAAATAAAGAGGTTGAAGACATAAGACAAAGAAGGACAAAAAAATATTATGGCTAGGTATTTGGCAGAGGTAAGTATGTGTTTCCATTAACATCAGGGAAGCTTGTTATAACCTCTACATCAAGATCCTTGATAGATAAATTTAACTTAAACTTATAAGGAAAATATACATAGACTAAATGTACATAGAGCATAAGATTAATTTGAAATTTTACCTCTATATAAGTAAAAGGTGTCATCTTAGCAGAGATAGATGTAGTAGTAGATGGGATAGAAGTTGGATCTAAAAATGTAGCTAATGAATGTAATAAATCAAATGCTGCAAATGTTGACTATGACGATGAAGGCACCGTCACCTCCTGAGACATAAAAAATGACATCTATTATATTCAATTTCTTTATAAATTAATTATTAGCTAAATAAAATTTTCAAATAAATTATACTTACATCTATGTAGTGGATGATGTTTGCACATGAAATTTGTGTGAAAAAACTCTTCATTCATATGTATATTATCTAAGCCCTTTGAATTACTAACATCATCATAATAAGGTCCAGTGCACATAGTTCCATAATACCTGCAAGGGTGGGGGTTAGGTATGCACACTAGGTGGTGTATCTCTAGCATCAATCTATTAAAACCTATTCATATGCTAAATGAGTGTATTAGTGAGTAAATTAAGTACATGCAGAGTGTCAATCTCTATGACCTACTAAATTATAGAGGGGATCTCAAGCTCAAGTGACTTTCGGATATAGATCCTTGCAGGCTAATTAGGCACATGATGTACATTTGGTCAATCCTATGCATGGCTTTTTAATCAACCCTAAAACTCATTATAATCAAAATAGTTTAGAATCTCATTAAGGATAAACTCACAATAGAGTTTACTTAAAAAATATAATAGGACCTCATGGTTGTTACGTAGTGAATAATCAAACATCATTCACCAATGATCATAAAAATTAGTAGTGATTAAACTATGTTGGCAGTGATGGATTAGAAAGCATTTCAAAATTACTGAAAAATGGTGCATTGGTGGATTGGTCAATGAATAAGGTGAAAATGGAGAATTTTGATATGTCTTTGTTCTTAACCTTAATTTCTAGTAATTTGTCAGCATAATAAACCCTACAACTATTATTATATAAGGTCCATCTATCAATTTGACCCAATAATATCTCTAAGGTATTGGCTAGATAGGTGTAGTGGGTGTTGGTGGAAGTGAGATCCCTCATTCTCCCAATTAATTATCTAATTTCAATCTTAATTCCCATAATATGGTTAACTAGACTCTCCTGACTGCCTAGGGGATTTTATTGAACTGTAGGAGGGTTAGGTGGATGGAAAGGAGGATGAACAAGAGGGTTCTTAGAGGGTTAGGTGAAGGTTTGCGAGGAGGAACAAGAGGGTTTTATGGAGATTTAGGTGGGTTATAAAAAATAATAGGAGGGTTATCACTAAAAATTAATAAAATTTAGTAATATAAATCAATTAGAATTTAGGATTTTTTGTCTATGAAAAAATTTATATTTTTTCAATAGTTAAGTTGTGTATTTTTTTAATAAAAATCACTAAAAATGATATTTATTTGTATTATAATTGGTTAAAATGATTCACATATTATTTAAGGATAGAGTAGTGATGTCATCAATAGTGACTTCGCACATGCAAAGGTATAGGGGCAATAGTCATTTAATCTATGCAAATATTCATTAGAGGATATGGCATTTTGTAACACTATTTCATGGTTTAAATGATATAATGGTTGGGTGTATCACATCTAGTGAATATTTAGATACCATTCATTCCATAGTTTGAAAATCAAGTTACAACAAAGCATAATTGATAAACTGTGCATACATGAGTGAATGTAAAACAAATTCGTTGTATAAATACTGACTAGTATAAAACGTGTTATGTATGTGAACTAACCTACAACTTATTATCATGTGTAATGATTGTCCTAAGAATTAAATGCACATTTAGTTCAAAAAGTGCATATAGTGTCAGTTTGACACGTTTTCAATAACTCGTACATGAAATGATCTAATACATTTTCCCAATCCAAATAATAATGTTCATTATGCATTATAGATCACCAGAGTGATTTTTTACATTATCTATTTAAATTAATTTGTATTCATTATTTTTTTCATATCACAGATAAATGTGATTTAAAAAAAATAAAAGCTATGAAATAAGATGAATGAAAGTACTTGAGCTTGTTACTATACAATCATCTTTGTTGTTGTTTTGCTTCTAGAATCTATTCATCTTGTTTTGTATTGGATTACTTTCACTTTGAGTTAAGCAATTAACAAGTATAACCTTACAAAATTATCTTGTGTATAAGTTTATATATAAATCATTCATTGATATCATTTACATAGAATATTCACATCAAGGAATATGTATTCTTTCATATTTATTGCAACATCAAATTTTATCTTATGTGTACATTGTCATACTTTATTTAAGAATGCTTAAGAAACTAATACAGTGTTACAAAATAAAAGGTTATATTTAAAACATATTCTCATTAAGAACAAATTTCATAACTAATTATCTTTTCTTAAGGTTCACTATTTTGATGTTTTGTACATTGAATTTGTAATAACATATGTTTATTATGTTATGTGTTTATCATTCTCTTTTAAACTTATTTAAGAAATTTATTTTTTTCACTTTTATCTTGTGCTAAATAAAACATATACAATTACAATAACATATCCTCACTTTACATACATAATAGGGCAAGGATATACCTTAATACCTTACTTGCCTAAAATCCTACTTGCCTTTCTTATTTATATTATCCTACTTTCCTAAGATCTTATCTTACCCTTTTGTTATTTCTTTGATATCTTTGACCAGACCCTTTTATTTATAAAGTTTGAACTAATTTGTTTAATTGGCAAACACGTTGAAATTGACTATGTAGTATAGTTAATCTTGTATAAGTAGAAATAAGAATTGAGCCCTTAGTATAACAATGCATTTCTTGAATATCTATTTCAAGATTGTTATCTAATAGAGACTAATACTTATGAATCATGCCTTATATTGTCCCAAAAATATTCCTAAAATGTATTGAATAAAATCCCTTAAGTTTTCTCCAAGGTCACTTAGTGCATATAATTCAATAGGTGCATTTTGAGGTCTCAATTGAAAGTCTTACAAGAGTATTCTATTTTTAAAATTATTCAATTTTGATTCCCCTAATGTATTCAAATACACTATTGAAATTTTGCCTAATATTAAGATCTCTTGTGAAAATATGGTTAATCCTCCATTCTATGCACTTCCTTCATCCACCCCTCCATCACACATGCAACAACCGTCAACCGCTCTATCCATTCCCACATCATCTAAAGAGTGTGTCTTTGACATGGGACTAGTTGTAGCCACACCATGGATGAAATAATTGCAAGCTCAAAAACAAGCTAGACAACACTTGGTGCTTATCAATACTATAAAATTTTATACCTTATTATGTGATTGGGATGGTAAGATATGAAATTAGGATGATGGACCTACAATGTATGTACATGTTTTTATTAAATATTTTGGTCAAGTTGGGTATGCATTTTTTTTATATAAGATGTGGTTTTGAGCTCAATAAACTTGAAATGGTCATATGTATCCATTAGTGGTGTTGTGGTTTTAAGATTTTGTGCTTGTATTGATGAATGTATATCATATAAAATATCTATATACACTAGGGACTTTCTTTGAAACCATTAAAGGATAACGTAGACCCGGTATTGACCAAGAATGACATACATATAAGTTACCCTAACTGAAACTCTATTAAACTTATTCAAGATACATTAAACCTTTGATAATGTCCCCTAAATCTGAGACCTACTTCCCGTCAAGGATGATGTTGAGTAGAGAGACCCAATAATTATTAATGTGGATGATGAGCTGCTCAACTCATATAGATGGTTGATCAAAATTGGATACCAGTGTGCCCTCCCTATATGAATGTTTCAAGATTATATATTTTTTGTACATATATCTTCAATCATCTTGTTCATATTTCATTGTAATGAGCTTAAACCTTATCATGTGGTTTACAAAAAAGTCGTACATGTCTTAGAATTCTTGTTCTGGCTTGGGATTTGAGGTTGAGACTCATCCATTGCTAAACTGTGTTATCTTCTACGTGTAGGAATTAATATGAATGTAAGTTTTGGGATCTAGAGGTAATTCAAGGTAGAGAGATATAAATAACTTGAATACATATATGTGGAAAACTGATAACATTTGGTGGTTACTCAGTTCGGATGGGACCTCAAAGTTCTCTACATGATAATTTTCATATAGTAATAACAATTAGGATGCTCACTCGCATCATGTGAATTATTTACTAGATATGAGTTAATTGGATTGATGTCAATATTTAAACATAATTGGCTTCTATATATGTATGATAAATTTATGAATAGGCCTTAGTTGGATTTGTTGGCTCAGTGATGGAAATGTCTTAAGTATAAATGATGTGCATATTTGATAACTCTAACATTTCTCCAAGTGTGCTAGACCTACACATGTGGAAATCTTTGATTGGATTAGCTGTCCTGAGGCTCTAAAAAATCTGATGCTTCTTTGACAAGTGATAGCTAGATCTCTAACACAAATATATATGTGTATACAAGATACACATGTGCATGTATCTAATTGGATCAGGCCACATAGGGATATGATAGAGCTCTTTAACACTTTTAGGACATGACACCTCTATTAGTATTGACATTTTTTAGCATGCATGTGGTACACATAGTGATATGTAATTGGATTTGGCTTCCCAGGCCATTACTAACTCTAAAAATTCAAATACATGATGCATCGATGATAGATTTAACACTTTTGGGTGTATGAGGTACACACATGGCGTAACAAGGTTCAATTATAGGGGTAATTCATTCGAAGAGGCATGGGAGGCCAATTTGAACCCCTTCTTGACATAACTATAAGATCATGATATATGATTTTGGATAAAATTAAGTATGATTCGATCTATCATGAATTGAGCCAATTAGTGGATTTATTCAATTAATGATGTGATTAGGAAAAAATGAGCCTCTAAACCAAATTTATTACCCAATCGATTGTATAATCTAGATACAACATGTATGACTCAATTGGCCCTAATTTAATAAAAAAATGCAAATATGGCCAATTTAAACCCATTGAGCATAAATTGGAGTATACGATGTGATTAAAAGGGATAAATTAGGTCATGTTTCATGACATGTTGATCTTAAACCCTAATTCTATCACTTGAACATCTATAATTCTACTAAACCCTAATTCTATGACATATACACATGTACAAACCCTTTACACTAAACCCCTAACCCTAAATCCTAATTTTCTAACAAACACAACCCCTAAGTTCCTTAATTTCATCACAAATGCATAAATTCATGAATGTGATTACTACCAATTTGTGAACATGTTATTCACCTAATTTTGTAAGGATCTTGATGGGATTTTGGGTGAAATTAGCTCATTTCATATTATATATTGATCTTTATTGCATCATTCATTAGTCTTATTATTTCATAGTCTTATCAAGAGTCTTATTTCATCATGTATTAGATATTTATGCATCATATTAGGGACTTATGAATCATATGATAGATTAATTGCATCCTATTAGATATTTATTACATCTTATGATAGTCTTATTGCATCGTATGATAGTCTTATTATATTGCATGATAGTCTTATTGCATCATATGATAGTCCTATTACATTCTATAATAGCATTATTGCAACATCTGATAGTCTTATTACATCATGTTAGGGATTTATGCATCATATTATAGTCCTATTGAGTATTATTGCATAATATTATAGTATTATAGTGTAAAAAATGCTTGAATATGAACCTTTTTACTTGTTTTTATTGTATATGCCTATACTTCAAGGAATGTGTACATGTTATAGGAACACATACACATTATTATCATGCATATATGTTATTATAACATGTATGTGTCCCTTAAAGTAAAAATAAACTATCAATTTCCAACATCTATTTTTATCCCTAATTGAGATTGTTATCCCCACAAACATTCCATGCATACTCTATATACTTTCTTGGTTGTATTTTTTATTTGAACCCCACATTTGAAGTACTTTCTTGGTTTCTTTTGTCAAAATGGGCTCTGATTCACATTTAGGTAAGAGGAAGAAGTTGAATAAGAAATAAATTGAAAATAAGATAAAGAGTAAAGAAAGGGAAGAATAAAAATAGAGGGAAAAGCAAGAGAAAGAGAAAAAAAAGGTGCATTAGAAAATGATGAAGTAATACGAGAAAGATTTGAAAAAAATGGAGAGACAGAGAAGGTTTAAAAACATAGCAAACCCTTTTCTAAATCAACATCCAATAATGATGGAAATAGTGAAAATCTATGCTCTTTCCTATGCAGGATTAGGAAATTATCAACTCGGTAGTCCAATTTATCCACCTAGTGAAATATAAAAGATATGACAATAAGGGCAAGTAGTAAATTTACAAGCATCAAAAGTTAGTATTATATGCACTCCAACAAGATCAATCATAGAGGTAAACACACTTAATAAATAGCTAAAACAATCATGAAAAACATTGAGTATTTAGCTTATATGTGTTGAAGGAATTAATTTATCAAAAAATCACATGTATGCAATTTTTTTTGTCAAAGGAATAATTTGTTGAAAAACATCAAGTGCGTAGTTTTTTATCTTGGTTTTGAAGATTTGATAAATACTAATTATGTAAAGAGAAAATATGAAATAACAATATTATTTTCTACTTTAGTCTATCTACTATCCTACAATGTTATGTTATGCAAATTGTATTTCATTTAAATAACATTATCTTGTAATATTATTCTATGCAAATTATATTTCATATAAATAATATTATCATATGGATTTCCAATTTAAATTATCAAATAGTGTTATACAATTTAAATAGACATGTTTATATGATTTACATTGGTTTAAGAATTCACAAAATGCTTCACGTATTGAGAGAATTTTATTTTTTTATAAAAAACACTCAAAGTGTGAGGCCTACACCTTGTTCATCATTTATGCATAATTCAAAATAAAATAACACATAATACTAAAAACAAAACCCTTTCCTTCTTAAAAACTCACTTATAAACAGTGATGGCCAAAAAAAATCCAATATTTAAAGGTTTCAAAGAATATTCTATAATGCAAATGTCAAAATAAACCACATTTCACCAGTTCTACAAATGTCAAAAAAAAAAAAAAAAAAAACATAGAATACTAAAACAAAAAAACCACTTTACATAGAAAAACCTTTTATGTAATCACAGGAGTGGAGAGATCACACATTGAGAAAAATATTTTATTTTTAATAAATAATGAAACCCATTGAGTAGTTTTAAGCCATTTTGATTCATAGTCTTACTGAGGTACAAAACTCCTCCCCTGTAAGCAATGATAGCTAAACAAAAAAGAAATTATTAGTCATGTTAAAAAACACCATTAGAAATAGACATGGGTCTTTTACAATATGCCTTTGTGAAGGTTGTTACCTATACCCAATTCGACATTTATGCATAAATTAAATACCCTAGAAGGTGGACATAAAATACCCATGTGTTCGAGAAATGAATTGGAGGTAGTGGGTCATAAACATAGTGTGCTTGGATATTTAGCGAGGAAGCACTCTAAAAATAGGGTTAAGACTGTAATTAAAGTTTTTGAGGGAAAACTACTAAGTCCAAATAATTCACAGAAACATAACATTGAATTTGACACATCTTAATTGATAAAATGACCAAAAAAATATAGTATTTTTTTTTATAGACATTCAAAGGTATATTATGATTTTGTAAACCAAATGGCTCATAGCCTTAGTGAGGTGCAAAAAAAAATTAATTGTGAGCAGCGATGGCAAGAGCATGTAAGTGATCATGTTGGTGCGACTACTCTTACTTGCATGTCATCTCTAAAACCATCCATTTCTTCTTCACTACTCATACAATGGATATGAATGGGGAAAAATATGCTAGAATGTCAAGGCGAAATATCCGAACATTGGTGAAAAGAATGGGAGGTAGTGGGTCATAAACACATGATGGCGAGACATAAATACTCTTCCACCTCGATCCTGATGTCCACATTATGTTAGCAATGTGATTTTAATTAGAGTTTAAACTCCCTAATTTTTGCATGGTCGTTTTATTTTTTGGGAGCGTATTCCCCACTATTGGCTCCTAATGGATTTTTATTTGGCTATGGCATGCCTAGGGGTTGGTTAGACCTCCAAAATGGCCCCATAATGACCTTTCGTATGGGGATCAAAACACTGGATCCATAAGTATACATCATAACTTAAAAATTTATAATAAAAAAGTAAACTCATTCAACTATCTATTGACTTCAATTCTAAGTGTTAACGTGACATGATTTTAAACTTCACACATCTAAAATTAGGATGCACAACTATTAACACCTCTCCCTTAACCACCACCTATTATTCGTCAAAAATAAAAATAAAAATAAAAATAAAAATAACATGTTTTAGACACATTTCATTTGTTACTTCCTCATCAACAAACACTCACTCTCAAATCTAGACAACTCAATTCCAACTTAGAAAATTAGACTTCTTTCATTTCTTCCTTTTTCTCAATTATTGCTTCAAAAAATTTGAACACATCCTACCAAAATCATTCTACCCGCACTTTTTAAACTATTAACGGGGGAAAATGCCGGTACTTTAAGAGAGTCCATTTTCAAAAATTGGGTATATGGCTATCGGAAGTGAGAATACCGAAATGTAGAGCCAAAATTTGGTTGGGCTCTTACGAGACTGCTCGCACTTACAATGTTGTCGTTTATTGGCTTTGCCAAACCAACACGAAATTCAGTTTTCCCAATTCTATAGCAGTCATTCCGTCTGCGTCTTCACTTTCCCATCACCAAATTTAGCTCATCGCAGCCAAATACGCACTTGGCCAAATCTCCTCAGCCACCAAGGATAGCAACATCATATTGATGGAAAAGTCCGCATTGCTGTCAACATCTTTCATTCTATCAGAAATGGAGGCATCAAGTGACAGCCAACTAATCTCTGAGGAGTAGCTGGATTTTACGTTATGGGAATCCTTGTTCGGAGACTCAGATTGAAATTAATTCTTCAGTATTCCGGATGAATTCACATTAATCAACCCTGCGGCATTGAAATTGACATCTCCTACTACGGAGATGCAGTCTACATTACTCGAACCCTTCCAATATAATTGGGCGTTGTAATTTATGGATAATGTTTGTAGTTTCCCTAGGTATGCGTCCTTGGTTCATATTCAATGCCACTCGCTAGTGGCAATGAAATAATAAACGCATATGATATTGTACGTAAAGAGCATTCTAGAACGACATATAAAGATGGACAAAGTATGATAATATAGATAATGAATACTTTTAGTTAAAGCAACAAAACCAAATAAAGGTACTCTCGACTACCGATCTTTTTAAATGTGTTAATGAGTGGCTGATGGTTGGCGAATTATTTATAAAGTTTAGATGTGCTTAAGTATTCTAGAATGATAGATCGATGACGAAGTATGATAATGTAGATAATGAACGCACTCATTATCACTTAAAAAATAGATATTTATATTATATGTATTTTTTTTAACTGTGTAAGGAATTTTGGAAGGATTGTGTATTAATATTAAGTGTTTTTTAATAGACAATTTTTTATATGTGAAATATTTTTCCAGAGCAGGAATATTGCAGAAATATGTGTTCCTCTCTATTTAGATATCTTTGTTTTTGGGATGGTGTTCTTTGTGTCTCCTGCTGTAAATTGCATTCAATATTTGGAGTAATATTTTGAACATGTTTTTGGAAAGAAAAAGATTTTATGTTGAAGGTGCAATTTATGCTTGGTGCATTGTTTGTCATTTATTATAGGTAGTGATGAAAAGGTAGGGTTATAATTACAGGTTGGCTTTTCTTTGCACAATCAATATAATAAAAAAATTAATTTCATGTAGGCTTTTATAATTTGTTGTAACATTGAGCATATATTTAGTGTTGATAGTGTAAAAGTTACAAAATGCATTGTGAAATTAAGTAAATGATACCAACATGTTGAAGAGTAATAGTTTATTCAAAATAGGTTTGAGAATAAAGAATGACTACTAAGAGAAATTTATTGAGTATTTATATTCCAGAAGAAACAAGTATTGATACTATGTAAATATTGTAACAAGAATTAACATTCATAATAATAACTAAAATTTTAATTCCAAACTTAGATTAAGCACAAAGATGTAACCATAATTATTGTAAAGTATTTAAACTTTTATCAAGGATATGGCTCGCTATTTATGGAGTTGAGTATGTCTTGAATTTTGCATAAACAGTTGCCTTCAAATCTCACTACAACTGAAACAAATACTAAAAATAATTCAACTCTTTATGATTTTTTATCCTATGTTTTTTGGGTGCCTAAAAACTTGTGCATGCTATTGAAAAGATAATAACATTATTTTTCTATTTCTTTTGTTCAAATTCAATTTTCCTCGACATTTGAAAATATTTTCACTATAGCTAATATGGGTTGACCCTTCACGTTAAATGTCACCCTTATTATTTTTGGCATTGGGCTAAGTTTGTTTTTATAATTGGCATATGTACATTTACTATTCAAGAGTTCTTTAAACATATTGTGCATGTTATATTTCTCGGTCCAATACGGCCAAAATTATCTCAAATTGAATAATGTGTACTTCATCCAATTGCACATTGTCTAATATTAGAAATAATATCAAATTGTGTACGTTCTTCCTAGTCAATGGTTTCTTGTTGAATTAATCTTGAATTAAGCCTTCATCTATTGAGATACCCATACCAACCAAATATTTATATCTACATTGCATATAAATACCAAATCTAATAATAATGAGAAAATATTATCGTAAGCAAAACATTGGAATCATATTTCTTGGGTCTAGTTATATAATAAAAGCTATTCCTATTTAAATAACAAGGAAGTAAGAAAAAATGATAATAATGAATTATTTACTTCCTTCACTAAAATTAGTAATCGAAATGGAACTAAAGAATGCAAGGTTGATAAATAAATATTTAAAAAAACTCTTTGATAGTGGCATTCACTCTAAGACATATATTTCATATTCTAAAATTTCAATCTAATAAATATTCAAATTAAATATTTCTTATTTTTATTATTATTATTTATTCAATATCCACAAAGATGCTTACCATCTAATCCTCTACCAAACTTACTATTTAATCCTCTAACATCTACATAAAAAGGCAAATATTGTAAACTAACTAAATCCATAAATAATACATACTCTTATAACATTCAATACTCAACATGATTAAAATCTCTGAATTAGGTCTTACCATCAACGTAATTATTTTTATGCATAGTATTATTGTAATGATGTTGGACAAAAAGGACAATCAATAAAAATGGTATTTTTGGAATACAGTGAATTTCTACACCATCACAAATTCATTTCATTGTATACTATATTTCTTTTTAATTTTTTTTCCCTTTATATGTTTCAGCTTAATATAATGACATATATAAAACTACCTACCAAAATAAATGAGAATTCATATATATTTAGTTGTTTTATATCTCATCTATAGAGGAGAACCTAGGTAAATCTAAAGAATGGGTAGCACATCAAAGATAATTGTTAGTAATTTTTCATGATATGATGTTTGACATTGTTGAAGATTATCTTGATGACATTTTAGGTAAATCCAAAGAATGGGTAGGACATCCTACAATCCTTAGGAAGATATTATAAATACTAATATCATATAAATTCAAATTAAATCAAAATAAAAGTGTCTTTGGTGTTATATTAGGAAAACACTTTGGGTTCATTATATCTAGGTGAGGCATTGAAGTTGACCATGAAAAATTCAAAGCCATGACAGAAATGTCTCTGCATTGAAGTCTCAAATAGTTTAGAAGTCTAAAAGGAAAGCTTCAATACATCCACTTCATATGTGTATGGAGTTGGGGCATAATTCCATCAAAATTTTCCTAATGTGTATGAATTATAAACATTACATGTATGGGTAATATCTATAACACATATGTGTTATACCAGTTTAGATAATAAAATATAGATCCATAATGTGTACATGTTATGTAAATAATACATAATGCGTACGTGTTACATACACTTTACATAATACATATGCATATTATTATTTCAAACAAAAATGTATAAAAACCCCAAACCTATATTTTATCCTCATTCTCACCTTTTGTGCACTTTGTTCTGCCTTATCTATGCTAAATGGTGATCGTGTTTATTTGGAGGATAGGAAAATATGTTTTGATCACACATTACCTCAAAAAATGGATAATTCCATGGTGGAGGGGAGGTAAGCAACCAAAAACTAGATCTATTAACACTAAATTTTAGTAATTTTTTTATTTGCATTATTTTATTTTTAAAACTCAATTATTTTAACAACTCAATAAAATTTAATATAAAGGTATATTAAACCTATTTTTAACATTTTTTGTAACCCTCTTAACCCTCTACCTCAGCTTCCTAACCCTCTTATCCTTCCTAACCCTCTTATAGTTCCACAAGGCCCCTAGGTAGTAAGGAGGAATTGGGTACACACATAGTGGAAAACAAAATAGAAATTTAACAAATAATTAGGAAAATGAGGGACCCCACTTCAACTAATACCCATCACACCCATTTGGTCAATATGTAAAAGTTGACTTGATAACTAGTCAAAGTGATATATGGGCATCATATAGGAATAGATGTAGGACTTACTATGCTAAAAAATTATCAACACATGAGGTGAAAGAAAAAATATATCAAAATACCTAATATGTGCCTTATTCATTGACCCAATAACCAATTCACCCTTTTAACTATATAAAAAATATAGCTCTATCCACTAATGGCAACACAATTTGATAAAAAAAACAATTTTTGGGATTGATGATGGATGGTGTTTGATTACCCATTGTGTAAAAACCATAAGATCACACTATATTTTTTAGTAAACTCTATTGAGAGTTTATCCTTAATGAGATTCCCAGCTATTTTGACTACTTATAGTTTTAGGGTCAAGGAAAAGGATCTGCATAGAATAGACTAGGTACACATCACGCACCTAATCATCCTACAAGGGTACCTACCCAAAATAAAATTAAGCCCAAGATCCCATATATGGTAAAGGATGTCATGGATATTGACACTTTTCATGTACTTAGTGTGTTTATTGACACACTCATTCAACATAGGACTAGGATTTTTGAGGCATACCTAACCTCATCATTGCATATATTATGGTGATATTTGTACTACCCTTTTGGATGAGGATGATGGTGCTTCTAAATGATCAGTTGATATATTCTTGAGCGATGAGTTTTTTTCACATACATTTGGTGTGCTCAAGTCAATCACTATACCTATGCATCTACATTTCATATTTTACATGTTAAATTTTAGCTATATTTGTATTTAAAAGATAAAAATTAATTTACACAAAAAATCAATAATATATATGTAATTTTTTATTTTTTAAGATGATATAAAACATTCATATTCATAGTCAACTACTGCATTTTTAGGCCATCCATTTTTTGGGCTTTCTACTATTCCATCTGTTGATGTTTCTAGGCCAATGTTCACATTTACATAGGTAATTTTGAGTTAATATTATACTATATGTACATATTCTAATTTATATAGATATATGCTTGAAAAAAAATCATACATGTTCAAATTAAAATTTAAATGATATTTTTGTCAATTTAAATTATATGTGTGAGATGTGTTAAAATATATAGAGAGAAAATCCCTAACCTAAGAACCCCTAATTTTATATATACCTTATATGGTGACTAATGGATCTTGGAATGTTTTTAATAATGATCAATCTTCTAGAGTGTCTCCTTCAATGTCTAATGATGTCTTTTTCCCAAAAAATTTCAAAATATATTCTATCTCCTATTTATTATAATTTCATATTGTTGGTGTTCCTTCACCTTCTAAAAGTCATTTTAATGCTTCACAACTTTCTTGAATATCATCTCTTCTTCATAGTTTTTCTTAAGTACTCAATATTTTTATTGTTACCTATATTACCACTACTTACCTTCCAAATCCTTAAGTTAGTTCCATTTTGTGATTCATGCATTTTATGTAATAGCTTAAGTTAAATTTATCTATCAATGATCTCATAATTCAAGTAATAATAGTGATATTAAATAGCATGTTTGGTCTATTTTATTCCAAGGTCCCTTTCACCATTTCCCCCATAATTTTATGTTTCACTTTTTCATATTTTTGTTCTCTTTATGTAGATACTTCCATGCCAATAAGGTCCTAACTTAAGATAGATAAGTTTAAAAACACACAAGTGCATAGTGTATGTATAGAGAGAAGGGTTTTGAAATTTATTTTACTTTATTATGGGTGTAATAAAGGAGATAAATTTTCCATATATATTTAATACTTTGTAGAATCCTAAGTAAGCTTGTACATAAGTTAATGAATACAATGGAGAATCCTCCATCTCTATGTGTTGAGATAAACACGAGCATTACTACTATAATGTCATCTATGTAATCACTGAGGTACATGTTAACTTTTAATTTTTAAATTTAAAGATGAATTTGTTTTAATAATTCTACTAGATAATTGAACAAATATAACTTATGTCAATCTAGGGTTTTCTAATGACCTTTGATAGTCTCAATCAAATGATTTATAGGGAACCTTCTTATGTTTTATTTCCATTTCACACGTATGTTTGTGCACCTCGACCTATCACTATCCATGTTGAATGTCAGATGCAAATTAAGTATGACAACAAGATTGGAGTAACTTCATGTTTATTTTTTTTATTCTAGTTTAAAAATTATTTTTGAACATGGTTACATTTATAGTATGTAAATTTTATAATAATATTTATATTGGAACAAGTTTAACTATAGGTAAGCTATGAGTGTATAAAGACCTATAGTCAGACCTTAAAGGAATTGAAGGTATCTGATGGATATTCAATTATGATCAGGGCTTCCCAAGGAGAGTCTTCTTCGAAGAAGGCAAAGAGAGGGAGAATATTTGATGAGTATGATGTATTAGATTATTTAATATTTTGTATTATTATATGTTAATGTACATTTTTTTGTCATTTTATGCTTATAAGACATTCACTAGATGATCTATTATGTTATTAAATGATGTAATGTTTTATAGCTTATATGGTAGTGTATGCATTATTGGAATTATATACCTATATGGAATTCATCATACATTCTATTGTGTTCTTATTTGGTATGCCTTTATGGATTTCATGTATGAATACATACATACATACATACATCTTCACATGTTATGGTGATCATTTTTTTTTCATACAATTTGGCTCACATTATTATTGCAAAACTATATTTCTTGGTTGAATAGTATTTAGGTACGATCATATTTAATATTTCCTTTGTGTATTTTATTAATACTAACTTACAAAATCTCAATATGTGTGGCAATTAAAACTATTTTGTGGTTATATCTATTTTTTTTACTTCATAAACTATGTTTTCACCCTCTCCACTACACTTATTTTAGCCAATTATTCTCTTCTCATCATATATCCACTCAACTATTTAGCAACATGAAAACACTAACAACAAATTTGTCAAAATAAACGTTTCAATTGAATAACTTTACCTTTATTGATTCATGGATTGAAACTGGCATTAAAAACATGTATATGGTGGTAGATAATGTCCAAGACTAGGTTCTTGGCCTCTGATCATGCTTGGTTGAGAGACCCACCACCCATTTTGGCCTCAAGAATTCTTTTCTCAAAAAAAAATATAATTGTAATTTTTAAGCCTAATTTCAGCTGTGTATAAAATGAAAATTGTAAGTCATTTGGATGAACTAGAAGAACCCTCACATGCATTTCAAATCCTTATAATTTTACCCCAAAACACATTGATAGATATTTGGATATGAATATGTGGCATAAGTTGTAATTATGGGCCCTAAAATTTAAAGTTTTTGAAATGAAGATATAAGTTCTTGAGATCTAGCTAACATTTATGCCTTTGTGATCTCTAGGTGCGAATCCATAACTTCAGACACATCTAGATAGGGAAATGAAATGTGCTTCTATTACATTAATTTGTGAATTGACTTGGAATCATGAGTTCACCACTACATAGGAGCAAATAAATATTGACAATAAATGTTGTTAAAGTTGAAAACATTGTTGGATAAATCCACCTTTAGTCTTTCATGTCTCAAAACTGACATTTCTAACACATATGGGGTGGTGTATAACATTTAAAACTAGGTTATTGGCCTTAGATCATGCTTGATTGAGAGAACCATCACCTATTCTGACCTTAAGAATACCCTTCCCAAAATAATAAAATTATAGGTTTTTAGCCTCAATTTTGTGTTGTTTAATTGTGTTTTGTATTGTTCTTATGTATTTATACACATCTATTTGTAGGTAAATTTATTTTGATACATAAATTAATGCTCATTTCTTGTTTCAAATGGTTAAATTATTATTATTTGTCTCATTGGGAGTTGTCAAAAATTGTATCCACATTGTTTTTATTTCATTTTTTCTAGAATTGTTGGTTTGGTGATGAATATGTCATTTTTCCAAATCATTTTTATAGAATATTAGCATTACAATTTATGTATCTATCTATAAAATATACAATTTCTAAATTTTGGTTTATAATATATGTCAGTGCATCTTCAATCTATACTAGCCAATGGTCATGATCATTTCATTTTCATCAAAATTATGTCACACAAAAATAATATATGATTTTACCAAGAAACAATTTTTCTTTTCACAAAATTTTCTTCAATGAATTGATATGATGTCTATAGTAATGTGTACAAGTGACTCGATCTATTCTCACAAGAAAATAAACATCATTTGACTTATATATTTCATTTAATAGTTCATTGGATGTTTTGTAATGTTTTTGATACAGTTATTTAAATGAATTTTTTAATAGTTTCCAAGAATATTTAGCACTTGTCAATATAAACAAAAATGTTAGAGGCCTTAATTGACATATCATTACAAGGATATTTTTTAATATCTTGCATTTAATCAGGTGAAATATGATTCTTTTTGAAATCAACATATCTAATTTATTATTTCATCAAATTTTCTAAGTTTGACTTGTATTTGACCTGTCTAGCCAAAATATTTATTCATTTAACTAAAATTTTCTAATTTAAATCCACATTATCTTTCCAACTTGGTCTATGATTATCTTGTTTACTTTGAAAAATAAATTTGTAACATGATATGAAAAACAAAGATCAGTATGGAAAATCTCCCATTATGATATTTTTTGATATGAAAATCTTGACATAATGTCATTATCATGAGGATTTATAAATAAAAGTGTTAGAAATTTCATTTATTTTGAATATTTGTCTTTAAAATATCTAAAAAAGAGGATTTCCTTTAGTTGGTGTTGTTGAAATTAGTTTGTCCTCCAATGAAATAATACATGTTGAAATTTAAAAAACCATGCACTAAAGTGTCATTGGACCTATTTTTTGTCTTTATAAAAATACACATTATTTTCACTATCACCATAACTTTCAAATGCATTAGACATGTTACTACTATTAACACTTTCAATAACAGTTTATGATACAAAGGGTTTCCAATCAGACTTAATTTGCACATTATGAGAGATGTATAATTACAATAATAGGTGTTCCCTATAGTGGCATCTAGGGAGGAGGGTGAAATGGTGTAATGATGTGAGTGGGTTAGAAATTAATTAATTGGAAACCAACTTAATAAAATAATAAAAAAAAATGAACATGAGGAGGTATGGAAGAGTGTAATTAATAATTAATTAGAATTCAAATTTTTGGTGAATATGAACCAACATACAATTTAAAAAATTAAATACACACACACACAATTCAAATAGAAAAACATCAGAGCACAAGGCAAAGGAAAGCACAACAGAGAAGAGTTGAAATAAATTTAGGAGTTTTTAATTCAAATTTATGATATTTACGATATGCATATAAGAGTCATATATATTTTAGTTTTTATTGTTGTATAAAATTTACTTATTTCAATTTTCATTACTATAATTAAAATTAAAAATATTAGAAAACTTTTCCCTAACTACATCTTATTGAATCCAATGTAAACAATCAAGGTTTAAGGTTTCCACTTCCACCCACTACATCCATTTACATGATGAGTTCTCACTAAAATCACCTATATATTAAGAAAATAAAACTTGGGCTTTTATTTGTTATTTTTATAATAGTATTTACTTAATAAATCTAATTTAATATTTTCCAATTCTTCATTTTAACTTATTATTAATTTTCTATGGATAACCATTTTGTTGAAGGTGAATTTTATAATACACATGTTTAGTATATATTTCTTTCATTTTGTTGATTATAGCATATAGAACATTTTATAAGTTTATTTTTAGCTATAGGGTTTTTGTATATTTAATTATAATTTGTATGAGTTTAGAGCATAGATTTACTATTTATAAATTTTATCCAAAACATTTAAATATTAATAAAATTAATAAGTATATATATATATATATATATATATATATATATATATATATATATATATATATATATATATATATATATATATATATATATATATAATAAATTTATATAAAATATATGCATAGATATCATCTTCAAAATATTTAAAATATTATAAATATTATTATAATAATTATTACATAGTTCTAATTATCAACATACAATATTACTAGCATACATATCTTAAATAAATCTATGTAAAATACACCAATAGATATCATTCTTAAGGCACCTATAACGTATTGAATTGTGAATACCTATGAACGATATCTATCAGTGTATTTTACATAGATTTAACTAAGAATTTATCTAAGATGTGTATGTTAGTCTATGTGTAAATAGATATCATAATGTCTCCATAATAAGTATGAAGTGAACTCTTCTTGTTTGATATGTGTTTTTGTATTTCAATCATATCTTTAAAACTATTAGAATAGTTGTTTTTTGCTTATAGTTCTATGTAACACTTTATGAATTCTTTCAGCACTTGATACGACATTGATAATCGATCTTATCAAACTAATTTTTGGCTTGTTGTATCTTGATTTTCTTATTTGAAAAAAACAAATTCTAAGTGCAACAAGCCCTTTTTCAAGATTTGTTAACATTTAAATAAATTGCTATCACTTGTTTAGACTAATATTAATGGTTGTTGTAAATTTAAGAACATTTTCATCTCTTAGTGATTGATTGCATTTCAAACATATTTTTATTCTTAAAGTGTCTTTACAATTTGGTAGTAATTATTTAAATGCATTATTTTATAATAGATTAAACATGTATGGATGTGTTTGTAATTTTTTATTAAATGTTTTTATTTATTTTGTTGTCGATAGTTTTTCCTTATTTATTTTTTGTTACATGTTTTATTCTTCAATCAATTTAAAGAGATGATACAGACATGTGATAATCCCTGTGCATAAAAACTCCAAGGGTAAAATTATAGTTTTATGTCCTCATCTATTTTCAATTATTTATAATACATATGTTTTCTTTGTGTTCCATGTGCAATGTTTCTAATTATATGTAAAGAGAGTTTGTTTCATTTCTAAAATGTTTTAGAACAACCACCAATAGCACAGGCCCTTACTCTAATATGTTATTACATAGATAATGACTCATAATGTGCATGATCTATATATATTTTTAAAAAAGGATGTTATATGAGGCTTACAATTGAGCACAGTAATTATAGGTTTTGACTATTTGTTTATTGGTCAATGACCATAGGTAAATATAGACACCCAACAAATTTTAAAGTCATTGGATGGTGAACTCATTATCTTCAATTCCTTTTTTGTCATAGATAAAACCAATCTTTATAATGCATTCTTTCTAATTTGTAATAGTCAGTATGTTTTTTATGACATTATTCATCAGATTGTCTTTCAACTAACTATGTTATTTTATATATCTAGAATGAAATGCATTACAAAAAGACTATGTTAAATAGCAGTGTAAAGAACATATGTCAAAACCATTTTTTTCAAATGAGAAATAGAGATAAATATGCTATCACCACAACAAGATGTGGTTTTCAATATTCTGAATAGTTCACGTTGTAGAAAATTTAATTCATTTATTTCTCAATAAAGAGAAACCAAATAATAGGTTCCTAAAACATGTGTTTGTGGTAATGGACTTTGAAAATTGTTTAATTTTGTATAATTAAAATAGTTAATAATGGCCAAAGACAGAGTTTTGATCATGAAATAGTATGCAATACATCGGTGTAGGGGATTCCTTATTAAAATTAAAATACTTTTGTTTACTAGTTAAACACCAAACATAGATGGGAATATTCAACCATTTAAAAAGCCAATTTATATATAAGTTGTCTCCCCATAGACCATGTTCACCATCTACTATGCATAAAGTTGTAGAGAGTTGCATTATGTCGAAATATATTTTAGTGTCTTGTATTTGATGTAATCTATATAGTTCCTCGTGATCTAATTCCAATTCAAAGGACCTTGGTGCATGGGTATCATTTTTTCCTAAATAGTTTACAAAATTTACTATAATTCCTACACATAGCTCTATCAATGTGTATCAAAAATACAATAGCACTTAAAAATCATCAATAAAGAAATCACTTTCATTTTATTTGAAAAGATGACTTCTAAAAAGGTTTTTTGTATCCACAGAAATATCTATGTCACTGTATTAAATGTTTTAACAATGGTGTGTATTCTTCAACATAAATGACCTATTATCTGTTATACAAATGCATTATTTTATATTTTATATTTTTTAATTCCATTCTATAATGCCAATAAAACCAAAGACAATAAAAACACAAGACAAATGATAAGCTTGGAAAATACTTACCAAAATTGTCAAAGACATGTTGTCGATTTATTGAACAATAACTGGGAAGATACAATTGCCCTATTTGAGATTTTTATTATTTTTAATACAACTGGGTATTTGATCACACTATTTTTTCCTTAATCACCTTACACAAAGCTATGTATGTAAAGTGAGGATACAATATCTTGATTGTATATGTTTTATTTAGCACAAGAAAAAAGTAAAAAAAATATATCAATTTCTTGAATAAGTTTAAAAGAATAGGATAGACACAGAGTATAATAAACATATATTATTACAAATTTAATGTACAAAGCATCAAAATAATGAACCTTAAGAAAAGATAATTAGTTATGAAATTTATTCTTAATGAGACTATGTTTTGAATCTAACCTTTTATTTGATGTTGCAACAAACGTGAAAGGATACATATTTATTGATACGAATATTCTATGTAAATGATATCAATGAATGATTAATATATGAACTTCTACATAAGATAATTTTTTAAGATGATACTCGTTAATTGTTTAAGTCAAAGTGAAAGCAATCCACTGCCAATCAGGATGAACATATTCTAAAAGCACAATAACAACAAAGATGGTTGTATAGTAACTAGCTCAAGTAGTTTCAATCATCTTATTTCATAGCTTTTCTTTTTTTACCAAAATTAAATATATCTACAATACAACAAAAAATAATGCATACAGATGAACTTAACTGGCTACTATACAAGATCACTCTAGTGATCTGTAATGCATAGTGAACATAATTGTTTGGATTGGGCAAATGTATTAAATCATTTCATGTGAAAGTTATTACAAATGTGTGGGATCGATACTATAGGAAATTTTTTAACAAAGTGTGCATTTAATTCTTAAGATAGTCATTATATGACAATAAGCTGTAGGTTAGTTCACATATATAACATATTTTATACTAGTCAATATTTATAAAATAAATTTATTTTGAATTCACTCATGCATGCATAGTTATCAATTATGCTTTGTTGTGACTAAATTTGTGTGGAGCTAACAGTATCTAAATATTCATTAAATGCAATATGCCCAACCATTATGTCATTTAACCCTTGAAACAGTTTTACACAACATCATATTCTTCAATGCATATCTGCACATATTAATTGATTGTTGCCTCTAAACCTTTGATGTGCAAAGTCACTATTGATGATGTCACTTTTCTATTCCTAAAAAGGTTGTAAATTATTTTGACCAATCACAATATAAATAAATATTATTTTTCATAATTTTTGTTAAAAAATGCACAACTTAATTATTACAAAACTATAATTTTTTTCATAAACAAAAAACACCAAATTCTAGATTCTAGTTAATCAATCTAGAAAGTAAACTTTAATCCATAATTAAAACAAAAAGATTCCTTTAATTTACCACCCGGAACTAATAATAAAATGTAAGATTGCTGAGTAGTAAACACAACATTATTTTGAAGCGACATTAAAATATTGTATAATTAACCCCCTTCCGATCAACTTCAAGTTTTATTGTCACGTTGAAATGAAATTGTTCTGGACGTCAACGTACACAAGTAGCCGCGTTTTTACGGGAGCGTCCCTGCTTACATTTGACCGTTGAGTTTGCTTGTAATTTTAAAAACGTGTCTGAGAAACAGCACAAGTTAAAAAAATGATTTGTTTTCCTGTATGTCGATACCGCCTGATAGAATTCAAAACCGCTCGTTAACTCCACAAATCCGCCGAGTGGATGAAGATATTCCCTTCCTCTGTTGGAGACGTGATGTCCAACGTAGCGGTGTCAGATGACCGGATTCTCTCCAAATCCAAGCGCTGGTTGCCTTCCAAATCTTCGAAAAAAGACTTCCACAAAGCGCAGTCATGGTCCTCGGAAATCATTTGGCCGTCACTTGACGCGTCCATTTCTAAAACAGAGGATGGCCTTAACGGCGGTGGGGTCTCGTCCGTCAAGCCACTGTTATTATTGCTGAAGGATGGCATTTGGCCGAGTGCATATTTGGCTCCGACGAGCTGAATCTCCTGACGGGAGAGAGATGACGCAGAGGGAATTGCCGGTATTGAATTGGGAAAATTGAGTTTGGCGTTAGGTCCGCGGAGACAATAAACAGCGGCGTCGTAAGCGCGGGCTGCCTGCTCTGCGGTGTCGTAAGACCCCAACCAAATTTTGGCCCGGGATTTAGGCACTCTCACTTCTGATACCCATTTCCCCCATTTTCGCATACTGATTCCTTTATATTGGCGCCAGTTTTCTCTCTTATCATCTGGCAGAGTGTGGGCGTTATCTTGACGAGGGGAAGTGTCCATAGCTGGATGACTGAAGTAATTAGTGTAGTGTTTAAGTTGGAAAGCCTCTGGAGTCCTGAAGATCTGTCGACATGAAGCAGAGTGTATATATATATTCTTACAAGTTCTGTAGCTGCGTAGTAACGACAAATAAGAATGTTCCTATCCGCGTTTAAAGGTTCTTTTATATTATACGTCACTCGTGTGATTCGCGGATAGGGTACGACCGTGGTATTCAAAGCGTGAAACTATCGTTTCATTCTAATTCCATGCTGACCTTACAAAACAGGATCGATTCATGTATCGAAAGGTTTTGTTCAAGTCAAGGATGATACGAGAGGCGCGTCAAACATGCTTTGCTTTGCAGAAGAGGGGCGATGCCGCACAAACCCAATTTTCAACTATTAGACATGCATCCAGCTAAACGCGCCCAACTTTGTATTTGTTTGAATTGTTTCAAGCCAGGAGATAGAACCCTTAACAATATATTAAATTTTACGAGTAAAATGTTGGGTTCAAGTCAGATTGTGTATCCCACATTACAATTAAAAAAAAATTAAAAATCATATATATATATATATATATATATATATAAATAATACGTTGTGTCACTATATAAGTTCAACTAAATACATTTTTATTCAGTGTTCATTTTTTTGCTTTCAATATAATTTGTTTACAAGGAATTAACATTTAAAGTTTCATACTTCAAGCTAAGAAAAAGGTATTTGGCATATTGTATGTTGTCTTTCACCATTTTTTATGAGGAGGGGTGTCACATTTCTATTATAATATTCTCTCATTTTCTGTTTCATACTTCAAGCTAAGAAAAAGGTATTTGGCATATTGTATGTTGTCTTTCACCATTTTTTATGAGGAGGGGTGTCACATTTCTATTATAATATTCTCTCATTTTCTAAGTTGTTGTTTTTGAGGTTAAGATTTTATGCATCCTATTTTTTAGTTTATGCTTATTATTAATAATTATGTTTTCAATTTATAAAATTTATATGTTTTTAATTATGGCTTTGAATATTCAATACTTTGGTAATCGCTTGTTGACAATATTCTTCTTTAAAACTTTTTTACTCAAAGTAATCTCAATATGATAAATTTCATTTAGGATAATTTGGGGGTCATTTATATACAATGGTGTGTTAGAGAGCATGAAACATGTTATTCTTCTTTTTTTTTTAATTTATTATTTTTTTACATCCAAACTACTAAATATATGTTGAAGCAACAGAGATATGGTTCATATGGTTCAACTTCTGTCAAGATTTTGATCAAATCTTTAAAAAGCTTGAATTCATGATCCTTATTCAAGAACACCTTTTCAAGTTTCACTTATCTAGGGGCAAGTACACTACTACAAGAAGAGTAAATAGTGCCACAAGTATGATCATATTTGTATAAAAATCGACTATTTAAAAAAAAATCACGGTACAATCGTAAGGATTTTGCATCATTTTGAGCTGCACAAAATTAAAATAACTAAGTATTTCTAGTTGTGCCATATTTATGTAAAATTAGCTCCACCATAAACTGTTTAAAATGGGGGCAAATATGATAAAATATATAATTTTAAATCATTTTTAAAAGTATGTAATATAATTATTTTTTAGTTATAAATCATTTTAATGCAATAACACATAACTATATTATATTTATATATTCTATAATTTCATAGTTTATACAAAAAAATATAGTTTTTTAATAACTGTGTTCTTATTTTTCACTTGATATTTTAGAGCACCACTTTTAATTCTTTGCTAAGATAAAATATTTATGATTTAATAACAAATATGTACTGCTTAAATAAGATAAAGATAAATGGTCATACAGAATATTAAATGAGAGGGTAGCCATTGATAAAGTGTTGAAATGCATTCACCTCTCCTTTTCAAAATATCATCTCATACCCCATTGTAAAACCTAATTCAAAGACCATAATATTTAATAAAAATTAAGTTAAATATTCATTACCCTTAAATGTCACATTATTCTTCTAAACCCTTCTAAAGTATATTCTTTAAATAAAGCATTCTTATAATTGTGGGAATTCGTAAAGTCTTTGTGAATTATAATGATCAATTTTGTGAGTTTTAAAAATAGTATTTTATACCATTCTTGATGGAAATATGAATTAAAAAAATCTAACTCAGTGATCATTTTTTCTTGAAATACATGAAACTAAAAAATAAATGTTAAATATATCAATTTTTTAAAATCTCTATCAATGTGTAAATAAATGAGTTTAAGATAAGGGAAACTAAAATTAAAATTAAAAAATTAAAATACTCAAATAAAACATATTTAAATAATTAATTTTCCTGAACATTTATTAATATATTTGTATAATCATTTACATAAAGGTCCATTTTGGTATTACCTCTCAATAAATGCCTATATTATTCACGATTAATATGCAAAAGTATCTCATCATCTATGACCCTAGTAGGGGTGGCTTTACTTTGTGATCATCTTCTATTTTTAATGCTTTATGGAGTATCTCATCGATACTAGTTGGGGTAAAATCTTACCATATGAGACTTTAAATTTGCTTCTTATGATAAGGACAAGAGGGTTTTTTTCTTGATGAGGCTTTAAAATAAAATTTTAGGACATTTTAACTTAATTAGTTAAAAATAATTTATGTAACAAAACAAAAATTTATATCTTTGATAGGTGATTCACTAAAAGTAGATGAATGATAATGCCCTCATCCTCTTACCAATTGACATAATAATAAGGCTTTTCATAATCAATTTGTATAAGATATTTTCAACGAAAATAAATATTTTTAATTAAAAATAAATTATAAATTTATATTTATGTATAAGTGGTGCCCTAGCAACATATGAATGGACATCTACTCCTCCCTAGTTCTCTCATCTTCTAGTTGTTCTAGGTAATAAGTACATATATCATGCAAAAGTTGTATTCTAATTTTTCTATAAAAATAATTTTTTTTAATCAAAAAATGAATAAATAAATTATACCTCTATGCTAGATCCCTATAAATTTATTGAAATCAACTTTAAATAATTTGTTTGCCTTTGTGATTTTGGTCATGTAGGTGCCTCTAAGTAACATACTTGTCATTATCAAATTATATAGTTAGACACTTTCAACAAGAACAAACATTTTGTCATTATATAATAAACTATACATGTTTGTGTATGTGATGGGTGCATAGAAGTAGATATTTTTTTATGTAAGAGTGTTGAGGAGGCCCATAAGCCTTTTCAAATCCACCTCCATTTCACATCTAAATAAAAAACACTAGAGCTATATAGACGTAGGCATTTAATGACCTCTTGATAATATTCATATGATGGGATGCCCTAAAATCATCATCATATCATTTCTAGTATCCAAAAAATAATATGGAAATGTTATAAATATTTTTGGAATGCAAAATAAATTAGATCAAATCAATGATTTTTCAATTTTATAATTACATTTATTTTTTGAATTTTAAACTACACAAATATTAAGAAAAAAATGTGGAATCGACATAAGAGTACATCAAATCACAAGAGGATTCGTTCCATACTACACTAGAATTCTGCATAATATAAATAATCATGAAATGTTAATTTTTTTTTTTTTTTTTGCAACGATGCCCTCAGAAATAAAATCTAGTTTATATAAAGTATTAATTTTAGGGTATGCACAAAATTTATTTTTTAAATCCAAAACAATCTCAAGGTATTTAAGAAAAATAATATTAAAAATATATTTACCTAAAATTTATGTGCTTTTCACTATCAAATCTTTAAAATGAGTAATTCTTGCAATGTAAAAATTGGAAAAGGATTTGGTTTATAGGTCTACATAGATAATGTTAGTATCTTCCCTTCTAATTTGTGAAATTTGTAAGTTGATAAACAAAAAATTTATAACAATAATATTAAAAAAGTGAGTTCATTGTACTTTATATAATATCATTGATAAGTACATGATGATAAAATGAGCTTAATTAATTGTTTATTTGTAAATGAAAAAATATAAACATTAGTGAAATTGACACACATTTAAACAACCTCTAATGACCAAAATAATAAAGTTAAAAAACATCAAAGAAACATAATGTAAAGCCTGAGATCAATGGAAGTACATATAATTGATAAACATAATCCAATTATTTATTGAAATTTATGAAAACTTGAAAAATATAATTATTAATATTTACAATAAAATATATGTGCTATTAAAATATCTACATATTAGTGATTAGGTTTGTTGCTATAGAACTATGGTTAACAATTAAATTTAAAAAACCTATAAATAAAAATATATCAATTTTTCCAAGGTCTTTGGTATATTGGTTAAGTTTTTTGACTCCCAAAGTGACCATTATTAATTAATTATTTTCGAATGTAAAAACTGATATTATAAAGGATGAAAGCATGTTTAAGTATTGGACAACTTTTATAAAATTGATAGCCTTAAAATCTTAGAGTGAAATAGGAGATTATTTAACATATAAAAATATAGCAGTCAATTGCATGCTATCAACTAAAAAACTTGGATCGGATTTGACATTGTGTCCACCTTCATCTTACTTCATTACCTTATTAGCTATGTCACGTGTGTTGTTTGACATATATCTATTAAGTATTTGTATTATTGAATATAACATCGTGACCACCTTCATCCCACTTCATTGCCTTACTATGTCATTTATAATTTTTACACATTCACATATATATAGTGTTTGTATTACTGAATGGTTTATCGAAATTTTAATGGCCATTAATCGACCTACCCAATAGTGTAACTGAGCTACCAAATACTATATTTTTAAATGCTAAATAGCTACTTCCCAATTAAAATTTGAATTATTTATCCACTTGTATAAAATATTATTTATATATATATATATATACATTGTGTTCCCAGAATGTATATATATATATATATATACACACACACCGGAAGGAGATTATGTCCGGTGCATGCTCCATAAAAGCTAACGGAAAACCTAGATGTTAATACGTGTCATTCATTTGAAGTTTGGGCGTTAGTGTGTTTGCATTTTGTTACTTCACGTAATACGTCGTCATACCTTACGTAATAACGTCCTTTTTAGGGATCCACAGGGTATCAATATTGATTCACAGCTCCATCACGTTTTAAAGGCTGCCAGTCTAACCACAACCTAATATTCGGCAAAAAAAGACTCAACACGCTTCAGACACGTACTCCTATCTCAACTCGATACTGCATGCAACTCATTGCCAACTTAGAAAACTACACTGCTTCGTTTCTTCCTCTTTATTAAATTTTGTATTCAAAAAAATGAGCACATCCTGCCAAAAACATTCCACTCTGTCCCTGAGTTTATTAACGGAAAAAACATGCCGCCACTTTAAGGGAGTCCGTTTGCGAAAATGGGGTAAATGGATGTCGAAAGTGAGAGTAATCAAATGCAGAGCAAAAATTTGGCTGGGCTCTTACGACACTGTTCAGCAGGTTGCCTGCGCTTACGATGCCGCCGTGTATTGTCTTCGCAGACCCAACGCCAAATTCAATTTTCTCAATTCGATACCAGTCATTCCATCAGCGTCTTCTCTTTCCCGTCACCAGATTCAGCTCGGCATAGCCAAATACGCACTCGGCAAAATCCTCTCAAGCACCACGAATAACAACTGCGTCTTGACGGAAAAGTCCGCATCGCAGTCAACATCCTTCTTTCTGTCAGAAATAATAAAGGCGTCAAGTGACAGTTAACCTATCTCGGAGGAGCAGCTGAACTTTGCGCTGTGTGAATCTTTGCTCTGGGATTCAGATGGTCAGATGGTTAGTATTAACGACGCCAACAGACGAGATGGGGTCCACGTTATTCGACCCCTTCCACTTACGAAGTTTGTAGTTGCGCTACGCTAATGTATGATGTGGGCATCGCAGGTTCAGATCTAATGCCCCTCGCGATGGGCAATGCAAGAATGCACGTGTATGACAATGGGGATAATGAATATGCTGAAGCGAAACACAAAGATGGACTAAGTATGATAATGTAGATAATGAATACTAAAGGTGCTTTTGAGGGGTCCCTCTTTTTAAGTGTATTTATGAGTGGCTGATCATTGCTGAATAATTTATGAAGTTTAGATGCGCTTACATATTCTAGAATGAAATAAATAGATGACAAAGTATAATAATGTATGTGTTGTGCATATAGACATATTTTCTAATTGTTGATGACCTACTAATTCTTATATTAGTAGGTCTTTTTTCCCTTTTATAATAGGTTGATTTTAAATATTTATATTGAGTATTTAATAGTTATAAATGTGATGTGTTAAAATGTAATTTATTTTATATAAATTTTTTGTTATAATAATAAGGGTACTTTTCAATATCAAAAAAATATATGAAAAATAGTTTGGAGGAATACTTGACCAGTATTTATCGATTTAAAGCCCTTCAATAGGATAACGAGGTGTTATCCTTTGAAAGGGGATCAAAGTACACACATCCACCAGAATATCATAAAAAGAAAATACTAATATATTTCAAAAAAAATTACATATTATGCCCTATAGGGAATGTAGAAGCATAGAACAAAGGATAGACTCCCTTAACCTATGCTATAAGAGCATATATAAAAATTACTTTCAGTCTACACACATATGAATCAATTCATATTACCTCTACCCCTTCATAGATGGCTTTTTCGACCTTGAATTTCCCATCTATGCTCACACCTTCTCCACTTCCCTGTTCTAGTTCTGTCTCCCCTTCCCCCATGTCATCTACATCACAACAGTCTAGGGGATCAAATATATAATCTCATGAGAGGCTAGTTCCTAACATATTTTACACAAATGCTAGAATTTTCTGTAATTTTGCTAACCCGTCCATAATTATGTGACTATATTTTACCCCTTCCAATCCTAATGTATGAACTACTACTTAGAATCAAGTAATTACTTAGGATCAAACATGAAAGTTTTCATAAGCTCTGTTATATCCTTGGCTTCCACCTCCTCTATTCCTATTGTTGTTTCCCTCATCTTCTTTAGCCAAATTGTCATGAATGGATTTGTAATCTCCTTATCCAAGGTCTTGGTACAGTTAGAAACTATTGCTTCCCCTACTAACTAATACATTGAAGTAACTCTCTCCCCTAATTTATTTCTACTCTCACATCCTTCCTCATGTTGCACCATTTTGCTTATGTCTATTCCTCCAATTCTCAGACGTTAATACTTCAATTATCTTGCTAAAAGATATGAACACTATAGAGCAAAAACATGGCTTATTTTTATGTCATCATTCACTATTCTAAAAGATTTCTACCCACCATCCAATAAATCTAATCATGAATCTTTCATGTATTTTCCATCCTCTCACACTTTTTTATGGTTTCATTTTAATCCGTGTTATCACTTTTATTTGATGATTTGGCAAGCCCCTACTTGGTTTTATTATTGTTAAGCCACCTAGGCTTAACACTCCTATAGTAAAAAAGGAAATGCATCAAACCAAGCTACTCATACCATACTAACCTATTTATCATATGTCTATATTGATTTATTAACTCCACACAAGAGATATCCTTCCTTATCTAATTTTCTTCCAATTTTGAATCTAGATAGTTTCTTAAATCTCCATTTATTAGGGTCCAACATTATTTTAGAAAATTATTTGACCACTAATTTTATTTGACTCTCCTTTTCCCCAAGTTATAATAATTCATTAGCTACCCAATTTATTATTGCATTGTGTTCTCTCTTTGCATACTTAAACCTCATTAGCCCCATATTATTCATGATTTATGAATATATTTAATGATAGTCCTAATTCTACAATCCTTAGATCTCCCTCAAATGAGCCCATTAATCACTGCTTGAAAAACACCTTCAATATTGAGTTCCTTCCATCCATACTTTTCCATTATTTCAATAGCTAAGTGAATTTCCCAATTGATTATGCCACATTATTTGATTCAATACATATTACTTGAGTAAATATTAGTATGATTTTTCCTTCATCATTTCAAAAAAACTCTACCTACTCCTTCTAGACTTGGATTACCTTTCGAATCCCCATCAAAATTCATTTTTATTTTGCCCTTTTTTTTTGGCCTCCATCTCTACATATTATCCCTCTTATTTCATTTTTTCATCTCACACCCATTATCAGCCCTAATTTACATTATATTATTCATACAAAAAAGGTTATTTTATTTTTTAATTATTGAATAAAAGTTATACATTTTTAAAACTAATTTTTATTACCCCTTATCCTTTGAGTGGGGATCAAAACACACACATCCACCAGAATATCTTCAAAATAAAATACTAATATATTTCCAAAAAAATATTACATATTATGCCCCATAGGGAATGTAGAAGCATAGAAAAAGGATATACTCATTTAACCTATGCTATAAGAGCATATAAAAAAATTACTTTCAGTCTGCACATATATGAATTAATCCATATTACCTCCACCCCTTCATGGATGGATTTTTTGACCCTAAATTTCCCATCTATGCTCACACCTTCTCCACTTCCCAATTTGGTTCTGCCTACCCTTCCTCCATGTCCTCTACATTACAACAGTCTGGGGGATCAAATATACAATCTCATGAGAGGCTAGTTCCCAACATATTTTACACAAATGATGGAATTTTATATAATTTTGCTAACCCATCCATAATTTTGTGCTTATGTTTTACTGCTTCCAATCCTAATGTATGAACTACTACCGTAATATCTAGTTGATATTTATGTAAAGAGAAGGACTATGCTATATTTGAGAGTAAATTTACCTTACTTATATACTAAGAAGTATAAAAAAAGATACTATGCCTGAGTAATTCCTTAGGATCAAGCATGATAATTATCATAAGCATTGATATATCATTATTTTCCACCTCCTCTATTCCTGTTGCTTCCTCCCTCACCTCCTTTAGCCAAATTATCATGATTAGATTAGTAATCTTCTTATCCAAGGTCTTGACAAAGTTAGTGACTATTGCTTTACCTGTTAACCAATATGTTGAAGTTACTCTCTTCCCTAATTTATTTCTACTCTCACATCCCTCCTCATGTCACACCCTTTTACCTCTATCCATTCTTCTAATTATTAGGTGTCAATACTTTGATTATCTTGTGAAAAAAATATCAACATTGTAGAGAAAAAATAGGGCTTATTTTTATGTCTTCATTCACCATCCTAAAATATTTCTGCCCACCATCCAATAACTCTAATCATGACTCTTGCATTTGTTTTCCATCCTCTCATACATTTTTATGATTCAGCAAGCCCCTATTTGGTTTTATTATTATTAAGCCATCTAGGCTTAACCCTCTTATAGTCAAAAAATAAATTCATTGAACCAAGTTCTACATACCATAATAATATGTTTATTATAATTTTATATCGATTGATTATCTCCCATATAAGATATATCCTTCCCTTTCTAATTTTCTTCCAATTTTGACACTATATAGTTTCTCAGATTTCCGTTTTTTAGGGTCCAAGATTATTTTAGAAAATTATTTGACCACTCCTTTTATCTGAGTCTCCTTCTCCATGAGCTACAATACTTCATTATCTTCCCAATTTACTAATGTATTACCTTCTCTCTTTGCATGTTTAAACCTTAATGACCACATCTTATTCATGATTTCTAAATATATTCAATGATAGTCTTAATTTTCCAATCCTTAGCTCTCCCTCAAATGAGCCCATTAAGCATTGCTTGAAAATCACCTTGAACATTGAGCTCCTTCCATCCATACTTTTAAATTATTTTCACACCTAATTGAATTTTTCAAATAATTATGCCACATTATTTGATTCAATACATATTACTTGAGAAAATATTAGTATGAATTTTATTTCACCATTTTAAAAAATTATTCCTGCTCTACCGAACTTGGATTACCTTTTGAAGCCCCAACAAAATTTGCATGCATGAAATTGAGAGACCATGCAATAATTTTATGGGATCACCTACAAAAATAGATATAGAATAAAGGTAAAGAGAAGATTAATACATCAAAAAAGATGGAGAAGAAGATGAGGGAGAAATTTATTCCTGTGGACTATCCACAAACCCTATACAAATGAATTTAGAATTTGAGACAAAATAATCACAGCATACAAGAGTATACATATGAGTTTTATAAGCTTTCCATACAAGTGAAACATGATGAAACAAAAGAGAAGATGGTTGCAAGGTATGTAGATGGTATGAAATTTTCTATTAAAGATGAATTAAGCATGCATATAATACTTTGCATAGAGGAGGATTATCAATTAGCTTTGAAGGCAGAAGAAAGACAAAATAAACATAATTTCAAAAGAAAATTTCTTGGTCTAAGAAAAAGTAGATACCCTCTAATAAGAGGGAGAGGTGGGTTTAATACCATTAAATGTGAATCATCACATGGTGCAAAAAGGCAAGATGACAATAGGTAAGGGTTTCAATACCAAGAAAGAGGAAGAGCATTTTAGAGAGGATGAGGCTATGGTGGTGCTAGAGGATGGTTTTTGAATCAACATAGATCTTATGTTTGATCTTGATAGTGTGTCTACACTATCAAGATCAATAAATGAGGTAAGAGAACCACGCAAGAGTAAATCTAGTTGAGTCTAAAATATAGGAGCAAAATACTGAAGTTGCACTAGTAGATGTTGGAGAGAATCTCATGATGAGAAGAATAATGATCACTCCAAGGAAAAAGTGAAAAATAAAGAAGGTGGTGATGCATGGTTGTGAACAAAAATTTTTCAAACAAGATGTACTTTAGGTGGAAAGGTATGCAACTTAATTATAGATAGTGGTAGTTGTGAAAATATGGTTTTTAAAGAAATGATAGAGAAAATATATTTGTAATGTTTAAAGCATGCTAATCCTTATTGGATTTCATGGTTTAAGAAAGGGAATAAGGTTACAGTAGATAAAAGGTGCTTAATCAAATTTTCTATAGGAAAAACTTATAATGATGAAATATGGTGTGATGTTATTCTCATGGATGCACGTTATTTGTTATGAGTGAGACCGTGGCAATTTAACAGGAAAGTTATTCATGATGGAGCAAATAACACATACACATTTTATAAATGTGGTACAAAGGTAGTTTTGTTACCTCTTAAAGAGGAAGAGAAGATAAAAATCATGCTCTTTACTTAATAATTTATCTAAGATATGAAGGTAACAAGTTATTTTTATGTATTAGTAACAAAGATTGAAGACATAAAAATGGTGAGAATACCAATAGAAGCAACAAGAGTGTTGAAAGAATATGTAGATGTTATGCCTCATGAGTTACCAAATGGTTTACCATTGAAGAAAGATATTTAGAATCATATAGATTTGATTCTAGGATCAGCTCTACCCAATCAATAAGCTTATATGATGAGTCCAACAGAACATGGAGAATTAAATAAATAGGTTACTAAAGTACTAAGAAAGTTACGAGGAGTAAGAAGAAGTTATAGGAAAGTAATGATAAATATAAAGTAGCTAAGATGTCAGAAGAAGATCAAAAGCAATTTTAATAAAGAGAGTTGGTAATGGTCAATTTGAAGACATAAAGGTTTCTGAAAGGCATGTAAAACAATTTGAAGTATAAGAGAATTGGGCCATGTAAAATTATGAAGAAAATCTATAACAATGCTTATGAGGTGAATTTACCATAGAATTTTAATATATCTATAGTATTTAATGTTTTAAATTTATATGAATTCCATGGAAAAGATGATGAATGTGATGAAGATGATGAATTAAATTAGCAAGAGTAGGTTCCAAATAAGAATAAGGAAAAATAGTGTATGTTATGGATATGAAGATAGTGAGCATAAGGCAAGGGAATTATAACATGTATTTAGTGCAGTGGGAAGGATTGTAACAAGAAGACAACACTTGGATTATAGAATGGGAGCTGAATAAGATTGAAAAATAAAAATGGTATATAATCATTTGTGGATTAGAGTTGTTTTTTATATTTTTTAGAGGCCATACATAATCATCTGAGGATCTAAAATTACCATTTAATGATTTTTTAGGAATTTTTTATTTTTAAGAACTGTATATTTTTAGGATTAGATGTCAACTTTAGTTGAATTTAATTATATAAGCTATGTTAGTGTTTAGATTATTTTGGGATATTTTTAGATCTATGTGGGCTTGCATACGAAACTTACTATAAATAGCAACTACTAAAAATAAGTTTTTTTTTTTAATTTATACATTTCAACTCTAATTATGATTTAATAATTATTTAAGAATGTTTTAGGTTTGTAATTATTTAAAGGCATTCAATATGAATCAGTACAAATTATTTCTCTCAGAAGCTTTGCCTGTTGATAATTTATTATCTTGATATTTTTTAGGTTCATTAAATAGGAGGTAAGAAAATAACACACATAATTTACTAGATTTTATTTTTTGATCAAATTCAATTTATTTTATGCTCTCATAAACAACACACATTAAATTATCTATTTTGATCAAAATAAATTTATTTATGAAGTATACATTTCACAATTGATTAAATGCCTATTTTAGATTGCCTATGGAAATACACACAAATATACATACTAATCTCTACAAATACGTGTGTGTGTGTGTGTGTGTGTGTGCGCGCGCACGTGCGCGCGTGCATGCGCATGCATGTGCATGCCTATATATGTATATAATATAAATCATGATTTAATCACATAAAATATGTTGACATTTTTAATAATTTATAGTGCATATTCTTAAATGTTTGCATATTTTATGTGATCAACATAATGATAATTGGAAAAAGAAATATAAAAATCCATAAGAAAAGGATGAATATAAAAAGGGTCAAAAAGGTGGCCAATAAAATCTGAAGGTGAAGGCACTACATATTCAGACAAATAATCTCACACTATTACACAAGTGAAAATGTGTCCACTAAGTAAAAAGGTATGCATCCATAGGCAGTTGACTACTACTAAAATGGATCATGCATAAAGCATGTCAGAGATAATGGCTACTCCACTCAAGCTACTAGAAAAAAAGAGAGGAAGCTCTCATGTTACACTCTCCTATTGGTTATTGGATATTATAACTACCAGAAATAAGGACCCACTAGCCATTTTATGAAAGGAAGAAGAAATTGAGGTTGTTTAATGGTGTAAAGGTATACCAGAGCTTGGCCATGGACTAGAAGTCATACAACTCAGGTCTTATATATCCCACATTTATCAAAATAGACCACACCCTTTCACGGATAGAATGTCATGTAATTATTGGTGGACTGAGTTTATGAAGAAGCAACCAGACTTATCTATTAGATTTTTAGAAGGCTTGGATAAGTATAGGGCATTCCAGATATGAACTTCCATTATAGATGATTTTTTAAAATAATTTAGGTAAGGTGTATGAATCTAACCATTGTTGACCTTTAAAAATTTGTAACTATGATGAAACTAAACTATAAACTAGAAGGAATAGTGGCATGCAGGTGATATCAAATAGAGGTTGTCAAAATGTTCATCACGTAAATTCAAATACCAGGAAATGGATAGCCATTATTTCTTGTGTTAATGTAGCATGGAAAATCATTCTTGGATTTTATCTTTTCAAAGAAAAAATATAGTTTAAAAATTAATAGCAAACTTTGAACCAAAAGCATGTATGGCATCCTAATAGAATGCTTGGATGACCAATTTTTTTTTTCCCAATTGGTTACACCATTTCAAGAGATCAATATCAGGTGGATTTTCCACTTCAAATAGGCACCTATTTAGTTTTGATGGCCATGGAAGTCACGTATTAATAATGACATTAATAGAGGCTAGGATTTTAGGAATTGACATTATAATGTTGCTAGCCCATACTCCGTACAAGCTACAACCATTAGATATAAGTGTGCTCTCCTATTTCAAAAATTATTTCAAAATTCAATGGTCAAAGTGGATGGTTATAAATTATAAGGTTGAAATCAACAAGTCTAAATTGACTGAGTTGGGTAACATAGCTTTAAAAAGTGCATTATCTTTAGAGAATATAAAGTCAAGTTTTAGGAGGACATGTACATGGCCATTGAATAGACAAACACTTAGATAAGACGTGACACCAAGTGAAGGATATAATGTTTTAGATGAAGATGATGAGACTGTAATGTAGAACATCATGTGGTTGGATGGATATAGAGAGGATGAGATAAATGAATTTATTCAACTTTAAAAATGAGATGGAACAATTTAAGAGGATAAGATAGATGCATGTGTTCATATTCAAAAATGAGATGGGATAGTTGAAAAAGATAATATAGATCCCATTATACCTACTCTTAGCTAGGTAACTGATGTAAGCTAAACATAATACTATAGTGGAGAAGGTGTTGAAATAGGTCATGCCAACCATGTGTCTAAGGTTTAAGAACATGTTATTATAGAGGGGTTGAGCCTCCCTTTGTAAATAAGCCAATTAGTTTAGATCAAGGTTGGGGTAGTTGAACTGGGTGTTAACTCAAATTTTTCTAATGTAGATGTGGGCCTTTCAATGCCATCCCCTCATGTAATTGTACCTGATAATGAGTTGGTACACTAATCTGCTATGATTGATATATTCCATCACTATGATAATGTAATGTATTATATGGAAAGATATGATATTAAATCAAATAATAGTGAACCTAAATGTAGTCAACATATAAAACTTTTGACAAGATAAAGTTAAGGTAGTTTCCTTAAACTGCCTATAAAAATGGTTGTGCAGAGTTCTAGTCGATTATGAAATAGTACGTGAGATTGATTATGAATATTCAAAACTCAACTATAAATTATTTTTTAAAATTTCTTCACGGCCAAGAAAAAAGAAATAATGATATAGACAAAATTAAGGATCATAGGAGATAACAACTAGAGGAGAAGAAACCAATGAGAGAGATTAGCAAAGATATCAAGAGGAAGAAAAAAACTAAAAATAAGATAAAGAAGAAAGAAAGGAAATAACAAAATCAAATTGAAAAGCATGAGAAGGTGTAGAAGAAGGTGCATCAAAAAATGATGAAGGAATACATTAAATATATGAAAATATGAATAGATAGAGAAGGTTTAATACATGATAAACCCTTTTATAAATCAACATCCAATAACTATGGATATGATGAACATCTATTATTTTTCCTTAGCAGGATCAAAAAATTATCAGCTAGGCAGCCCACTTAGTCTACCCATTCAAATATAAAAGATAGGTTCCTATCAACAAGGGAAAAGAATAAGTTTGCAAGAATCTATAGTTGGTATGATATGCCCTCAAATAAGATTAATGATAGTGACAAACACAAATACTAAATAGTTATCCCAATGTCACAAAAAACCTTGAGTATTTAGCTGATATGTGTTAAAAAATTAATTTATTGAAAAAGAACATGTATGTAACCTTTTTTGGCAAAGAATTTGATAAAAAAGAACTCCAAGTATGTAGTTGTTTGTTTTGGTTTTTAAGAGTCAAGAAAGGCTAATTATGTAAAGAGAAAGTATGAAATAGAAATATTGTTTTCCAATTTAGTTTATCTACTATCCTGTAATGTTATGATATGTAAATTGTATTTCATAAAAATAATATTAGCCTATGGCCTTAAATTATTGAGTAGTGTTATATAATTGAAATACACATGTTTGTATGGTTGACATCAGTTTAAGAATTCATAGAATGCTTCACATATTGAGATAATTTTAATTTTTTATAACAAATACTCAAAGCTTGAGACCTACATCTAGTTCACTATTTCTGTAGAACTCAAAAGAAAATAATACATAATACTAAAACAAAACATCCTTTCCTTCAAAATAAAACCTCGTCTATAAGAAATGATGGCCAAACAAAATCTAAGATTCAAAGGTTTTTAAATAATATTCTATAATGAAAATGTCAAAATAAACCACATTTCACTACTTCTATGAATGTTAAATGAAAACCACTAGAATACTAAAACAAAAAAAAAACCTTGTTATGGAAAGACTTTTTTCGTAATCACATGAGTGGAGAGATAAGAAATTGAGAAAAATGTTTTATCTATAACAAACAATGAAACCCATATAGTATTTTTAAACCATTATATCTCACAACTTTATTGAGGTATAGAATAGGTCACTTGTAAGCAACAATAACTAAACAAAAATAAATGATTGGTCATGCTTGTTACATAGAATAATAATGTAGTGCTTTGAAATTCATTATCAAACCATATATATACAAAACTATCAACTAGAATAAGGTAGCAAACCTAGCTAAAAGGGAGGAAACTAAAATATAGACTACTTAAATCAGAGGTATTGGTACAATAAAAATGGTTACACCAAAAAACCTAAAAATAATGTAAAACATAACATATTTGTTATGCTAATATTCACCTGCCCCCCCCCCCCCCCCCCCGCTTCTTACATTTTTTTTACAAATGTACCCACTAAACATCTAAAATTTCACCTTTCTAATGGATTTCATGAGTATATCAACTATCTATACATCTATTGAGTAGTGCTGGAGATGAAAGTGGTGGTTTAAGAATTAATATCAAATGTAGTGACATTTGACCTCAATGTGCTTGTTTATTTCATGAAAAATAGGATTATTCACAAGATTAAACACACCCTAATTGCTACAATAAAGGATAGGTGGTTTCTCTTCATTAATTCTCATATCAACCAGGATGCATTGTAACCATATCACCTTACACATAGCTCCACATCTGATGTAATACTCTAATCATTGGATGAGAGAGTAATAACAATTTTATTCTTATTGATCCTTGAGACAGTCCAAATCCAAGGTGAAATATGTATCTTGACATTGAATTTTTAGTATCAATAGCTCTGTAATAGTTTGATTAAGTGTATCCCTACAAGAAGAGTTGAGTATTCTTCTTATATTATAGACTATACTCAAGTTTATCTCAGACGTATCTCAAAACATGATTTGATACAACTCAATGACATTTCTTTGTCTCCTACGTGAATCTAGAGAGATATCTCACATCAAAAAATATGTCTAGTCTGGTGTAGGCCAAATAGATTAGACTCCCAATGAGTTGTCTGTAGGCAGTTTCATCCACTTGAGGTGAGTCTTAGAATTAAGAGAGTTGTAAACCTTTCTCCATTAGTGTTGAAAGAGGTTTACAATCTGACATTCTATACTTTGCTAGGAGTGTCTTGGCATATTTTACCTCAGAGATAAAATGTGATTTTATTTCCACCATATCTCTAAGCCAAGAAATTAATGGTGTAGCCCCAAGTGAGTCATGTCAAAGGATATTTTGAGGTCATTCTTCACAATATCAACCTGATCTTCTAAACTTATAGTAATCAAAAGATCACCCACATACAAAAAAAGAATGATGATATCTATAGCTACCTTCTTTATGTATAAGTTAGAATATAAGTAGCTACAGGTGAAACCATGATTCAAAATGTGATCATCTATCTTGATGTACCATGCCCTAGGAGCTTGTTTCAGTCCATATAGTGATTTAATGAGATGACATACCTTTTTATGATGTTTTTTATCAACAAATCCTTTTGGTTTGGTCATGTACACATCTTCTTTGATATCACCATTTAATAAAGAACTCTTGATGTCCATTTGCTAAAGTTTATATCCATTATGTGCTTCTAGTGTGAAAATAACTTTGATGGTCTTGATCTTCAAAGTGGGTGCAAAGGTCTCTTCATAGTAAATGCCTTCTTTCTGAGTATATCCCTTTACTACAAGTTATGATTTATGCTTATGTATGGATCCATCTATGTTATATTTAGTGTTAAAAACCCATTTTTAACCTATGGGTTTATTGCTTATAGGTAGATATACAAGTTCCCAAGTTGGATTCTACATAAGTGAATCACATTCAACATCTATGGCTTTACTCTACTGAGGTTGACTTAGTGCTTTTCAAACATTATTAGGTTTGAATTTATCAACTACTATAATCATGAGTGAAAAACTTACATCATTTCTTGCCTAACTCCTCATTCTGACTCCAGATGAAATATTCTAGAGAGATTACACATGGGAGTCTTTTATGGTGCTTTGTCCCCAATTCAAATGAGAACTCTACTACCCATGCGAAAAAATTCTTTAATATTATGAAGAACTACCTCATGGATGTATAGTAACATTTTTTAATTCTTCAAGATCAACATACAACTCCCCTTATAGCTTATCTTCTCTATGAGAAGTCTCCTCATCATCTAACTTGGAGAGGAATTGGTGAGAGGTGGTTGGTGTTGATTCTTCTTTATGCATCACTAAGTCAAAGGATGACTCATCACAAACCACATCTCTAATTTCTTATATTTTATTCATCTTAGGATCCTTGAGATGGTATGATTTTGAGGTAGTGATATATCCCAATAGGATGCACAGGAGAGTTTTTAGCTTGAGTTTATTGCTTTTTTGAGCTGGGACATGCATATATGTTATACAACTAAACACTCGTAGATGAGAAATTGATGAATTTTTAGCACTCCATACATATTATAATTTGTGTGTACCCTATTAAGAAGATAAAAATTTGTCTAGAATACTTATACCCAATATCATTTCTCCATCTTTGTTGTTGATAGCATGCAATGAGCCATTTCCATTACTATGTGATTGCATTGTTCAACAATGTCATTATGTTGGGGCATGTAGGGAACAACCACATTCTATTTGATGTCTTGTTAGTTCAAGAATGCCAAGAAATTATTTGATATGAATTCCCCCCTTGACATGAGTAAAGTAGAAGAAGATATTGTTCGGTCTCCTTCACAACATGCTGATAGAAGACCTAGAAGTAGTAAAGAGCCTCACTCATTTGCTTCAGGAAAAACCCCCATGTATTCTAAGAGTAGTCATACACAAAAATTTTAAATTACTTGTATCGTAAAAATTAAGTAGGTAACGGTCCATTTAGATCAATATGAACAACCTCCAAACATTTCTTGACATGAAGGGAGCTTGCCTTGAATGGATCCATGTGTTATTTACCTATAAGACATCTAGGTTAGATGGGAAAAGAATTGGACAACTTGGGAATTACATATACCATCCCCTTTAAACTCAGCTAGTACAAAGATCCAATAGACATGTGACTATAATGGTATCACCAAAGAGTAGTATATTCTACCATGAAAGCAGATAGAGCTACTGCAAAAGATGAAACAACATATAAAGCAAATAGTTTATCTTTCATAAAAAACTCTAGAAATAACCATATCTTATCATGAGATCAAGCAAGATATGATGCCATTATCATTAAAAAATGCCTCCTTTAGATGATGATTCAAAATCTGACTAACTAATAAGAGGTTGGGTGTCAATCCAAGAACATATAGTCCCTTTGAAAGAGTACATTTCCATGTTTTGAGAGGAATGGTGACTTGGCCTTTTCCTTCTATAACATACTCTTTATCATCATTGATCCTAACATGATCTATAATAGGTTGGCATGTTAGTGAATCATACAAATTCCTATCACCTGACATGTTTTTAGTGGTGCCTAAGTCTATTAACCAGATATTCATCATGGGTTGTGTGGTCTAGGTGACTAGCACTAAGTTCTTATGTACACTAAAATTATCTTCTTTAGGTGTCTCTTCATCATATTCATCATCTTATTGAGTTACGAGATGTCTTTTTTGCTTTCTCCAGTAAACACATATTTTAAAATTCTTAGAATAGTCATGCTTTGATGTGCTTTCTTGACTACAAGACCCTTGTTTTAGGCTATTATACTAGTATTTGTCCATGTCATGAGTGTTGGTTCAAAAGATGTGATACCACCTCTTCAAATTTTGTTATTTATTATGATGTGGATACTGTTGTTACTACTATTTCTATGGTTACTTCTCTATAGGTCCCTTGTGATACTTATGACATCCTTGCTACTTCTAGATAAGAGCTTTATCTTGAAACTCATCCTAGACTGAGTTGATGGCTTCATTTTATTATAAAAAATTCATGAGATCTTCAAATGAGACTATCTACTTGAAGACATTTAATATTATGATAAACACTCTAAATTGGGAAGGGAGTGCTCTCAAGGTGATCGCTTCCAAAATTTAGTCATCTACTATCTTATCGAGTGCTATCAATTCCATTCACTACTCAACCACTTGATGTAAGAATTATTTGAATTTGTCTTCGGACCCCATAGAGAGTGTGTGAAGTCTTGACTACAGATAAAGGATATTTATCTTATTTTTTACCTCATAGATGGTCTCTAATTTATCCCACATTATATTTTATCTATCCACATCCCTGACATGTGACTACATGTTATTAGTGATACTTAACATTATCACCATCAAATATTTGACATTATCCATTTCAAATTTTTTGAGAACATTAGGATCAAAAAGAACCTGCATAGTCCCTATCACAATGCCCCATAGTCCTTTAAACTGAAGGATCATGCACATATTAATTTTTTAGGTGGCATAGTTTAGCCCTTTAAGAATTTAGGCATTGGATAAAAGCAATTTTGGAGCAGACATTGTAAAAAAATATTTCAAAGTGGAGGTAACTTGTTCAAATGTTACCTTCTTCATTGGCTCTACTTGCTTCTCTTGTCTACAAATACTAGGTGATTCTACTGTGTTTAATCTTCCATGTTTTTATTTTCTACTAGTTTCCATGCTTAGGTAGGTTGTAGGTAGGTTGAAGATTAGAAAAATTAAAATATTTTTTAAAAATATAAAATTTAATTAATATTTCATAGATAAACAATCATAATAATAATAATAATAATAATAATAATAATAATAATAATAATAATAATAATAATAATAATAATAATAATAATAATCATAATAATCATCATCATCATCATCATCATCATCTCATGGAGAGTTACTTTTACATTTATCAATTAAACTTACAACTCAATTATTTCCACAGTTATAGAGAATGCATAAATTATGTGTGTACATTAATAATAAATTTAATCTAGCATATTTTATCATGCATATATTATATTTTCTAGGTACTATTATTATTTTTTAAATAAAATAAAATATCCTCATTAATAAAGAATGGAATTTTACATCATTATACAATTTAAGAAGATGAAGCATTTCTTACATTGTTATAACTGTTGATAACAATCTCTTTATAACTGCAAACTATAATGGCATCATTAACCATTCTTACTAATAAGCCATTAGTTACAATACTATCAATACTGTTAGATAACATATAAATATGAGACCCACTAACATATAAATGAACATTTTTACATGTAGGTATGAGACCCACTAACATAGTTGTTGATGTATGCACAAGGATAGACATGTAGTTATGGTAATATGTTGAATGACTGAGTGACCCAAATCCTCTTAGATTAGTCACCCCTCCTTTCATAAAAATGGTTCCCATTGCATGAAGTTATGAAATAAGTCATGGGAACATATTCAAAATATGCACTTTTGAAAACTATTTGACTTGGGAAACATGACTTGCTTGGGTGACCTAGAAGAGAAGAATCTCTTATTGACCTATCTATTTAACTTGAGCATTGATGAATTGATCCAATTATTATAGGAATATATAATCTATATTGATCTTTATGTGTTGGAGAGTTTTCATATTATCTAAAATTTCCAAATAAGGGTAGAAATTAATGCTGCAAGAGTCCTGAGTTAATGGCTAGATGCAACAAAAAAAAGTCAATATATTCAGCTTGAAAGAATTGTCTCCTACTTTTTTGGTGATAATATGTGGTCCATAATAAAGTGTAATAATATTTCAGTAAGGTCATGACATTATTTCCTTATCAAGGTGTAGTCAGGCTCGATCATCAACCTGTAAGGTTGCGACGTGAAATTCTTTTCATTGTGTTACTTATAATTTGCATTTTATTGTTGTAGAATGGTTTGAAACTATTACTAAATAAGTTGAATGTGCTCAAATAATTGAATGGATTAATTAAATTACATTTAAGTAGAAGTATTTTATATTATTATTATAAGAATAATATAAGCTACATCAATAATCTCCAAGGGCTGGAAATATAAACAAACTAGAAAAGCACTATGTGCATTAGACTTGTGCAAAGATTTATTGTAAATGCACTTAATGAAACGTATAGTTTCATCCCAAGTATATTTATTCTTAAAACTATACACTCTTAGAAGATTAAATATCATCCTATTGACCACTTTCATCTGTCTATCAGTCTGGGGATGGAAAGTGATAGAGTTGTTCAACTTTGTGTCTATCATAGACCAAAGTGCATTCTAAAGCTGACTAAAAAACATAATGAATTTATCAAAAAGATAGTTTATAGGATTCCATAGATCCAAACATACTAAAAATATAATTGACTTATTTCTCAAGCTGATATAACTTTATTACAAGGTATGAGAATTAACCTTTTTGTAAATCTATCAACTACTACATCTATGCAATAACTAATATGTTCGGTAGTAGGGTAACCTAAAATAAATTATATTTAATGGATGCCCATCATATCTTATAAACTACCAGAGGTGTATATAAACATTTTTCATGTTGACCAACTTGTCTATGAAACAAGTAGTACATGACTTGATGTATTTGGAGACATCAAAATTGAGATGAGACCAAAATAAACACTTCTGAAACACCATAAGCATATTTCAATACCAAAATATCTCATTACCTTGATGAAATGAACTTCTCATATTATTCTATGTCCCTTTCTCCCAATATAAATGTAGAAGTGCCCAATATGATAGATAATACCATCCTACAAGTACAGATATAGAACTGAATTAACACTAAGTAAATTCTAATAGACATCTATAAAATCCATGTCAGATGGATATAATTATGACCCTTTGTTAATTTCATCTCTAAAATTTTCAAGTACAAAAATGTGATTTTTAACTAGAATAGGACTCATGTAATATGAAATAGGGTTTGCACTTCCCTTCTTATGCTTGATTTATAGATGGGACTGTTGATGATAAGAAGACAATTTTTTCCACTCTTTTTTCAACTTATTTTATGTATATAGGAATGGAAGTGGTGTTTGGTTTGTGTGGATCATGATATCCTTACCTAATATGTAATGTTTCCAATTTTTACATTCTTTAAAAATAGGATAAACCATGTTGAATGCGGATTTATCGAAGTGGAAATTTAGAGGCATTTATGTCTAGCTATAAATGCTACTATAGTTCTAACAAAGAAAGTAATGGTATGGAATATAGTTTATGTTTCAATTACTCAAATGTTTTTTATTCTATAGTAGTCTAGTTGAAATTTTATTTAGTTCTACTTTGGTTAAGTTTTTTTAGAGTCCAAGACACATGAGAGAAACCAAGTAAAAATCTTTGGTAGAATTTTTCCATTCTAAGAAAGTTGTGAAGATCTGTGAAATTTTTTGGTTTCGGCCAATTTTGGATGATTTGGATATTGGTGTGGTCCACTTGAATCTTTATTCATCAACAATGTATCCTAAATACTTAATTTTCAACATGGAAAATAAACATTTTTCCATGTTTGCATAAAGTTTATGTTCATGTAAAATATCAAGAACTTGTTAATATGGTGTAGGTGTTCATCCTATGTTCTACTAAAGATTAGGATGTCATCAAGATAAACTATGAAAAATTAATTTTGTAATACTCTTATCATATTGATCATCATCAGAATGAATAAGGTTAAAACATTGGTCAAACAAAAGTGCATCACTAACCATTCAAATAAAATTATTTTTCCTTCAAGTCCATCTTACAGATGTCTATAGGATCAACATGAATTTGATTATACCTAGTCTTGAGGTCAACATTAATGAAATATTTAACATGATGAAGATATTCCTAAATATCTTTAATTCAATTAAAGGGATAATAAATTTTAACTTTGATATTATTGAGTGATCTATAGTTAATTTAAATCCTCTATGTACCATCATTATTTGGCACAAACACAAATGGGCTATTACAAGGTAATGATCTAGACTTGATATGTCGTTTATCCATGAGTTCATGGATTTATCACTCGATATCTTAATTTTACAAAAAGTGATATGTAGTACAGTGAACCATTCGGAAGAGGTAGTGTATGGATTAAATCAATGTTATGTTTTTCCACATAGTGGAGGCATATATTTTTGTAGTTGTAATACATCCTTATATTCATCTATATTGAGATGCAATTTAGCTTTCTATGTTAATTTTGGAGGAACTATGGTAACCACAGGTGCCATAAAGACTTTATTACATTCAGATATCACCAAAAAAAGCATAAAATCATTAGTTGTGAATAGATTATTAAATTTCTTAGTGCTAATGATGGATTTATTTATAACTAATTCTATTATATGGTATGTTAAATCATAATCATTTATGAAAACATTTATAGGATTTACTTGAAAAATTGCATACTAATAAAAAAAAATGGTTGACCTAATATAATATTACATATCTCTAATGGAATGATATTACAAAGGATTATAACGTAAAAAGGCTTGATGTTATACACTACTCAACACTTTTGAGTGACGCATTTATCAGCACCCACATTGGACCATCCAATGGAGTATGGTTGTGGATGAGGCAATAGTGGCAAGTTCAATATTTAAACTGATTTAGGAAAATTAGGTTCTTTTGACATTTGTTATCAACAATGAAGTGTGTTGATTATGAATTAATCTACATTTGAGAATGGAAAAATATTTATGATTCTCTACTTCTATAAGGGTATTAGACATGTTTATGGTACCCACCTTAGTGATAGGATAAAACCTAATGATCTATTTACCTTTATCCATTATTTTGGTGATGGTATTAGTGGCCTCAAGTTGTGAATGTAGGTAGGGTTTTCCTATCATGACAATCCTCATTGGAATGACTATTGGAGTTGTCAAGAAAACACCACATTCCAATATTTAATTAATTTTTATAATCATTTGATAGCTTATTCTTATTCTTTGAAGGTTGTTTAGAGTATTATTTGATGTGGAATTTTTCTTGGAAGATTTAGACTATTATTACTTAATTTGAGACTTTGAATATTTTGTCCTAGTCTTGGCTATAGATTTTTATTAAAAATTACAAGTGTATCTATAGGTTTCCATAATGGTGGATATATTTAGGAAATTTATATTTGACTGGATGTGCCGTCAGAAGACTAACCCATACTTCAAAATAAGATTATGCTCTAAAACCTAAATCCTGAGTTTAGACACCACAACATTCATAGTATTTGTGTATTGTTATAGAAACTACTCTTTTCTTTGTTGTAACTGAGAAAACTTAAAGTATAAATCATCATAGTTACCAACATGATAATATATTGGTTTGAGTGCTTATATAAAATCATTACACATAACTAATGTTAGGTCTTATTCAAGTGTAGTGGATTAATTTTTCCATCATTTATTAACTTATAAATAAACTATAGAATAGAAAATGTAATTTTATCTTTGTTAGATAAAATATTTATTGCATAGTATTAATAGATGAGGTTAGTCTAGTTATATAGTGCATCCACATCTATTTTTATTTTAAACATAATAATGTCTAGATTGATATGTACCTTATACAACATTTTTTCATAATGTGAATGAGAATGAGATGTTATCATAGAAGTATTATTCTTGATAAGGATTAAAAAGTGAATAATGATACTTGGTCATTACTATGTATGACATTCATCCATCTTTTCATTTTTTTCTACAAACCATCTTGTGTCATATTTTAGAACATCCCTGGAGTTGGTGTTTCAACTTTTGCTCCCATCTAAGCATGTGAAGGAAGGTATGAAAAAGGCTTATGAGTCTCAAGCCATAACATATTGTAATATAACCTCATATGCATGGCCATTTTTTGAAACATAGTGATACCATTCATTGATGATATGAATTGTGTATGTTATAATACCACTGATCTATGGCTCATGAGAGACCTGGTGGAAAACCTACTAAATATGAGTTTAACATGTCTTATGTGGAACGAATTTAATGAATTATAGATAAAATGGAAGGAAATGTGGTAAATAAAATATAAAGAGAAATATAACAACAATATTATAATTTTAACAAAATTTTTGTATTACGCTACATTTTTAAAATTTGAGAGATCATATATGTTTTTCATAAGGATTCAAAACACTATTATTCTATGTAGTTCGGTATTGCATATTTTTAAGATAAAAATAACATGAAGCATCAATTTTACTATTAAAAATGTTTGAAATAACCTATTTATAACCATAAAGTCATTGTTGTCATTAGCCATGATTACTAACAATTCATTATTTATAGGATTGACATTATTGGGAATATGTGATAATGTAGAAATGGATTTTAAAGTAATATTTTTTCACGTAGGTATGGGACCTACTAAAATACATACTTACATAAGCAGAAGGCTAGATGTGTAGCTATGGTAATATGTGGTATGATTGAGTGACCTAGATCCTCATAGATAGGTTACCTTCATAGTTAAATTCATGTGATTTAAAATTTTAACTCAATGAAATGAGTAAGTATTTTAATAATGATAGTGGTAAGGGTTTGAGTAGATAGGGTTCATATTTTCAATTATGAATTATCAAACCCTCAATATGTACAAAAACTTTGTAATCCAATAGATTAAAAAAACAAATAATAGTAATAGTTACAATGAATCTCTTGCAATATGATTTTCAAATAATCATTGAAAAGTACATGATATTTAAATGAACCTAATCACTTGTGTATTTATAAATTAAAAAATATTAAAACATTGGTTAAATTGGTGTGCATGACTATCCTATAACGACTAAAAACAAAAAAGGCTACAAATAAAGATAGAAAAATTGTTAACCCTAAAATATAGAAAAGTGTGCATAGTTCATAACATTTTACTATTCATATAAATTTATATAGTTTTAGAAACTATATTTACATTTTTTTTAAAAATAATGTTGATATAAAATATTAAAATATCTACATATTAGTGTCTAGACTCACTTCTGTACAAATTTAGTTGACAATAAAAAAAATCAAAAAAGTAAATGAACCCACCCCGCCTACCTCCCCCTCACCCCCCCTCCCCCCGCACGACACACACACACACACACAATATTTTAAAATTTACTAATCATAAGTGGTTAATATACCATAACAAAATTATATTTGAATTTAGATCTTGGAATATAAAATTATATAAAACATAAAAACTTGAATTACAGTGTTGATATCTTTCTCTAAATAACTTGTAAAAACATATAATAATAATGGGTCCATTTGCAGAATTTAACTTGAGGTAGAGGAAAGGAACCCAATGTTAAACTAGGTTAAGTATAAGATGTTACAAGACAAAGAACCAAACACTTTTCCATAAAAAATTTATTAGCAATAAAGGATATGTATATGCTTTGAAATAATATTTAATTTTTTTTAATATAATTCTTGGCAATTACTAAACCATAGGTGCATATGCACATTTATAAACAATAAAATAGCTAAATACTCATTCTATCTTCTCATTATAAAACAAAATTTTCCTCTACATATATATATATATATTTTAAATTCTCTAAATTATTTTCTGTTATTATGAATCTATCAGATAATAATAGTAAGTTAAGCACTTGATAATGCCTTACATGGGAAGACCTCGACCTTTAAATTTTTATAATTTGAGTTAAATTTTATAACATACTTTTGGGTTTTCATTTTTTTTATAAAGAACCTCAATTATTTAGTTTTTCAACCCCTCAAACCCCTCCACATCATATATTATCAAAACAAAATTTTGTAAGCTTAGATGTAGATAAAAACCCAACCATCCCTCCTACCCCTCCTAATCATCATACAATTCCATAACACCCACAAATATTTAAGAGGATTTAATTGCACATATAATGGAAAATAAAATAAAAATTTAAAAATGGATTAAAACTATGAAGGACTCATGTTTTACAAACCTCCATTTTAATTATTTGTTAAATAAATTAGAATGATTAGTAGGTGAATTTGACTTAGTGAGAAGTCAAATTTATATGTGGGAATTGTATAGTGATATGTGTAGTTCCTATTATGAAAATACAAAATTAGCTAGAAAATTATAGGTGAAATAAAATAAAATATATATAAAATATGAAAACAATTAATTGATCTAAGAACAAATGAACAAATTTTATTATGTGGTACATATTTCCCAATCCACTTATGTGACCATGATGCAATAAAAAATATTTATTGGGACTAATGGTGGATGGTTATTGATTATGTACCTTATAACAACCATAAGTATATTTTGTATTTTTGAAGAAAATAAACCTTGATATTATCCTAAATGATATACTAATTTTTTTTGACCACTTAAAATTCATTTCCAAAGAAAAGACTTTAAACAAGATACATAAGGTGCATGTATGGCCATTCAAGAACCTACAAGAGTCCCTATCTAAAATCTAGTTTTACTTTTGATAATCCCATTAGTAATAGAGGAGAGTGTATGCATCGAAACATTACATGTGATTAGGGTTCTTAATGATAATCTCATTCAACATACAACACATATTTCTGATTTTGACATTGGCAAGTATGTAGATGGGAATTCTCTAGCTAAACCTCATGCAGACCTATACTATTGCATTAATTATGTGGATCTCTACACTAGAATTTTAGATGAGGATATAAATTTTATGTAGTTTTATAATGGTGTTATGTCTTCTAGGATATAGTATGTGGTTATGAGTGATGGTTTGTTGAGACATGAATTGGTTTTGACAACTCAACCACATATTTAAATGTCAGTTTTATATTTGACCCATTACATATATATTTTTTAGACATTTTAAATTAAAAATTTATATATTTAAGGTAATAATATATTTATTTATTTATTAAAATAATTTATACATATTTCTTATGTTCAAGTGATAGATGGTCCATCTATTTCCTAGTCAAATTTTGGACTATCCACTATCACATGCCCTGTATGTGTGTGTGCATGATTTTTTTATTGTTTTAAGTTTTCTATTTTTTTAATTTTATGGAACATAGATACATCCATGCACCCACACACCCACCCACACACACACACACACACACACACACACAAACAAACAAACAAATAAAAATGAAATATGTTTATAAGTTGATGAATATAGTATAAAATCCTCCCTCTATATAAGTGGGCATGAACATAGTAATTTATGCTATGACTTTATCCTCATAGAAACTCATGGAAGATTGATAACTTGTAATGTTTAAATTTAAATATAGAGTTTTTAAAATAATTTTCATTAATAATTTTGAAAACGTAACTAATGTGAATCTCTTATCTATGCACAAATATCTAATTATGCTTAGTTATCTTCTTGAATATGTGATATAAGATAAATTATTTTTATTTATTTATCATATTTTCTTTATTTAAAGTTTTACATGAACTTAAAAAGTATATTGTCAATAACTTTGAGTTATTTTTTAAATTATATTTTGCTTATGTGTGTGTTCAAGGTCTAACCCTTTGTGTTTCAGAGAGTAGGCCTTCAACTCATGCTAATTCATCATTTCACTCTATTATACAGGAGATAAAATTTCATTGAACCCATTGAGTGTTAGAGTAAAATTGACACTAGCCACATGTATGCAACAAGTGTTTTTTGTTTTTCATTTTAAAAGTAACTTCTAAACTTATTTGCATGACCACAACTTATTTGCATGAAAATGTTGAGATACATGAAATAATTTATCCTAAACTGAATCCATGTTGAAAAACACTATATAAATGTGCATATGAGAGATATCCCTTTTTGAGAAAGGAGAAGAAAGGGATGATGTTTAATTTTTATGATGTGTCTCTTGACATGTTTTTGTATGTATTATACATAAATTTATGCATCTATGGTATTGTACTACTATATGCCATTGATTTTACATTTGATGCCAATGACATTTTGTATTCTTGTGTGTGTGTGTGTGTGTGTGTGTGCGTGCGTGCATGTGTACATGTGTGTGTGCATGTGTGTGTGTGTGTGTGTGTGTGTGTGTGTGTGCGTGTGCGTGTGTGTGCGTGTGCGTGTGCGTGTGTGTGTGTGTGTGTGTGTGTGTGTGTGTGTGTGTGTGTGTGTGTGTGTGTGTGTGTGTGTGTGTGTGTGTGTGTGTGTGTGTGTGTGTGTGTGTGTGTGTGTGTGTGTGTGTGTGTGTGTGTGTGTGTGTGTGTGTGCACGCACACGCATCTAAGGTATCTCCATTTGTGATCAAGGAGAAGAAATGGAGGATGTTTCATTTTTTGTTTGTCTCTTGACATTTTTTTGTAAGTTTATATTGAAAAGTATACATGAATGACATTACACAGCTATATGTAATTGATTTGTCATTTGTTACCAATAACATTTTACAAATAACATGTATATAAAAATGCATACGAGTTCATTACATTACCAATATAACACTTTATCTAATGTTAACATTTTACCTCATTTGAGACTTATGTCTAGGTATTATTCTCTGCATCAATTTGTATCTTGCATAGTGGAAGATAGAATATATAAAGTTGTTTTTTTGTCCCTATATTAAAAAGATCTCAAGTTTTTATAATATGATGCCAAGATGGGAAATTGAGTTCTATTTTTAAACTTAATGTATTTCATGTTTTTTTTACCTATCTAAGAATGTTATCAACGTTTTTGAGTATGATTCTAATATGGGAACTAAGTTATATTTTTCTAATTAGTTTATTTTTTATGTGTTTATAAATGTTATTTATGTCCTAAATTAGTTTTTTCTTAATTTTTTAACACTTTCCAATGATTTACTAAAAACTAGATGGAAATTCCAGTTAACTACAGTTCATTGGAGTTCGCTACAAGTGTACATATCTGATTCTAAATAATTATCCATTCATCTCAAAATAGGTGGAGACAAATTTATAAGTTAAGATTATTTATAATATATCTATTTTGGTCTTATTTCTGTTATTTATATTATTTATGGAGCCTACATTTACCATGATACATTTTTTCTAGCATATTTGAGTTTATTATTGAAGAGGCTTTGTTATCAAAATGTGACAACATTTTCACCTCCATCACTCTAAGTATATTTCAGGTTCTTCTCCTAGAAGTCTCTATAGGTTTCCATAGCTCATATATGCTTTTTCATTCCTAAATCATGAGTTTAAACCCATTTCTAGTCTCCTCAGATATATTAAGGTGTTTTAGCATAAATTAAGGCTTTTAGGAATGTTAAGGTTTATATTGTGGCCAATAGGGGTATTTTAAATGATTTTTTATTTCATAAGTTGTCATTGTGGGTGAATTAGAGTCCATATAAGTCTTCTAGGGTCTTGGTAAAATGAAATGTCAACTCCACGAGCTGAATCAATTTTCACTAGATTTCTCTACACTTGAAACTACTTATTAAGGGTTCTAAATTCATTTTTAAGATAAATATAAAGTGTGTTATGTATTATTTATACTTTAAAAACATGAAAAGAGGATTGATAATTTTTCTAATGTCATAATAAGTTAGGAGATAGTTAATCCTTGTAGGTTTAATGCTCAAAGAAAGAAATCAAGCACAAGGGGGTATTTATGATAATTTGTACAATCATATTCAAGAGTAAACATATTAATATTTAATTTTAACCTCCTTATTCCTATTCAATTTTCAAATAGGTTTCACAGGTTCAAAAATGGTAAAATACTCAATATCCACTTCATTGGGTCCTTTGGCAGCTTTGCAAGGGTCATGTGTGAATGTTTGTTTTGAAAAGAATATGAAGAGATGGATCTTGATATGTATAATAGTCATGGTGAATAATTGTATTGATATTCATTTCATTTGTCTTCAGTTCAAGATTATGTTCTCTATGAACAAGTATTAAGAAAATTAACTACTTAGAGAAGACTCTAAACCCCACCACCTTGACTTCTAAGCAACCTTATTGAAAATATGGAATAATTATTATAGAGAAAGTATTATATGATATTTATAAGGGTCTAAGTGGTACTTTAAATCCATCATTCCAATTTATCAAGTGTATGAAAATGCAGGGATCTCCATGTTTCTTTGAGTTACAAGTTTGCCTCATTAGGTGGAGCCTTCAATGTGACTAGTGAACATTTGCAGACTTTATATGGTCTTGTAGCATGAACATACCTCCCACATAATCCATATAATCTTTTATGAAAGTCTCATGATAATATAATTATTAATGAGTTAGTGGTCATAAGGAGAATGTACCTACAGTCCTATTTTAAGGAACATTTTCAAGCTAAAGAAAAGGAGAAAACAAGTTTGAAAACTAATTGAGATTAAAAATAAGTTAAATATTTATTAAGGATATAATTTATATGGAGGAGAGGTCTAGACCATAGAATACATAATCATGACCTATATTGAACACCTACATATTGTTAATTAAATAACTAACATTAGGTCTAAGGAGAGAAGGTACAGTACAATTAGGTATCTACCTGAGCTTAATTCAAGACATGCGCACAAGTTAAAATAATCATTAATATGATCCTTGAATTTTATGTTGAATATCATTGACACCAAAAATATAGCCAAGCACTCTAAAGGCCACCTACAGGGTATTCCAAGATTAGTCTAGTCTCAAGCCCAAAAGGAAGGACAAAATCATATGAAAGTCTATAAGGTTTTCTCAGTAAGACAAAGGGTCATAAGGTAATTTTGATTAAAAAAAAGAAATATGATGTAGAGGATAGATCAAATCAAATTCAAAGGGCATATACAGTTGAAAAGGTAACCTACAGGTCTACCTACCTAGGAGACCTTTTACTTAATTTTAAGAATGAGTGAGGACTATGAATAGGTCTGAGAGGAGGTAAGTTCATTTGGGGAAATATATATAATGAAATGAATCCTTCATTTAAACCCTAAAAATCTAGTGAGAAATATGTAATTTTGGTGAAACTCTGTCAAACCTCATGGAGAGCCTAATTTTTACACACATGTCACTACCTATAGCTAGTCATGAGAAAGATTGATGTTTTGAGGCCTCAATACCCATAGTGACACTTTGAAATTTGGTAAAAAATATGGTAATTAGTGTATAAATGCATCCAAGGTCACCTAAAAACCACACAGGTAGTAGGTATATTCATTTTTTAGTCTCAAACCTTGCCTGCTCCAATGGTAAGAGATAGTCTTCAGACTATAGGTCTATTCGGACCTAAATCATAAAATAGGCATGTAAAATTCCATCTAGTGACCTTCAATAAAATTATAAAAATAGAAGTGGTCTCAACATACTCTCAAGATGCAAAAAAATCCTAGTTTTCAACCTAAATGCCATTGAGGGCTAGTAAGGAAATGATAAACCTATAACCTCAAGTTTTCTAACCAATGCACTAAATGCACATAATGGAGTGATAAATACTAAAAAATAATATAGATAGATGAGGAGGTTTTTTTTTAAGGTATCCCAAATTTTCCCAAATGTGTAATTGAGTTTTGAGGGCTAAACCCCATATTAGACCTCTATCAAGCTCAAAAACACTAGGTTTGCTACCCAAGGAGCAATCTCATATGTTCATATCATATCTCACACTTTTCATGGGAATATAATCCATTTTGGATAGCTAAATAGGTCAGTCAAGAAGGATTTACAAGTGAAATGAGTCCAATTTATGGTTGGTACTTTATGAATGATTGCTAAGACCCCAAATAGGTCTTAAACCCTACTAAAACCCTTAGATGAATGTGGTGTAATATATTTGATTTATAATGAATATAAATGATTTTTTTATATATATAAAATATTTAACCTTATAAACATCTGTCTGGCTCTCCTCACCATGAATTTTGATGCTGATTTCACCTATAAGAACACCCTAAATAACATCCTTTTACTATTTTTGATGATTTCGAAGGGTACATACATAGATGAACACTTGAAAACCATTATAGGAGGTACTATTAGATGTCTCCTAATTATTAAAGATTTTTTTTTTCATCCTCTCATGAAACTATTCTTATAGGTCTACATAGGGAAGGTAGTTTGAGATGTACTAGGATTAAGATACTTAGTCATTTAGATTGGAAAGAATAATATCGATATGTTGCCTTGAAGGACTCTTTAATATTATTAAGTGATTATTAGGTTAGTTAAAATTATCTTTATCCTTTTTTCAGGTTTCAATTCAGATTTCATGGTCATTCAAATATACTAATAGGTGAAACTAGGCCTAACTATCAACTAGTGCAGATAGCCAATATTGAAGTGAATCTTTGAGAGGCATTGAAAAATTTTCAATGTGTAAATTGAATCCTTAATATCCATAAATATATGATGATTAAATATGTTAGGTTTATAGTGATCATTTACAACCTTTGTAACAAGAATCAAATGATCTCTTTGTTGCCTAAGATCATAGACTGCACCCCAAGAGTTAAGCTAACTCCCTCTTTTAGTAAGGCTTATTTAAAGAGTAGTTAATCATGTATAAACCTTGGTGAGTTGTAATAAAATATTTATATATGGATAACCATGCATTTTCAATGAAAATGAAGAGGTTTCTTACAAGATATCAGACCAATTTTTAATAAGACTTTTGAAATCCTCAAAACCGACTCTTTATAACTTGAAGGCAATTTGCAAAGGACTTGGAGATAAAATCACAATTTTTAAATACTTTATATTATTACTCATAAATCTTTTTAATAATAATCATATTTATCCATTTTTTTAATCCCCCAAGATTCCATTTTGGGCATGGGATTTCCTCTCTCTCATTGGTGCTATAAGTATGCGTAGTTTTGGCATTGTAATCCATCCTCAAGAAATGTAGGTGAGGTGATGATATTTTAGGTAATCATATTTTCCTTGAAAAAATAAATTCAAGTTGGTTAAAACTATCCAGTTTCATATTTTAGTGTTTTGAATGAATTTTTGATAGCTGCTAGTGAGAAAAGTGTTTGTCCTTACATCTTATCTTACTTATGTGCAGCTAGGTATGGATATATTATATTATTAAAGGTCACATAGAGTACATTGAATTATGGTGTTGTAGCTAAGTGTTTGGAGTTTCATTGGTGTCTTATCAATCCTTTGAATCTCTCACCTTGCATATCATACTCTCATAGTCTCTAAGTTTAAATATGTATGTGAGAAACTCTCTCTTAAAGCATAGACTGGATTGTAGTTTTACCTCTTTTAATTGAAAACATAGGATAGTTTTTGATTAAATATTCTTATGAATCACCTCTTTGTTTATTTTTCTTGCAGCTAGATAGTTTATTATACCTTTTCATACACTAATTAGTTAGTAAGTGAGAAATCAAGATAAATCTAGGGATTTAGCCCTTCTATCTAGAGGTTTATCCCTACTATAGACAACCCAAAGGTATAAGGGTAATCACATGTTCCAATAAATTTGGAGTAGGCTTGAACTAACTATATAAAAGTAAAAAATTAAGTGACAATATTTATGGCACACTCGATGGGACCATTGTCTCAAACACTTAATGCCAAGGTGAATGTTGGCTTTATTAAGACCATAGTTACATAAGTATTACCTACTCATCATTTGGTGACACTAATAAAGGTATAACATTTTTTTATATACAAATTTATTATTTCTCATTATTTCATGCTTCATGGTCTTTACTAAGTTAGCTACTAGTAGAGGTAATCAACCTACAAATCCACTCCCTCATCCTAAAATTCCTCTTCAAGTTCATTTCCATGATCCTTTCTTGACACTTGGGAATCCTGAAGAATAAATTTATTATAATGAAGGTTTTGAAATTTAATAATATTAAGGGAGTGAAGAAGAATTGGAATTTAATATGGCTAGGAAACATGTATTCCCAATTTTCAATACTAAAATTACCATAAATGTTTTTTCCTATATATATATCCCTCTCATTTCCGTTAAGAGTGTTCCCATTTTCAATGGGGAAGGTCATATCACCCCAAGTGAACACATTAGAGACATATCTAACTTCTACAATTTCCATAATATTACACAGATCAAGATAATAATCAAATTCCTTACCATGTCTCTTAAGGGAAAAGCTCTTGATTTATATAGAACCTTTCTAGGAGGATGAATTACTACATGGGATGAATTTAGAGATTTTTGGACTAAAAATATTGGAGGATAAGAGTGATCATACATCACCGATCCATCAGTTGAATATCATTTAAATAGGACCTAAGGATTCTATGCATGATTTAAAATAGAAGGTTCTAAAGGACATGATATAGGCCTAAACATTTTTCCATTTGCATATCAAGATATTTCAATGCAAATAAATGAGGATATGTTGCTACTAATTGGTCCTTCTTGGATTTTAGAATGAGTTATTATAGAAGGTCATAATAATAACACAACTATTGGCCATGTTCTACATTGAACCATATGTAGAAACTAGTTCCAATCTAAATTATACTATCAATGAGCAAGAAGAACATGTCATGGATGATAGAGCATCTTCCCCTATTGAATGTATCTCTGATCTCTTATTAGATGAATATGGTATTGACACCTATTCGTATGATCCCTATGATTTCATAGAAGAGACTGATCTGGGGGTGTATTGCCAACATGAGGAAAGAACGCCTATACCTTCACTTACTAAGGGGGAAGATGAGATGTATGGAATGTGGAAGATGTTATTTAATGGTTCAAAGAGAAATATTAGTTCATGAGTTGGTGTAATGTTTGTTTATCCATATATACATTAGTATTACTCTTTATATATATTCCATTTTAGTTTTACCTACAATGTGGCAACCTATGAATGTTTGTTTTATGGTCTTCAATGGGCAAAGAGGAAGGGAATCAAGAATTTTCATGTATATGGAGATAGTGAACTAATTGTGTGTCAAATAAGTAACATGATAACCACTAATGACCCTTTTTTTAACTCTTATAATCATATGGTATGGGATTTACTTGAAAACTTTAGTGCATTCAACATACAATAAATCCCAAGAAAATAAAACAAGCAAGCTAATAGGTTAGCTGCTATAGGGGTATAATTTGACACACTTACTGCCATAAATAAGGAAGGAAATATTCACATTAAGTTGGTTTATAGTGACAAGCATATTGTATAATTATTTCAAGGGGAAGCTAAGTTTTCTTCAATAAATTAGAAGAAACTCGATGATCAATATGAGAATTAGATTGTATAACTAAGACAAAATAATAAACCTAAGGGATTGGTCACTATAGAGAGAGTATTAAATGAATATGACCAAAATAAAAAAGAGAAGGTGGGTGTGTCTACAAAGTAAGAGAACTATGAAAGTCTTAATCTTCAAGGACAAGCTCATCAAACTAGGAAAGGTATGATCTCCATCGGAAAAACAAGCAATCATTTACTTGTGTAGGTAATTCCATGACATATTTACTTGGGAATATAAATATATAAAGGGGATTGACCCTAGTTTGTCCCATAATAATATTTAATTAGATCCTAGAGTCAAAACAATTAGGTAATAAAAAAGGTCTATTAAACCCAAAGTTGAGCAAATCATGAGAATGGAACTCATGAAACTTATTGAGTTTAAGATAATTTTACCTATCAAGTACTCAACTTGGGTAGCTAATATTCTTCCTATTATAAAGAACAGTGGGGAAATAAGACTTTGTGTGGACATTAGGGATATAAATACGGAGTCACTCAAATATCATTACCCCTTACCTCCTATGGAACATATTTTGTAAGTTATTTCAAGGTCCTAATGCTTATCACTCATATATGGATATTTTGGTTATAATCAAATTTTAGGAATAAAGATGATATGTTCAAGACAACACTTACTACAAAATGGGGGACCTTTGCTTATAAGAATATGTCCTTTATTTTATCAAATGTTGGTGCCACTTTTCAAAGGGTTATGGACATGAATTTCAAAGGCCTAATCAATGAGATGTTTCTAGTATACCTTGATGATATAATCATGTTCTCAAGAATGCAAATGATCACATGAAGAATTTTAGGTGGTTGTTTGAGAGTGTAGATAGTATGGGGTGTTTCTTAACCCAAATAAGTGCATCTTTGTTGTCTATGAATGAAAGTTTATAGGACACATTATTTCTTAGGATGGTCTAGCCATTGACCCTAAAATGATAGAAGCTATTGTACGCCTATCATTGCCTTTCCACAATAAAGGACTCCAAAGCTTCTTAGGTAAGATAATATTTATTAGAAGATTCATACCTAGTTTTGAATCTTTGGTGAAGCCTATCATAACTATGCTAAAAAATAATTAGGTTTTCACTTGGAGTAAGGAAGGTAAGAATAGTTTTGAAGCCATCAAGCAAGTTATTGAACAAGCTTCCACTCTTGTAAATCCTTATTTTGTTAAGGACTTCATGTTATATACATTTTATAATCTTGATACTATCTCAATTATGCTTATTTGAAAAAATGATGAGGCTTTTGAATAAAATATTGCATTATTCAGTCAAGGTTTAGAGGATTATGAAGCCAAATATACATTTATGGAGAAAAAATTCCTTGATGTTGTAAGAGAATTGAAGAATTATATGCATATGGTTTCAAACAACAAAATTCACCTCATGGTCTCTCATCCTATCACCAAAGAGTTAGTCTTGAGTAAATACCTCAATAAAAAGAGGTCATGGTGGATTTAAAAGGTCATGGAGTATGATATTGACATTAAGGTGACCAAGTTGGTAAAAGGTAAGGGTCTTTGTGAGAACTTGGCTTTATATCTCCATGAACCAAAAGAGAAAGTTTTGGTCAATCAATACTTTTCTCAACTATTTGATCTGACACCTCTACAAAGTTAGACAAAATACATCATTATATTCCTCTAAAATTGTGAGTGTCCTAATAGATTGAGCAGGTCCAAAAAATAGTATTTCAGAATGAAAACTATCCCTTTTTATCTAGTAAATAGTGTACTTTTTATAAGAGATACAAATGGTGTATTTTTTAGGTGCAGGGGTTCATTTCTCTCCAAGAACCATAGATGCAAATATTATGAGGGCGTAATACTATTGGCCTATCCTTTTCAAATAATTCTATGCTTGGGTAATAAGGTGTGATAAATATGATTTCATTATAGGAAAATTAAGACGTGAAGCTCTCCCATTGAGACCCATTCAAGTGGATCAACCCTTCATGAAATGGGGTATTGACTCCATTAGCATGATTAATTCTCCATCAAGTGTTGGTCACAATTAGATCCTTACATAAACTTAATACTTTATAAGATTGGTTGAGTCAGATGCATTGGAAGAGGCCAATGAGAGATCTATTTTGGAGTTCAATCAAGGCATTGCTACAAGGTTTGTTACTCCTTCTACCATTATTTTAGATAATGAAGTTGCTTTCATAGGTGCTAAGACAACTGATTAAGCAAGTATTAATGGTATATATCAAGTACATCATTCAACTATAACCCCCAAGGTAATGTGTTGGCCGAGTCTACTAATAAGAACCTAATCATGATCATCAAGAGGATTTTGTAGATTAAGTAAAGAACTCAGTACACTAAGCTAAAGATAACCTTATGGGCAAATAATATCACAACTAAAAGGTCAATAGTTAAATTTCATTTTGTTCCCATTTATGGGAGGGAAACTAGGCTATCCATATCCTAATATCTACCTACCTTAGAGTTGACACATCAGTTAGAATTGCTTTAAAAACTCCAAAAGAGGTGAGGTTGATAGAATTAATAGAGCTATAAGAGACTAGAGATAATGCTCACAAATCTATGGAGCATCATCAAATGATAATGAATATGTCCTTTGATAATAAAGTAACTCCAAGAGTTTTCTAATTATGTGATATAGTACTAAAGTGAGATTAAGACATAGTAAATCATGGGAGACACACCAAGTTTGACACTTTATGGAGTGGGCCATATATTATCATTAAGTGAAAACAAAATAATTCCTTTCAATTGGCAATAATAGGTGGGGAAGAGTTATCTATCCCTTTAAATGGGATCAATTTAAAGCCCCACTAATGATGATGTGAAGGTTAGTCATGTACATAAGTACATGTATGGTGTGTGTTGAATAAGTGTTTATACATATTTATTTATTTTCTTCTTGTTTAGCTCATTTATTTTGAGTCTTTATTTTGTGATCTTCCCTAAATGCTTTGAGAATAGTGTGGTTTTTGTCCATATATGGTGTGGTATGTTTGTTTTTTCTTTTTTTTTCTAGTTTATTTCAAAGCTTCTCTACCAGGACTCTATTACCCAATGATTGAGAAAAGGCTACTAGTCTCATAGCCTAGTAGGCAGGCTAACCCAAAGAGTCACTAAGAATGTTATCAAAATGTGATAACATTTTGACCTCTATGAAAATTTGCTTATCATGTTTATTTCATGTTCTCTTTATCATTATCACCCAAAATTTCAAACTAAGAATTCTTTAGCATTAAGGAATAGTAAGGTGTTATTTCTCTTAAACAAATAGCCCAAAGTGAGATAATTAAAAGCTCTATGAAAATTTGCCACTTTGCAACTATAATAACATAAAATGTGGTCATGTGTCACTTCCAAATTTTAGACAAAGGTTCCCGTTTAACAACAAAAAAATAATATGAATTAAATCCATGGCTATAAAGTTTTGTGATGCTAGCACATTGGTGGTAATGATACTTTATTCCATGATGATAAAATTTGACATCCTTCAAAACGTCACCAAATAAATTTTGTAAACATAGGCCTTGTGATCATACCACATGGGTCATCTAGTTTCCCATATAATTTGGTTGCCTATCACCCTTTGTCATTGTTGATCACCATTTCACAACAAAAAAATTACATTATTTCACTTTTGTACTCTTGGTTCCATGCTAGCGACCTCACAACTTTTGGTTCTTACACAACCATGGACACACTCTATATCTATAATAAAATGTTTAACTTTTTCATCCTCTCACCTCCTTACACTCATTATTTGTTCTAATTTTCATTTCCTTTCTCTGCTAAAGTGTTATGAATTATCAGGTACACTTTTTAACTATGAAAACTACTTGCATTAGCATCTATCTGTGACTTGTAATTTTTTTTAAATTATGACATTCAATCTATTTACAATTTTTATCTACACTAAAACTTTATATTTACATTTTAATAGGTAGAGGAACATTATCAATTGTAAGTACACATAGTCTATTCATTTTATACTCATTTTCAAGAATTGTTGTATATATATATATATATATATATATATATATATATATATATATATATATATATATATATGTGTGTATATATATATATATATATATATATATATATATATATATATATATATATATATATGTATATATATATATATATATATATATATATATATATATATGTATATATGTGTGTGTGTATATATATATATATATATATATATATATATATATATGTATATATATATATATATATATATATATATATATATATATATGTGTGTGTGTGTGTGTGTGTGTGTGTGTGTATATATATATATATGTATATATACATACATATATATATATATATATATATACATACATATATATATATATATATATATATATATATATATATATATATATATATATATGTATATATATATATATATATATATATATATGTATATATATGTATATATATGTATATATATATATATATATATATATATATATATATATATATATATGTATATATATATATATATATACATACACACACACACACACACACACACACACACACACACATATATCATTTCATTTGTAATCTAAAAATAGTTAAAAATAGTACTGCTTTCTTTCAAGATTGTTATTAAAAATATTATTATTTGAATTGATAAAAATCTCACATGATAATTACATAAAGTAAAATTATTCCACCATCCATGTACATCAACGTTTTGCTATTGAAACAAGATTCAAACTCAAAAAATAAAAAATAAAAATATTATACACACTAACATAACAAACTATTATCAAGATACATAAATAAATAAATTTTCCACCTTAATCCTACTATTTTTTTGATATAATCAAAAAAGGAACTTTTTTTTATCAAACTAATTCATATAATTTCTTTTATTTTTTAGGTTCATTTTAAATGCCTAAACCATACACCATAATTTTCATACTTGATTTTTAGTAGAGTACTATATCAAGTATTATAGTGCTCCAATGATAAGAATTTATATGCTTCATTTACCACTATACATATTATGTTTTACTTAAAATATATATTTAGTTAGCACAAATATTTTTTAAGTCATTTCTATATATCATATTATATTTTACTTATAACATTCACTTTTCTATGTTTTGACCATCATATGATTTTATTTAATATTTCATTACACAAACATCTTCCTTATTATTAAAACAAATTCAATTAATGAATCTCACATCACCTTCATACCAATCATACAATTATTTTTAAATATGGTAGAAACTAACTGCATCATTTAAATATAATAATATCTATTAATACTACTTACATTTTATTAGTTGTGCATATTATAAAACCTTACAATTATATTTATAAATGATGAATAAAAACTTTGTACATTAAACTTTGGACATGATGAGTATACATATTAAGTGAAAATTTTTAACTTCAATTACAATGTTTTTGGAATAATTATATTTATTTTAATATCTCAATGTTTCAGATCACTTTCCGTGATCTTTCCTAAAAATAAAAGATTAATAATCATGCATAGTGATCAAAAAATTGAACTATAAATAAAAATTAGGGGTTATCCTTCAATGTTATAAAAAATATCAAAATACCTAATATGTGCCTTATTCATTGACCCAATAACCAATTCACCCTTTTAACTATATAAAAAATACATCTCTATCCAATAATGCCAACACAATTTGATAAAAAAAATAATTTTTGGGACCGATGATGGATGGTGTTTGATTACCCATTATATAAAAACCATAAGATCGCACTATATATTTTAGTAAACTCTACCGAGACTTTATCTTTAATGAGATTCCCAACTATTTTGACTACTCATATTTTTAGGGTTGAGCAAAAGGATCTGCATAGGATAGACTAGGTGTGCATCATACACCTAATCATCCTACAAGGGTCCCTCAAAATAAAATTAATCCCAAGATCCCATACATGGTAAAGGATGTCATCGATATTGACACTTTTCATGTACTTGGTGTGTTTACTAACACACTCGTTCAACATATAAGTAGGATTTCTAAGGCATACCTAACTTCATCATTACATATATTATGGTGATATATGTATTGACCCTTTGGATGAGGATGATGGTGCTTCTGAATGATCAGATGATATATTCTCGAGTGATGAGTTTTTTCACATACATTTAGTGTGCATATGTCAGTCACTACACCTATGCATGTATATTTCATATTTTACATGTTAAATTCTAGCTATATTTGTATTTAAAAGATAAAAATTTATTTACACTGAAATTGAATAATATATATGTAATTTTGTATGTTTTAAGAGGATAAAGTGCATTCATCTTCAAAGTCAACTACTACATTTTTTGGCCATCCATTTTTTGGGCCTTCTACTATTCCATTTGTTGATGTTTCTGGGCAAATGTTCACATTTACATAGGTAATTTTTAGTTAACATTATACTATATGTACATATTCTAGTTTATATAGACATATGCTCGACAAACAATCATACATGTTCAAATTAAAATTTAAATGATATTATTGTCAATTTAAATTATGTGTGAGATGTGTTAAAATATATAGAGTGAAAATCCCTAACCTAAGAACCCTAATTTTATATATACCGTATATGGTGAATAATGGATCTTGGAATGTTTTTAATAATGATCAATCTTCTAGAGTGTCTCCTTCAATGTCTAATGTGATAATCCTTGTGCATAAGAACCACAAGGGTAAAATTATAGTTTTATATCCTCATTTATTGTCAATTATTTATAGTGCATATGTTTTCTTTGTGTTCCATGTGCAATGTTTTTAATTATATGTAAAGAGAGTTTGTTTCATTTCTAAAATGTTTTAGAACAACCACCAATACCATAGTACCTTACTCTAATATGTTATTACATAGATAGTGACTCATAATGTGCATGATCTATATATAATTTTAAAAAATGATGCTATATGAGGGTTGCAATTGAGCACAATAATAATAGTTTTTGACTATTTATTTATTGGTCAATGACCATAGATAAATACAGACACCCAAAAAAATTAGTCATTGGATGGTAAACTCATTGCCTTTAATTCCATTTTTGTCATAGATAAAACCCATCTTTATAATGCATGCTTTCTAATTTTTAATAATTAGTATGTTTTGTATGACATTGTTCATCAAATTATCTTTCAATTAACTATGTTATTTTATATATCTAGAAAGAAATGCATTACAAAAAGACTATGTTACATAGTAGTGCAAAGAACATATGTCAAAATCATTTTTTTTCAAATGAGAAATAAAGATAAATATGCTATCACCAAAATAAAATATGATTTTCAACATTATGAATAGTTCGCATGGTAGCAATTTTAATTCATTTGTTTCCCAATAAAGAGAAAGCAAATAATAGATTCCTGAAAGATGTGTTTGTGGTAAGGGACTTTGACAATTGTTTAATTTTGTATAATAAAATGGTTTATAATGGCCAAAGATAGGGTTTTGATAATGAAATAGTATGCAATACATCGGTGCAGGGGCTTCCTTATTAAAATGAAAATACTTTTGTTTTCTAGTTAAACACCAGACATAAATGGGAATATTCAACCATTTAAAAAACCAATGTATATATAAGTTGTCTCCCCATAGACCATGTTCACCATCTACTATGCATAAAGTCGTAAAAAGTTGCATTATGTGGAAATATGTTTTAGTTTCTTGTATTTGATGTAATCTATATACTTCCTCATGATCTAATTCTAATTCAAAGGACCTTAGTGCATGGGTATCATTTTTTCCTAAAAAGTTTACAAAATGTTCCATAATTCCTGCACATAGCTCTATCAATGTGTATCGAAAATAGAATAGCACTTAAAAATCATCAAGCAAGAAATCACTTGCATTTTATTTCAAAAGATGTATTCCAAAAAGGTTTTTTGTAGCCGCAAAAATATCTATGTCATTGCATTGAGTTTTTTAACAATGGTGTGTATTATTCAACATAAATGACCTATTGCCCGCTATGCATATTCATTATTGTCAGAAACCTAGAACAATAAACATGCTCTGATACCACTTGTCAGGATATTGCTCCACCAATAAGAGCACATATATGATTAACTCTTGTATTAGCAACTAAACACAGAATTTAACCAGAAGTAACAAGTAACTAGAAATATGAAACAACACTGGAATATGAGAGACAATACACAATTGTATTAATAATACTCAAAAGAAAATACAATAAAGAAGATGCCACTTCTTCTTCCACCTCAAAGGCTTGCCACACCTCAAGACCTTCTTCCCTCTCTCTCTCGGTCCCAACAATCAACTCCAATACAGAATTGATGTTCACCTCTCCACCAGTCAGTAACATGCTGCCAGTGCACCAAGTACACAACCGTACTCCAAATAGATCTCCCGCTCTCTGTTGCTACCTACAAATCACTAAACCTTACTCACCCTGTAGATCTCTCTACACCCTTTGGAACTAGGAGGAACACCCATTGCTCTCTTCTCTCAGAAGGAGCTTATTTAGCTCTCTTACTCTCTAGCACACATTTACAATACAGCCCATGAGTCCATATATAGATCTCATGCTTACAATAATTAGACACGCAACTCAAGACTATAATTAGCCTTTACATGCAAACTCTCGATTCAACAAACTAACTGTCCGTGCAACGAACAGTTCTAGAACCGCCATAGGCGACCGACGTCGGTCCTTGTATGCCTGGATGTGACTGACGTTAGCCGACCTCCTGCCGATGTCGGTTGTCTTCAGCTCACACCTGCCGATGTCAGTTGCCTTATGTACTGCACCCTACCGATGCCGGTCTCCCTGAAACTCAGCAACCTCCTCCATGTTTGCACCAGTTGAAGCTTTTAGCTCCACATCCTAACAATTATTTTCTATTTTATATTTTTTTATTCCATTCTATAATGCTAATTAAACTCAAGAGAATAAAAACACAAGATAACTATAAAGCTTGGAGAATACTTACCAAAACTGTCAAAGACATGTTGTCGATTTATTGAACAATCACTAGGAAGATATAATTTCCCTATTTGAGCTTTTTATTATTTTTAATACAACTGGGTATTTGATCACACTATTTTTTGCTTAATCACCTTACACAGAACTATGTATGTAAAGTGAGGATATGATATCATGATTGTATATCTTTTATTTAGCACAAGATAAAAGAATAGGATAGACATAGAGCATAATAAATAAATATTATTACAAATTCAATGTACAAAGCATCAAAATAACGAACCTTAAGAAAAGACTATTAGTTATGAAATTTGTTCTTAACAAGACTATGTTTTGAATCTAACCTTTTAGTTTGTATCACTATATTGGTTTATTAGGCATTCTTAAATAGAATATGATAGTGCACACAAAAGAGAAAATTTGATGTTGCAACAAATATGAAAAGATACATATTTATTGATGCGAATATTCTATGTAAAAGATATCAATGAATGATTAATATATGAACTTCTACACAAGATAATTTTTTAAAGATGATACTCGTTAAATGTTTAACTCAAAGTGAAAGCAATCCACTGCCAAGCAGGATGAACATATTCTAAAAGCACAATAACAACAAAGATGATTGTATAGTAACTAGCTCAAGTAGTTTCAATCATCTTATTTCATAGCTTTTCTTTTTTTTAACAAAATTAAATTTATCTACAATATGACAGAAAACAATGCATACAGATGAACTTAGCTAGCTACTATACAAGATCACTCTAGTGATCTGTAATGCATAGTGAACATAATTGTTTGGATTAGGCAAATGCATTAAATCATTTCATGTACAAGTTATTGTAAATGTGTGGGATCGATACTATAGGAATTTTTTTTAACAAAGTGTGTATTTAATTATTAGGATAGTCACTACATGACAATAAGTTGTAGGTTAGTTCACATATATAACATATTTTATACTAGTCAATATTTATACAATGAATTTATTTTGCATTGACTCATGCATGCATAGTTATCAATTATGCTTTGTTGTGACTAAATTTGTGTAGAGCTAATGATATCTAAATATTCACTAAATGTGATATGCCCAACCATTGTGTCATTTAAACCTTGAAACAGTTTTGCATAACGTCATATTCTTCAATGAATATCTACACATATTAATTCACTGTTGCCTCTATACCTTTAATGTGCAAAGTCATTGTTGATGATGTCACTATTCTATCCCTATAAAAGATGTATATCATTTTGACCAATCACAATATAAATAAATATTATTTTTCATAATTTTTGTTAAAAAACACAAAACTTAATTATTACAAAAACTATAAATTTTTTCATAAACAAAAAACACCAAATTCTAATTAATCAATCTAGAAAGTAAACTTTAATCAATAATTAAAACAAAAAGATTCCCTTAATTTACCAGCCGACACTAATAATAAAGTGTAAGATTGCTAAGTAGTAAATACAACATTATTTTGAAGCGAGATTAAAATATTGTATAATTAAGCCCCTTCCGATCAATTTCAAGTTTTATTGTCACGTTGAAATGAAATTGTTCTGGACGTCAACGTACACAAGCAGCCGCGTTTTTACGGGAGCGTCCCTGCTTAGATTTGACCGTTGAGTTTGCTTGTAATTGTAAAAACGTGTCTGAGAAACAGCACAAGTTAAAAAAAAGATTTGTTTTCCTGTATGTCGATACCGCCTGATAGAATTCAAAACCGCTCGTTAACTCCACAAATCCGCCGGGTGGATGAAGATATTCCCTTCCTCTGTTGGAGACGTGATGTCCAACGTAGCGGTGTCAGGTGACGGGATTCTCTCCAAATCCAAACGCTGGTTGCCTTCCAAATCTTCGAAAAAAGGCTCCCACAAAGCGCAGTCATGGTCCTCGGAAATCATTTGGCTGTCACTTGACGTGTCCATTTCTGAAACAGAGGATAGCCTTAACGGCAGTGGGGTCTCCTCCGTCAAGCCACTGTTATTATTGCTGAAGGATGACATTTGGCCGAGTGCATATTTGGCTGCGACGAGCTGAATCTCCTGACGGGAGAGAGATGACGCAGAAGGAATTGCCGGTATTGAATCGGGAAAATTGAATTTGGTGTTAGGTCCGCGGAGACAATAAACAGCGGCGTCGTAAGCGCGGGCTGCCTGCTCTGCGGTGTCGTAAGACCCCAGCCAAATTTTGGCCTGGGATTTAGTCACTCTCACTTCTGACACCCATTTTCCCCATTTTCGCATACTGATTCCTTTATATTGGCGGCAGTTTTCTCTCTTATCATCTGGCAGAGTGTGGGCGTTATTTTGACGAGGGGAAGTGTCCATAGCTCGATGACTGAAGTAATTAGTGTAGTGTTTAAGTTGGAAAGGCTCTGGAGTCCTGAAGATCTGTCGACATGTAGCAGAGTATGTGTGTGTGTGTATATATATATATAAGAATGTTCCTATCCGCGTTTAAAGGTTCTTTTATATTATACGTCACACGTGTGATTCGCGTATAGGGTACGACCGTGGTATTCAAAGCGTGAAACTATCATTTCATTCTAATTCCATGCTGACCTTAAAAAAACAGGATCGATTCATGTCGAAAGGTTTTGTTCAAGTCAAGGATGATAAGAGAGGCGCGTCAAACATGTTTTGCTTTGCAGAAGAGGGGCGATGCCGCACAAACACAATTTTGAACGATTAGACATGCATCCAGCTAAACGCGCCCAACTTTGTATTTGTTTGAATTGGATCAAGGCAGGAGATAGAACCCTTAACAATATATTAAATTTTACGAGTAAAACTTTTGGTTAAAGTCAGATTGTGTATCCCATATTACAATTAATAATAATAATAATAATAATATATATATATAATACGTTGTGTCACTATATATAATACGTTGTGTCACTATATAAGTTCAAATAAATATATTTTTATTTAATGTCCATATTCTTCTTTCAATATAATTTGTAAATTGTTTCTCATCTTTAATATGATTTGTTTATAAAGAATTAACATTTAAAGTTTCATACTTCAATCTACAAAAAATGTATTTGGCATATTTTATGTTGTCTTTCACCATTTTTTATGAGGAGGGGTGTCACATTTCTATCATAATATTCTCTCATCTTCTAAGTAGTTGTTTTTGCGGTCAAGATTTTATGCATCCCATTTTTTATGTTTTCGATTTATAAAATTTATATGTGTTTAATTATAGCTTTGAATATTCAATACTTTGGTAATGGCTTGTTGACAATATTCCTCTCTAAAACTTGTTTATTCGTAGTGATTTCAATATGATAAATTTTATTTAGGATAATTTGGGGGCCATTTATATACAATAGTGTGTTAGAGAGCATGAAGCATGTTGTTATTTTTCTCTTTTTTAATTCATCAATTTTTTACATCCAAACTACTAAATATATGTTGAAGTAACAAACATATTGTTCATATGGTCCAATTTCTTTAAAGATTCTAATCAAATCTTTATAAAGCTTGAATTCATGATCCTTATTCAAGAACACCTCTTCAAGTTTCACTTATCTAGGGACAACTACACAATTACAAGAAGAGTAAATAGTGCCACAAGTATGATCATATTTGTATCAAAATCAACTATTTAAAAAATAATAATAACGACACAATCGTAAGGATTTTGCATCATTTTTAGCAGCACAAAATTAAAACAACTAAGTATTTCTAGTTGTGCCATATTTATGTGAAATTAGCTCCACCAAAAACTATGTAAAAGAGGGGAAAATATGATAAAATGTATAATTTCAAATCATTTAAAAGAGTATGTAATATAATTATTTTTTAATTCTAAATCATTTTAATGCAATAACATGTAACTATATTATATTTATATATTTTATACTTTCAAAATTCATACAAAAATATATAGTTTTTTTAATAAATGTGTTTTTATTTTTCACTTGATATTAGTTTGGGTAAAATCTTACCATATGAGAATTTAAATTTGCTTCTTATGATAAAGACAAGATGGTTTTGTTCCGGATGAGGCTTTAAAATGAAATTTTAGGACATTATAACTTAATTAGTTAAAAATAATTTATGTAACAAAATAAAATTTTATATCTTTGTATAGGTGATTCACTAAAAGCAGATGAAGCATAATGCCCTCACCCTCTCACCAGTTGACACAAGAATAAGGATTTTCATAATCAATTTGTATAATATATTTTTAATAAAAATAAATATTTTTAATTAAATATAAATTATAAATTTTTATCTCTATATAAGTGATGCTGTAGAAACAGATGAATGGACATCTACTCCTCCCTAGTTCCCTCATCTTCTTGTTATACTATATCAGAAGTACACATATCATGCAAAAGTTATATTCTAATTTTTCTATGAAAATAAATGTTTTTTAATTAAAAAATGAATAAATAAATTATACCTCTATGCTAGATCCCTATGGATTTACGGAAATCCACATTTAATAACCTATTTACCTTTGTCATTTCGATCATGTAGGTCCCTCTAAGTAGCATACTTGTCATTATCAAATTATATGGTTAGACTTTTTCAGCAAGAACAAACATTTTGTCATTACATAATAAACTATACATGTATGTGTATGTGATGGGTGTATAGAAGTAGACATATTTTTTATGAAAGAGTGTTGAGGAGGCCCAAAAGTGATTTAAAATTCCTCCTCCATGTCACATCTAACTCAAAAACATTAGAGTTACATAGACGCAGGTATCCAATAACTTGTTGATAATATTCATACGATGAGATGCCCTAAAATCAATATCATAGCATTTATAGTATCCAAAAATTAATATGAAAATGTTATAAATATTTTTAGAATGCATAATTAATTAGATCAAATCAATGATGTTTAAAGTTTAATATTTTACAATTACATCTATTTTTTCAATTTTAAACTACAAAAATATTGAAAAAAAATGTGGAATCCATACAAGAGGATTACTTCTATGCTACACCAAAATTCTGGATAATATAAATAGTCATGAAATGTCTCGTTATAATTCTTTTTTCAACAATGCCCTCAAGAATAAAATCTAGTTTATATAACGTATTGATTTTAGGGTATGCACAAAATTTATTTTTTAAATCCAATATAATTTCAAGGTATTTAAGAAAATATAAATTTGAAAACCTAATTAGCCTAAAATTTATGTGATTTTCACTATCAACTCTTTAAAATGAGTAATTCTTGCAAGGAAAAAATTGGAAAAGGATTTGGTTTACCGGTCTACATAGATAAAGTTAGTGTCTTCCCTTCTAATTTGTGAAATCTCACAATGTGTGCATAAAATTGGAAAGTTGATAAATAAAATATATATAACAATAATATTAAAGAAGTGAGTTCATTGTACTTTATATAATATCATTGATAAGTATATGATGATAAAATGAACTTAGTTAATTGTTTATTTAAATTAAAAAAATTAAACTTTAGTTAAATTGACACACATTCAAACAACCTCTAATGACCAAAATAATAAAGTTGAAAAACACCAAAGAAAAATAATGTAAAGCTTGAGATCAATGGAAGTACATACAACTGATAAACATAATCCAATTATTTAATGAAATTTTTGAAAACTTCAAAAACATAATTATTAATATTTACAATAAAATATATGTGCTACTAAAATATCTACATATTAGTGATTTTGCTTATTTCTATAGAATTATGATTGACAATTAAATTTAAAAAACCTATAAATAAAAATATACCAATTTTTCCAAGGTCTTTGGTATATTGGTTAAGTCTTTTGACTCGCAAAGTGACATTTATTAATTAATTATTTTCAAAAGTGAAAAGTGATATTATAAAGGATGAAAGCATGTTTAAGTATTGGACGACTTTTATAAAATTAATAGCCCTAAAATCTTAGAGTGAAATAGGAGATTATTTAACATATAAAAATATAGCAATCAATTATATGCTATCAACTAAAAAACTGGTTAGGATTTGACATTGTGGCCACCTTTATCTTACTTCATTACCTTATTAGCTATGTCACGTGTGTTGTTTGACATATATCTGTTAAGTATTTGTATTATTGAATATAACATTGTAGCCACCTTCATCCCACTTCATTGCCTTACTAACTATATCGTATATATTTTTGACACATATACACATATATTATTGTTTGTATTATTGAATAGTTCATCGAAATTTTAATGGCCATTAATCAACCTACCCAATAGTGTAACTGAACTACCAAGTACTATATTTTTAGATGCTAATTAGCTACTTCCCAATTAAAATTTGAATTATTTATCCACTTGGTATAAAACATTTTATATATATATATATATATATATATATATATATATATATATATATATATATATATATAAAGTTGTGTTCCCAGAATGTATATGTATATATATACACCGGAAGGAGATTATGTCCGCTGCATGCTCAATAAAAGCTATCGCAAAACTTGTCATTCATTTGAAGTTTGGGCGTTAGTGCGTTTGCATTTTGTTACTTCACGTAATACGTCGTCATACCTTACGTAATAACGTCCTTGTTAGGAATCCACACGGTATCAATGTTGATTCAGAGCTCCATCACGTTTTAAAGGCTGCCAGTCTAACCACAACCTAATATTCGCCAAAAAAGACTCAACACGCTTCAGACACGTACTCCTATCTCAACTCGATACTGCATGCAACTCATTGCCAACTTAGAAAACTAGACTGCTTCGTTTCTTCCTCTTTATTAAATTTTTTATTAAAAAAAATGAGCACATCCTGCCAAAAACATTCCACTCTCTCCCTGAGTTTATTAAAGCAAAAAACATGCCTATACTTTAAGGGTGTCCGTTTGCGAAAATGGGGTAAATGGATGTCGAAAGTGAGAGTACCCAAATGCAGAGGAAAAATTTGGCTGGGCTCTTACGACACTGCTCAGCAGGTTGCCCGCGCTTACGATGCCGTCGTCTATTGTCTTCGCAGACACAACGCCAAATTCAATTTTCTCAATTCCATACTATCAGCTTCTTCTCATTCCATCAGCGTCTTCTCTTTCCCGTCAGCAGATTCAGCTCGCCACAACCAAATACGCACTCGGCAAAATCCTCTCAAGCACCACGAATAACAACTGCATCGTGACGGAAAAGTCCGCATCGCCGTCAACATCCTTCTTTCTGTCAGAAAAAATAAAGGCATCAAGTGACCGTCAACCTATCTCGGAGGAGCAGCTGGACTTTGCGCTGTGTGAATTTTTGCTCTGGGATTCAGATGGTCAGATGGTTAGTATTAACGACGCCAACAGACGAGATGGGGTCCACGTTATTCGACCCCTTCCACTTACGAAGTTTGTAGTTGCCCTAAGCTAATGTATGATGTGGGCATCCCAGCTTCATATCTAATGCCCCTCGCGATGGGCAATGCAAGAATGCACGTGTATGACAATGGGGATAATGAATATGCTGAAGCGAAACACAAAGATGGACCAAGTATGATAATGTAGATAATGAATACTGAGGGTGGTTTTGAGGGGTCCCTCTTTCTAAGTGTATTTATGAGTGGCTTATCATTACTGAATAATTTATAAAGTTTAGATCGCTTACATATTCTAGAATGAAATAAATAGATGATAAAGTATGATAATGTATGTGTTGTGCATATAGATATATTTTCTAATTGTTGATGAGCAACTAGTTCTTATATTAGTAGGTCTTTGATTTTATATATTTATATTGAGTATTTAATAGTTATAAATGTGATGTGTTAAAATATAATTTATTTTATATAAATTTTTTGTTATGATAATAAGGGTATTTTTCAATATCAAAAAAATATATGAAAAATAGTTTGGAGGAATATTTGACCAGTGTTTATCGATTCAAAGCCCTTCAATAGGATAATGTGCTATTATTCATTGAAGAGGGATCAAAGCACACACATCCACCAGAATATCATAAAAGGAAAATACTAATATATTTCCAAAAAAATTACATATTATGCCCTATAGGGAATGTAGAAGCATAGAAAAAAGGATAGACTCCCTTAACCTATGCTATAAGAGCATATAAAAAAAATACTTTCAGTCTACACACATATGAATCAATTCATATTACCTCTACCCCTTCATGGATGGCTTTTTCGACCCTAAATTTCCCATCTATGCTCACACCTTCTCCACTTCCCAATTTTGGTTCTACCTCCCCTTCCTCCATGTCCTCTACATTACAATAGTCAGGGGGATCAAATATACAATCTCGTGAGAGGCTAGTTCCCAACATCTTTTACACAAATGATAGAATTTTATATAATTTTGCTAGCCCATCCATAATTTTGTGCTTATGTTTTACCTCTTCCAATCTTAATGTACAAACTACTACCTCAATATCTAGTTGATCTTTATGTAAAGAGAATGACTATGCTGCATTTGAGAGTAAATTTACCTTACTTATATAATAAGAAGTATAAAAAAAGCTCCTATGCCCGAGTAATTCCTTAGGATCAAGCATGAATGTTTTCATAAACTTTTATATATATATATATTTTCCTCCTCCTCTATTCCTGTTGCTACCTACCCCACCTCCTTTAGCCAAATTAACATGATTGGATTTGTAATCTTCTTATCCAAGGTCTTGATGAAGTTAGTAACTATTGCTTCACCTCTTAACCAATATGTTGAAGTTACTCTCTCCCCTAATTTATTATACTCTCACATCCTTCCTCATGTCACACTATTTTACCTCTGTCCATTCTTCTAATTGTTAGGTTTCAATACTTTGATTATCTTGCGAAAAAAATATCAACATTATAGAGAAAAAATAGGGCTTATTTTTGTGTCTCCATTCACCATCCTAAAAGATTTCTTCCCACCATCCAATAACTCTAATCATGACTCTTGCATGTGTTTTCCATCCTCTCGTACATTTTTATGATTTGATTCTAATCATTGTCATCACTTTTATTAGATGATTTAGTAAGCCCCTACTTGGTTTTATTATTGTTAAGCCACCTAGGCTTAACCCTCTTATAGTCAAAAAGGAAATGGATTGAACCAAGTTCCGCATACCATAATAAAATTTTTATTATATGTTTATATTGATTGATTATCTCCCACATATTATATATCCTTCCCTATCTAATTTTCTTCCAATTTTGACTCTAGATAGTTTCTTAGATCTCCATTTATTAGGGTCCAGGATTATTTTAGAAAATTATTTGACCACTCCTTTTATCTGACTCTCCTTCTCCCTGAGCTACAATACTTCATTAGCTACCAAATTTACTATTGTATTACCTTCTCTCTTTGCATGTTTAAACCTCAGTGACCCCATCTTATTCATGATTTATGAATATATTTAATGATAGTCTTAATTTTCCAATCCTTAGCTTTCCTTTAAATGAGCCCATTAAGCACTGCTTGAAAATCACCTTTAATATTGAGCTCCTTCTATCAATAATTTTACATTATTTTCATACCTAAGTGAATTGCTCAAATACTTATGCCACGTTATTTGATTCAATACATATTGCTTGAGCAAATATTAGTATGAGTTTTCCTTCACCATTTAGAAAAATTATTCTTGCTCTCCCAAACTTGGATTACATTTTGAATCCCCATCAAAATTTGTATGCATGAAATTGAGAGACCATGCAATGATTTTATGGGATCACCTGCAGAAAGAGATATAAAAAAGGTAAAGAGAAGATTAATACATGGAAAAATATAGAGAAGAAGCTGAGGGAGAAATTTATTCCTATGGACTATCCAAAAAACCTATATAAAAGAATTTATAATTTGAGACAAAATGATCACAGTATACAAGAGTATACATATGAGTTTTATAAGCTTTCCATACAAGTGAAACATGATGAAACAAAAGAGAATATAGATGTGAGGTATGTAGATGGTTTGAAATTTTCTATTAAAGATGAATTAAGCATGCATAGAATACTTTGCATGGAGGAGGATTGTCAATTAGCTTTGAAGGTAGAAGAAAGACAAAATAAACATAATTTTAAAATAACATCTCTTGGTCTAAGAAAAAGTAGATCCCCTCTAATAAGAGGGTGATGTGGGTTTAATACCATTAAATGTGAATCATCATGTGGTGCAGAAAGGCAAGATGAAAATAGGTAAGGGTTTCAATACCAAGAAAGAGGAAGAACATTTTAGAGAGGATGAGGCTATGGTGGTGCTAAAGGATGGTTTTTGAATTAACATAGATCTTATGTTTATTATAGATGTGGAGAATAAGGGCATAGAGCATTTAAGTGTCTACACCATCAAGATTAATAAATGAGGTAAGAGGATCATGCAAGAGTAAATCTAGTTTAGTGTAAAATATAAGAGTAAAATATTGAAGTTGCACTAGTAGATGTTGGATGGAATCTCATAATGAGAAGAACAATGATCACTCCAAGGAAGGAACAAGTGAAAAATAAAGAAGGTGGTGATGCATGGCTATGATAAAAAAAAATTCAAACAAGATGTACTTTAAGTGGAAAGGTATGCAAATTAATTATAGATAGTGGTAGTTGTGAAAATATGTTTTTTAAAGAAATGATAGAAAAACTATATTTGTAATGTGAAAAGCATCCTAATCCTTATTGGATTTCATGGTTTAAGAAAGGGAATAAGGTTAAATTAGATAAAAGGTGCTTAATCAAGTTTTCTATAGGAAAAACTTATACTAATGAAATATGGTGTGATGTTATTCTGATGGATACACGTTATTTATTATTAGGGAGACTGTGGCAATTTGATAGCAAACTAATTTATGATGGAGCAAATAACACATACACTTTTTAGAAGCTACTAAAAATAAGTTTTTTTTGAGTTTATACATGTCAACTCTAATTATGATTTAATAATTATTTAAGAATGTTTTAGGTTTATAGTTAATTAAAGTCACTCAATATGAATCAATACAAATTATTGCTTTCAGAAGCTTTGCCTATTGATAATCTATTGTCTTGATATTTTTTGGGTTCATTAAATAGGAGGTAAGAAAATAACACATATAATTTACTAAATTTCATTTTTTAATAAAATTCAATTTATTTTATACTCTCATAAACAACACACATTAAATTATCTATTTTGATCAAAATAAATTTATTTATGAAGTATACATATAACAATTGATTAAATGATTATTTTTTATTGTCGAAGGAAATACACATAAATATACATACTAAGCTCTACACATACACACACACACACACACACACACGTGTGTGTGTGTGTGTGTGTGTGTGTGTGTGTGTGTGTGTGTGTGTGTGTGTGTGTGTGTGTGTGTGTGTGTGTGCAGACATACACTCTCCTATTGGTTATTGGGTATTATAACTACCAAAAATAAGGGCCCACCAACCATTTTATGAAAGGAAGAAGAAATTGAGGTTGTTTAATGGTGTAAAGATATACTAGACCTTGGCCATGGACTAGAAGTCATACAACTCAAGTCTTATATATCCCACATTTGTCAAAATAGACCACACCCTTTCACAGATGGAATTTTATGTAATTATTGGTGGACTAAGTTTATGAAGAAGGAACCAGACTTATCTACTAGATTTTTAGAAGGCTTGGATAAAGATAGGGCATTCCAGATATGACCTTCCATTATAGATGATTTTTACAATTATTTAGAGAAGGTGTATGAATCTAACCATTGTTGACCTTTAATAATTTATAACTATAATGAAACTAAACTAAAAATTGGAAGGAATAGTGTCATATAGGTGATATCAAATAGAGGTTTTTGAAATGTTCATCACGTAATTTCAAATACCAAGAAATGGATCACCATTTGGATTTTATCTTTTCAAAGAAAAAAGATAGCTTAAAAAATTAATAGCAAACTCTGAACCAAAAGTATGTATGGCATCCTAATAAAATGCTTGGATGACAAAAAAGATTTTTTCCCAATTGGTTACACCATTTCAAGATATCAATACTGGGTGGATTTTCCACTTCAAATAGGCACCTATTTATTTTTGATGGCCATGGCAGTCATGTAGTAATAATGACATTAATAGAGGCTAGGATTTTGGGAATTAACATTGTAACTTTTCTATCCCACACTTCTTACAAGCTACAAACATTAGATATAAGTGTTTTCTCCTATTTCAAAAATTATTTCAAAAGTGAATGGTCAAAGTGGATGGTTATAAATTATAAGGTTGAAATCAACAAGTCTAAATTGACTGAGCTGGGTGACATAGCTTTCAAAAGTGCATTATCTTTAGAGAATATAAAGTTAGGTTTTATGAGGATAGGTATATGGCCATTGAATAGACAAACACTTGGATAAGACATGACACCAAGTGAAGGCTATAATGTTTTAGATGAAGATGATGAAATTGTAATGTAGAAAATCATGTGGTTGGGTGGATATACAAAGGATGAGATAGATGCATTTATTCAGCTTTAAAAAAGAGATCGAACAATTTAAGAGGATAAGATAGATGCATGTGTTCATATTCAAAAAGGAGATGGGGTAGTTGAAAAAGATAATATAGATCCCATTATACCTACTCTCAGCTAGGTAACTGATGTAAGCCAAACATAAGACTATAGTGGAGAATGTGTAGAAATAGGTCATGCTAACTATGTGTCCAAGGTTTAAGAACATGTTATTATAGAGGGGTTGAGCCACCCTTTACAAATAAGCCAATTATTTTGGATCAAGGTTGGGGTAGTTGAATTGGGTGTTAACTTAAATTTTTAAAATGTAGACGTGGGCCTTTCAATGCCATCACCTCATGTAATTTTACCTGATAATAAGGTGATACACTACTATGCTTTGATTGATAAATTCCATCAATATTATAATGTATTGTATTATCTAGAAAGAGATGATATTAAATCAAACAATAGTGAACCTAGATGTAGTCAACATATAAAACTCTCAACAAGATAAAGTTTAGGTAGTTTCCTTAAACTGCCTATAGAAATGGTTGTGCAGAGTTCTAGTCCATTATGAAATAGTATGTGAGATTGATTAAGAAGATTCATGGCCAAGAAAAAAGAAAGAATGATATAGACAAAATTAAGGATCATAGGAGATAACAACTAGAGGAGAATAAAACATTGAGAGATATTAGCAAAGATATCAAGAAGAGGAAAAAAAATTGAAAATAAGATAAAGAGGAAAGAAAGGAAATAACAAAATCAAAAAGGGAAAAGCATGAAAAGGAATAAAATAAGGTGCATCAAAAAAGGATGAAGGAATACATTAAATCTATGAAAAATATGAATAGATAGAGAAGGTTTAAAACATGATAAACCCTTTTATAAGTCAACATCCAATAATTATGTAAATGATGAACACCTATTCTTTTTCCTTAGCAGGATCAAAAAATTATCAGCTAGGCAGCCCACTTAGTCTACACATTCAAATATAAAAGATAGGTTCCTATCAACAAGGGCAAGGAATAAATTTACAAGAATCTATAGTTGGTACTATATGCCCTCAAACAATATTAATGACAGTGAAAAACACAACTACTAAATAGTTATACCAATATCATGAAAAACCTTGAGTATTCAGCTCATATGTGTTAAGGAATTAATTTATTGAAAAATCACATGTATGCAATTTTTTTTGGCAAAGAATTTGCTGAAAAACTCCAAGTATACAGTCGTTTGTCTTGGTTTTGAAGAGTCAAGAACGGCTAACTTTGTAAAGAGAAAGTATGAAATAGAAATATTATTTTCCAAGTTAGTTTATCTACTATCCTATAATTTTATGATGCACAAATTGTATTTCATATAAATAATATTATCCTTCAATTTTATGCTATGTAAATTATATTTCATATAAATAATATTAGCCTATGGCCTTAAATTACTGAGCAGTGTTATACAATTGAAATAAACATGTTTGTATGGTTGACATCAGTTTAAGAATTCAAGAATGCTTTACATATTGAGATAATTTTATTTTTTTATAACAAACACTCAAAGCTTGACACCTACATCTAGTTCACAATTTTTGCATAACTCAAAAGAAAATAATCCTTAATACTAAAACAAAACATCCTTTTCTTCAAAATAAAACCTCAACTGTAAGTAATGATGGCCAAATAAAATCTAAGATTCAAAGGTTTTTAAATAATATTATATAATGAAAATGTCAAAATAAATTACATTTCACCACTTCTAAAAATGTTAATTAAACAACCCTAAAATACTATAAAAAAAAAAAAAAAAATTGTTACGGAAAGACTTTTTCTGTAATCACAAGAGTGGAGAGATAACAAATTGAGAAAAATGTTTTATTTGTAACAAAAAATGGGTGGTGAGCTTATCGATCAGACCTGATGGGAGGACAAAAAATTGGTACTAGAAATTAAATTCCCCCAAAACATGTTGTAAGTTTCATTTTTTAGTTAGGCAGCATTGGAACAATAGTTCTGCTAAGCTCTTGACCTGTAGAAATTTTGAGTAAATGTCAAGTAAGGGTTTCATGAGTAAAACACGTCTAAAACTCAAAAAAATAAAAAATAAGGTCTAAAACTTTATGATCAGTGTGGGAATGGATATTATAACTTATTCAAAGTATAATTGTGTTAACAATATGTTTTCAATTACAGGTACAGAGGACTATTTTTATGTACACCGATAGAAGATCATTTTGAAAAAGTTGTGCATAAGGTAAGATGTGTTTTTGGTTAATTTGAGTTTTAAACACTTGTGAAAGGGTCAAAAAAATTTATAATTTATAAATTAATAATAAAAATAAAATTTTGAGGAGCTACAAATTCTATTTTGATAAATTGACCTATCAGAGCAATAACTAGGTCTAGAGAACTAGAAACTTAAAAAGATAGAATTTGAGAATGAGAGCTCAATCTCTTAGAGACCTATAATTGGTTGATTTATTGTAATTTTTAACACCAAACTAAATCCTTGAGGTTTATTAATACCTATCCAAAGGGTCTTAAATATTTTTTTTCAAAATAAGGAGAGTAGATTTGAGAGATTTTGAATTGAGTTGAGAAAAAGAGTGGATAAGTGAGGTTGTAATTATTTATGATCTTGTTTCTCAATTTTGGACAATTTTGGGAAGAAAATTGTTTATGAGTATGCAAGGCACACACATAGGGCTGGATGGTTGGACCAACATTTTAATATAACCAAGCATACATTCCCACTTGGTTTGATTATTTAGGTAGTTGAATTTAATAAAAATTACACATTAAAACCCCAAATGGAATTTCAATCATAATATTACAACTCATCATAAGTTTCTACATTTGTGTATATAACATTCATCCACATACTTGATAATAAAGAGAAATAATGAAAAATATTAAGGGAGTACCATTTTTATATTAGAGATGACCAATCACATTATTTAGAGTATGTGAAATATTATTTTCAGAAGGTATATGAATTGGTGAGTCAGAGTAACATTACTTTCAATAAAAATTACATTTGATAAGACAATTGCACATCACAATTTTGAAAATGCATGAATGTTTTATTGGTTGAGAAAGATACACATTACCACTAGTGTTGAACACATTTAGAGTTTCACCGAGGCTGGTCATGGAAAAGGGGAGTATGATGGTGCAAGATCATGTATAAAAAAAGATATTGCAAGGGAGCAGTTGAAATTTGAAGAGTGTGTTCATTTGACAAATATAAAAAGCATGGTTGAATGGTGTAATGAGAATGTATGTCATTGTGCTCAACCAAATTATACTATTCATAGACATTTCTAGTTAATAGAGGAAGAACACTTGGAAAAGTATGAGGATTATATAAATCTAATGGGTTCAAGTGACCTCTACTCATTTCATAAGTCAAATTCAAGTTCTTGGACTATTCATATGAGACACTTAACATGTTTCTATTTTGCATGCATAGACTCTGTTTGGTATTAGTGTGATTTATAAGAGTGGGTGGATGATTACAATTTCAAACCTCTAATTATAATAAACACATATTAAGTTTTGATAGCATTGCAACATATAAATATGACATCATCAGATGAATTTGACCATGTATCTGATTTATTATAGCAAGGTAGAATATTTTTCATGATGTACAATTTATTCTCATTATATATCTTCATGTTGTCCCTAAAATTGGTTTATTGTGATACAAGGCATACTTTTACAATTATTATAGATGAGGATAATGAAGAAGGAACTAATTACTACTTGTTTTGATGTATAAAGAGAAATAAAAAAATGACTTCCGTAGTTATAGATAGAGAAGATAATGAATATCCCATTAAGTCAGTGGTAGTCACTAGAATTTGGTTTCAATGATATCCAATAAAATATTCAAACCAATGATTTTTTGAAGAGTTTGAAATGCACAAGAAGATAATACACTATTCAAATTTCATTCTTTCAAGGAATATTCAATTATAAAAATATCATGGGAGGCCATTAAAAATATAACTATGGAAAGTTTGAGAGTCAAGCCATGAAGCTATTCTTGATAGTGTCAAGGTTAGAGTAGATCCTAGTGGTTTGCTAGATTAAAATATATAGGAATGTTAACTTTTTAAATTTAGATTTAATCAATTTTACCAAATATTTTTTATTTTATAGGTAGTATATATGAATTTCATTTTTAATTATTTACTAACAATTTTTTAAACATTAGTGGTCTTAGATAAACTTCCACCTTCATGTGGTTGCCACTATTAGTAGATAATTATATATTTTTCAAGATAAGATAAGCTCAAATTGGATGTGATCTAAGTGATAGAATCTTAGGTGGAGGTCTCAAAGGTAGAAATGTCATTTGAAACTCAAGAAGTTGCTTGTTCAATGCTAAAAAGTTGCATTTTTAGACCTATCACTGCAACTTATCCAATGGATTACTCTCTATAGTTTCACTTGAGTGCACTAGGGTGAAACTATAGGTATTAAATAGGTAGGTTAGGGATCTGATGGTTCATGGAAATGACGTACATGTTTTTTTTTATGAATGTTTGAACTTAGGTTAAAAACTTACATATTTATTTTATTGAGAATGGTGTTCTTGAGGCCATAATATGTGTTGGGTTTGTTGATTAGGTCTGATAGGAGGCCAAGAACATGGTACTAGATGTTATACAACCAAATAGATGTGTTGATAGTGTCATTTTTTAGTTAGGAAGCATCAGAACCATAGTTATGTTAACACAACTTAAACTTTGACAACATTTATTATCAATGTTTTTGTCCTCCTAAACGGTAGTGAAAATACACTTCTGGGTGGATTAAAAAATCATGGTAGTGTAATAACATGTAATTCTCCTATCTAGACATGATTAAAAGTAATATATTCTTAGGTGGAGTTTCCAAAGGAAGAAATGGTAGTTGGAGCACAAGAAGTTGCTTGTTAAATGCCAAAAATTTATATTTTTGGACCTGTCACTACAACTTATTCAATGGATTATTATAAAACATCCATTTTACTACTCTAGGGTGTAATTATAGGGCTTAAATATGTAGGGTAGGGATCTGATGGTTCATGGAAATGACTTATAGGTTTTTTTATGTGTGTTTAAACTTAGGCTAAAAAACTACATTTTTATTATCTTGGTAATGGTGTTTTTAAAGCCAAAATGGTTGGCAGGTTTCTCAATTAGACCTGATGGGAGGTCAAGAACCTCTTCCTAGGAATTATTTCCCCTCATCATATATGTTTTATTAGTGTTATTTTTTATTCAGGAAGCATCAGAACCATAATTATATAACCACAACTTAAACTTTGACAACATTTGTTATCAATGTTTCTATGCTCCTAAATTGTAGTGAAATGCATTTTTGGGTGAGTTTGAGCATTATGGAGATGTGATAACATGTAACTTGACTATATAGATGTGATAATATTTATATATTCTCAGTTGCATGTCTTAAAGGTAGAAATGATAGTTGGAGCTCAAGAAGTTGCTTGTTTAATGACAAAATGTTGTATATTAGACCCATCAATGAAACTTCTCTAATAGATTGATCTCAAAGGTCCCACTTGATTTATTTAAGGTGAAATTAAATGGATTAAGTAGATATAGGAAAGATGTGATTGTTCACATAAATGACTTATAGTTTTTGTTTTATGCGTGTTTGAACTTAGTCTAAAATATACATTTTTCTTGTATAAAAAAGGGCATTCTTGAGGCCAAAATGGGTGGTGGGTTTGTCAATCGGTCTTGATAGAAGGCATAGAACCCTATTTTATATTTTATTCACCATTATAAAAGTTTTTGTAGTGTCATTTTTTGGTTAGGAAGCATAAAAATACAACTATGTAACCAAAATAAATAAAAAACTTTAACAATATTTGTTGTCAGTATTTATGTGTTCCTGAACGATAGTGAAAATGCAATTCTACGAGGATTTGAACATCATGGTGGTGTGATAACATTTAATTTTTCTATCTATATCTGATATAATTTATAAATTATTAGGTGGAGGTTCTGGATGTAGAAATGGCAGTTGAAACTCAAGAAGTTGCTTGTTTAATACCAAAAAGTTGCATTTTTGGACATGTCATTCCATATTATCCAATAGATTGCTCTCAAAGGTTCCCCATAAGTGATCTAAGGTGAAATTATATGGATTAAATAGGTAGGAGATTATCTAAAAACTCATGTAAATGACTTACTAGTTTCATTTGATGCATGTTTGAACTTAGGCTAAAAATTATATTTTTGTTCTATTGGAAAGGGCATTCTTGAGACCAGAACGGGTGGTGGGTTTGTTGATGAGGCCTGATGGTAAGCCAAGAACCTAATCCTAGAAATTAAATTCCCCGTTTGAAGTGTTGGATATTTTATTTTTTAGTTAGGAAGCATCATAACCATAGTTTTGTAACCATAACATAAACTTTGACAACATTTATTGTTAATGTTTCTGTGCTCTTGAATGGTAGTGAAAATACACTTTTAGATGGATATTAATGTTATGGTAGTGTGATAATGTGTATATTGACTATTTTTATGTGATTTAAGTGATATATTATTAGGTGGAATTCTTGGAGGTAGAAATGGTAGTTGAAGCTCAAGAAGTTGCATGTTCAATGCCAAAAAGTTGCATTTTTGGACCTATAACTGCAACTTGTCCAATGAATAGATCTAAAAATTTCCATTTAATTACTCTAAGTGTAATTATAAGTATTAAAAAATTATGGTAGGGATCTTAAAATTCATATAAATTACTTACAAGTTTCATTTTATGTGTGTTTAAACTTAGGTTTAAAAATTGTAATTTTCTTGTATTGAGAAGGGCATTCCTGAAGCCAAAATGGGTGGTGGCTTTGTTGACCAAGCTTGATGGGAGGCAAAAAACCCAATAATAAAATTATCTCCCATCTATAACATTTTTTTAGTGTTAGTTTTTAGTCAGGAAGCATTGGAACCATAGTTTTGAAACCACAACTTAAACTTTGACAACACTTATTGTTAGTGTTTCTACACTCCTAAATGGTAGTGAAAATGCACTTTTATGTGGATTTAAGTATCATGGAGTGTGATAACATATAATTTATCTATTTATATGTTATCTAAGTGATATATTTTCAAGAGGAGGTTTTGAAGATAGAACTGGCAGTCAGAGTTGAATAAGGTTCTTGTTTAATGCCAAAAACTTACATTTTTGGACCCATCACTACAACTTATCCATTGGCTTCCTCTCCAAGGTTATGCTTGAATGATTCAATGTGAAATTATAGGGATTAAATAGGTAGGGTAAGTATTGAGTGGTTCATGTAAATGACTTATAGGTTTAATTTTACACATGTTTGAACTTAGGCTATAAATTACATTTTTCTTATATTAGGAAGGGCATTCTTGAGGTTAGAATGGGTGATGGGTTTGTCAACCAGGCCTGATGGGAGGCCAAGAAACTATTTATAGATATTATCCACCATGTATAAGTCTTGGTAGTGTTATTTTTTGGGTAGGAGACATTGAAAAAACAATTATGCAACCACAACTTAAGGTTTGACAACATTTGTTATTAGTGTTTTCGTAATCCTAAACGATAGTGAAAATACACTTCGGGGTGGATTTAAACATTTTGGTGGTGTGATAACATGTAATTTACCTATATATAAATTATTTAAGTGATATAATCTTAGGTAGAGATTCCAAGGATAGAAATGGTAGTTAGAGCTCAAGAAGTTCCTTGTTTAATGCCAAAAAGTTGCATTTTTGAATTTGTCACTACAACTTATCCAATGAACTAATTTGAAAGATTCCACTTGACTAATATATGGTGAGATTAGAGGGGTTATATAGGTATAATAAGGATCTCATGATTCAAATAAATGAGCTACATGTTTCATTTTATGTATGTTTGTACTTGGGCAAAAAAATTACATTTTTCTTGTATTGGGAAGGGTGTTCTTGAGGCTGGGATGGATAGTGGCTTTGTCAATTAGGCCCAATGGGAAAAAAAATAACCCAATAATATATATTATTCCCCATTTTATGTGTTTAAAGTTTTATTTTTCAATAAGGAAGCATTAGAACCATAGTTTTGTAACCATAACTTCAACTTTAACAATATTTGTTGTCAGTGTTTCCACACTCTTGAATGGTAATGAAAATGCACGTCAAGGTGGATTTAAATATTATATATGTGTGATAACATTTAATATTCCTATTTGGATGTTATTTAAGTTATATATTCTTAGGTGGATTTCCCATAAGTATAAATGGCAATTGGAGCTGAAGAAATTATTTGTTTAATGCTAAAAAGTTACATTTTTGGATCTGTCATTACAACTTATCTAATGAATTGATATTGAAAGATAAAATTGAGTGATTAAAATTTTAATTAAATATATTAAATATGTAGGGAAAGGATTTTATAGTTCATGAAAATTACTTAAATGTTTCATTTTACGCATGTTTGAACTTAGGCTAAAAAATACTTTTTTTCTTATTTAGGAAGGGTATTTTTAAGGCTAAAATGGGTGGTGGGTTTATCAATCAATGTTGATAGGAGTATAATAACCTATTAATAGATATTATCTTCCCCATAGGATATGTTGGTAGTGTCAGTTTTTAGTTAGGAAGTATCAAAACCATAGTTTTGCAACCACAACTTAAACATCGACAATATTTGTTGTCAGTGATTTTGCACTCCTAAATGGTAGTGAAAATGCCCTTTTAGGTGTATTTTAATATTTTGTTGATGTGATAAAATTTAATTATATTATTTGGACATTATTAAAGTGATATATTCTTTTGTGGAGGTCCTAGAGGCAGAAATGGCATTTGGAGTTCAAGAAGTTATTTGTTCAATGCTAAAAAGTTGCATTTTTGGACCCATCACTGCAACTTATCAAATGGATTTGTCTTGAAGGTTTAACCTACATGATTTGGATTGAAATCAAATGGATTAAATAGGTGTTGTAATGATCTGATGGTTCAGGTAAATGACTAACAAATTTCATTTTATGCATGTTTGACGTTATGTTAAAAATTTGTATTTTTCTTGTCTTAAGAAAGACGTTCTTGAGTCCATAATGGGTGTTGGGTTTATTTATCAAGCCTAATGGGAGTTCAAGAACTAATTCATAGACATTTTACACCCCATAGAGGTGTTTCTATTTTTATTTTATGGTTAAGAAGCATTAAGACAATAGTTAAGGTAACCACAACTTAAACTTTGACAATATTTGTTATCATTATTTATGTGCTCCTGAATGGTAGTGAAAATGCACTTCTAAGTGAATTTGAATGTCATGGTGGTGTGATAACATTTAATTTGATTATATGTATGTAATTTTACTTCATGGTGGTATAAATGGATGTTGGAGCTCAAGAAGTTGCTTGTTCAATGCCAAAAAGTTGAATTTTTATACCTGTCACTACAACTTGTCTGTTGGATTACTCTCAAAGATTCCACCTGAGTAATATAGTGTATAATTATAAGGATTGAAGAGGAATGGAATGGATATTATGGTTCACATAAAAGGCTTACAGGTTTCATTTACATGTGTTTGAACTTAGGGTAAAAATTACATTTTTATTATATTACGAAGGAAGTTCTTGAGGCCAGAATGGGTGGTGGGTTTATTGATCAGGCCTTATGGTAGGCTAAGAATCTAGTAATAGACATTAAATTACCCTTGAAAATGTTTTAAGTTTCATTTCTTAGTTAGGAATCATTGTAATAATAGTTTTGTTAAGCTCTTGACCTACAAAATTTTGAGTAAATCTTAAGGGTTTCATGAGTAAAACACTTGTAAAACTCAAATAATTGAAAAATAAGGCATAAAAATTTATGATCAGTTTGGAATTGGATATTATAACTTATCCCAAGTATCATTGTGTTAACAATATTTTTGTATTTATAGATACAGGGGACTATTTAAATGTACACTAGTAGACGAACATTTTAAGAAAGGTGTGCATAAGGTAAGATGAGTTTTTGGTTGATTTGAGTTATAAACACTTGTGCCATGGTTAAAAAATGTTATAATTTATAAAATAATACTATAAATATAATTATTAATAGCTAAAAACTTTATTTTTATAAATTGACCTATTGGACTAACAACTAGGTCTAGAGAATTTGAAACTTAAAAAGATAGAATTTGAAAATGAGAGCTCAATCTCTTAGAGACCTATAATTTGTTGATTTATTGTAAGTTTTGACACCGAGATAAATCCTTGAGTTTTATTAATACATATCCAAAGTGTCTTAAAAAATATTTTTTTAAATAAGCAAAGTAGATTTGAGAGATTGGTGACTAGTTAAGAGCAAACCTAACGAGTAATTGACTAGTTTAAAAGAAGATTGTTTGAGACTGGATTTTGAATCGAGTTGATAAAAAGAGTGGATAACTGAGGTTGTAATTATTAATTATATTTTAGAATATGAATATTAATTTCATACCCTTATTAAACATAAAAGAGAAAACTTGGCATTAGGTGGTATTAGGGGATGATAAGGATTTTGGCCAGAGATGGATCATTGTCTCATGAGTGAATATTCTATTTCAAGTCAGTAAAGTTTCCTTTTATCAGACTAAAGATATTATACTAAAGTTCAAGAAATTTTTCATCTTGCATGTTTAGCAAAGATAAATTTGAAAATATGAAGAAGTATATTATGAACATGGTCAGCAAAGGGAGTTGAGTGTAGAAGTGGTATTGATAAAGATTACTTAAGAGGTGAGGGAAAATATAAAGTAACAAGAATCATAGAAAGAATACAAGTAGTAGGCCTAGTTTAAATAAAATCTAATAAAAAATTAATTAGATTTAGATGAAATTGAAAAATCAAGTAACTTATAGGTATAGGTATCCGAGTGAGAAATTTGTAAGGATTTAGGAATGATTTTATGTCTTTGCATTATACAATTTTGAATATAATTATGGTTTTTAAGTGAAATAAAATTGTATTAATGATTAATTGAAAATTTGTAAATGGGTGATGACAAATGAAAAATAGATAAGAGTGTCATTAGTCATTTCCACTACATACAATCAAATAAAAACTTTAATTAAAAAATATATGCGAGATCTGAGATTTATAGTATTGAAAAGACCAATTTTTTAATCCTCATTTATGTACAACATTAAATATGAGATCTAATACATAATATTTTGGAAGATCAAAATAACACTATATAATAACATTTTAAATTAAAATTGAATATAAATTAGATAGATTGTCATGATATGCATACAATATAGGCACATGTGTAAATTTTCAATAATACATAGATTTTCATAATAGGCATACAAAATTGCATCTACCAACATAGTATATAATGTTGGGTGAATGTCATATATTAATATACAATACCAAAAATTCATAAAAATTTAATATAGGCATACAAAAAAGCACATCTCATATAAGACATTTTATTCATAAAATAACCTTCGTCTCTTTACCTTCCTCAAACAAGACTTTCCCTACGATTCCTTACTGGTAGATAGAGATCCCTCTAATTCCTTGGATTATTCCAAGCTTCAATTTTGAGTCTTATTCTCATAACTCTCTTGTAACTGAACCTATTCAAATATAAGTATTATTAAAAAAATTAACATAAAATACATTTAACCAATTGTTGAGAAATTAATTTTAAACTATAATAAAAAAATCATTTAAACATACAGTTACTGCAATATTATGATCCTACTCAATATTTTTTTGATGCTAAAATAAGTTCATGACAGGTTCAAAAATTTGAATAAATGTCTAAAATAGGAAAGAAACATGAAAGGTTACCTTACTAATCATTTGGATGACACTATCATATGTCATAGGACAACCCTACATACATAATAGCCCATAAGTTATATCTACCCTAAGTATGTAGAAAAATTATTAAAACAAGTATATTTTATAATTCAAAATTACAAGTTAATATAGACCTCTATCAACGTGTATACAGATGGCATTGCAACAACAATGTCTATGTTTGTCTCAGCTCATAGCGATGCAGGAGTGTCTACTTGAGCCATCAGCAGTTCATGTAAACAAGGTCTCACTTTTATATAAAGTATCATATATATATATATATATATATATATATGGTAATTTTTTCTCAATTTAAGCCAAGGTATATATGGCAAGGTATTTCAACGTTCATATCATGAAAAGATAATGTAAACCAAAAGTTATGGAAGTCTAACTACAATGCAACATGTAATGGCCAATAATATCAAGTAATTTGCATGTTGAAGGTAATATAATAATTTTAATACATGTGGGAAGTTTGAATGAAAGATTAGGAGTTGGAAAGAATAGTAGCACTTTGATAAGGTAGAGTTAGGGAGAGAAAAGGAATAGGAGACATATCAAGAACTTTATCCTTACTTGTAAAGATTTTTTGGATAGAGTAAAAATTAAATAAGTGTATAGTAGTTTATGATCAATCCTATGGTGTTCATATCTATAGGTTCAATGTGGTGAAACCCAAGTTTCAATACTTTGTCTTCAGGAACCACTAGAAAGAGGAGAGCATAGTTAGTTTAAAGTGTCATTATAAATTATTAAAAGATGAGTAAGGGATAGATGAGCTATATGAAATAAATGTAAACACATTGAAAGTTTAAATACTATTGATAAAATGAAAAATACATGGGAAGACTATATACAGTCTAATTAGTAATAATTTTGAGTTTGCTTAGTCATAAAGAAAGATCATATAGAGTTCTTGGAAATAGAGTTGAGGATTTAAGGTATTTTGAATGTTATGGGATATTTTTATTCCATGTGTGTGATTTTTTTAATTTATCTCAAATGAAGTTAAAGGGTCTTAAGGGTCTATTATGTCCTATTTGTTGACATAGTCATGTTGGAGGGGTACATAATTCTATAAAACTACATGTTGAGAGTGATTCAGTATTGAAAAAGGAAAATTAATAGTTTAATAAGATGTGTGGGGTAAGGGTAGACACATTTAAATCCTTAAATTTTTTGATGAGATTCAAAATGTCATTCTAACTCATTTATTATCCTCTCAGGTAGGTGTAGGATTGAGACAACATAAGCTAGGGTTTGAAACTAGAAATGAAGGAAAATTAATAGTTTAATAAGATGTGTGGGGTAAGGGTAGACACATTTAAAGCCTTAAATTTTTTGATGAGAGTCAAAATGTCATTCTAACTCATTTATTATCCTCTCAGGTAGGTGTAGGATTGAGACAACATAAGCTAGGGTTTGAAACTAGAAATGAGATAATAAGTGATTTAACTAATAAAAATTCATTAAAATTTAAGGACATGTGTATTTATATAAGAGGAAGAATATTTTAAATGTTTAAAGTCAATTTGAGTATTTATGTATAGTTTCATAGCGAGTAACCTTGAATTAGACTTAGGAGACCTAATTAATCCTGAGGGGTGTTGAGTTAGGAGTTCTCTAAAGAGAGTTAAATTATGAAAGTTTGTGTGGAGCTATGTGATGTAAAGGATTACTTGAATATGGATTTGTTTTGGTTTGAAGATTTATAGTTTATTCATAATAAGGAGGTTTGCCTCAAAAAAGGGTTAGTAGAAGGAAGGAGTCAAAGAGGAAAGAAGAGTTTAGTGAAGAGTTGAAGCTTGGGGGTTGTGTGGAATGGTTGGATGCATAAAATGAGATGTAATTGAGTAGGTAGATGGTGTTATGAGTATTTTAGAAGGCTAAAATCAAATAAACATGCAAACCTATGAAAATAAATAAGAATATTGTCAAGAATAGAGTAAGGATAAAGAGAGAAAACATGAAAATAGAGTATAAACTAAGGGGGTTGATTTTATAAGAAAATATTATATAGTTAGTTGATTAGTAAAATGACTTTAAGTAGAGAATGAGGATTAAGTGCACATAAGGAGGCTTAAGATCCATTGAGTAAGTAAGTGCGAACAAGAAAGACCTAGTAAATGCAAAGAGATAAAAGAAATAAAGAGGTTGAAGACATAAGACGAAGAAGGAAAAAAAATATTATAGCTAGGTATTTGGTAGAGGTAAGTATGTCTTTCCATTAATATTAGGAAAGCTTGTTATAACCTCTACATCAAGATCCTTGATAGATAAATTTAACTTAAACTTATAAGGAAAATATACATAGACTAAATATACATAGAGCATAAGATTAATTTGAAATTTTACCTGTATATAAGTAAAAGGTGTCATCTTAGCAGAGAGAAATGTAGTATTAGATGGGCTAGAAGTCAGATCTAAAAATGTAGCTAATGACTGCAACAAATCAAATGCTGCAAATGTTGACTATGACGATGAAGGCACCGTCACCTCCTGGGACATAAAAAATGACATATATTATATTAAATTTATTTATAAATTAATTATTAGCTAAATTAAAACTTCAAATAAATTATACTTACATTTGTGTAGTGGATGATGTTTGCACATGAAATGTGTGTGCAAAAAACTCTTCATTCATATGTATATTATCTAAGCCCTTTGAACTACCAGCGTCATCATCATAAGGTCTAGTGCACATAGCTCCATAATAACTACAAGGGTGGGGTCAGGTATGCACACTAGGTGGTGTATCTCTAGCATCAATCTATTAAAACCTATTCATATGTTAAATAAGTGTATTAGTGAGTGAACTAAATACATGCAGATGGTCGATCTCTATGACGTACTAAACTATAAAGGGGATCTCAAGCTCAAGTGACTTTTGGATACAGATCCTTGCAGGCTAATTAGGCACATGATGTACATTTGGTTAATCATATGCAGAGCCTTTTGATCGACCCTAAAACTCATTATAATCAAAATAGTTTAGAATATCATTAAGGATAAACTCACAATAGAGTTTCCTCAAAATATAATAGGATCTCATGGTTGTTACGTAGTGAATAATCAAACATCATTCACCAATGATCCTAAAAATTAGTAGTGATTAAACTAGTTGGCAGTGATGGATTAGAAAGAATTTAGAAATTACTAAAAAATGGTGCATTGGTGGATTGGTCAATGAATAAGGTGAAAATGGAGAATTTTATATGTCTTTGTTCTTAACCTCAAGTTATGGTAATTTGTTAGCATAATAAACCCTACAACTATTATGATATAAGTTCCATCTATCAATTTGACCTAATAATATCTCTAGGGAATTGACTAGATAGGTGTAGTGGGTGTTGGTGGAAGTGAGATCCCTCATTATTCCAATTAATTATCTAATTTCAATTTTAATTCCCATAATATGGTCAACTAGACTCTCCTGACTGCTTGGGGGATTTTATTTAACTGTAGGAGGGTTAGGTGGAGGGACAGGAGGAGGAACAAGAGGGTTCTATATAGGGTTAGGTGAAGGTTTAGGAGGAGGAACAAGAGGGTTTTATGGAGAGTTAGGTGGGTTAGGCAGAAGAATAGGAGGGTTAACACTAAAAATTAATAAAATTTAGTAATATAAATCAATTAGAATTTAGTGTTTTTTGTCTATGAAAAAAATTATATTTTTTCAATAGTTAAGTTGTGTATTTTTTAATAAAAATCACTAAAAATGATATTTATTTGTATTATGATTTATTTAAAATGACTCACATATTATTTAAGGATAGATTAGTGATGTCATCAATAGTGACTTCACACATGCAAAGGTATAGGGGCAATAGTCAATTAATTTATGCAGATATTCATTGGAGAATATGGCAATTTGTAAAACTATTTCATGGTTTAAATGACATCATGGTTGAGTGTATCACATCTAGTGAATATTTAGATGCCGTTCATTTCATAGTTTGAAAATCAAGTTCCAACAAAGCATAATTGATAAACTGTGCATACATGAGTGAATGCAAAACAAATTCAGTGTATAAATACTGACTAGTATAAAACATGTTTTGTATGTGAACTAACCTACAACTTATTATCATGTGTAATGATTGTCCTAAGAATTAAATGCGCATTTAGTTAAAAAAGTGCCTATAGTGTCAGTTTAACACATTTGCAATAACTCGTACATGAAATGATCTAATGCATTTGCCTAATCCAAATAATAATGTTCATTATGCATTACAGATCACCAGAGTGATCTTGTACATTAGCTATTTAAACTCATTTACATTCATTATTTTTTTCATATCACAGATAATTGTAATTTAAAAAAAGAAAAAAAAAGCTATGAAATAAGATAAATGAAACTACTTGAGCTTGTTATTATACAATCATCTTTTTTGTTGTTTCTAGAATCTATTCATCTTATTTTGCAGTGGATTACTTTTACTTTGAGTTAAAAAATTAACAAGTAGCACCTTATAAAATTGTCTTGTGTATAAGTTTATATATAAATCATTCATTGATATCTTTTACATAGAATATTCGCATCAGGGAATATGTATCCTTTCATACTTATTGCAACATCAAATTTTCTCTTATGTGTGCATTGTCATACTTTATTTAATAATGATTAAGAAACAAATACATTGTTACAAAATAAAAGGTTAGATTTAAAACATATTCTCATTAAGAACAAATTTCACAAATAATTATCTTTTCTTAAGACTCACTATTTTGATGTTTTATACATTGAATTTGTAATCACATATGTTTATTATGTTATGTGTCTATCATGTTATTTTAAACTTATTTAAGAAATTTATTTTTTTCACTTTTATCTTGTGATAAATAAAATGTATACAATAACAATAACATATCCTCACTTTACATACATAATAAGGCAAGGATATACCTTACTACCTTACTTGCCTAAAATCCTACTTGCCTTTCTTATTTATATTACCCTACTTTCCTAAGATATTATCTTACCCTTTTGTTATTTCTTTGATATCTTTCACTAGACCCTTTTATTTATGAAGTTTGAACTAATTTGTTTAAGTGGGAAACCCGTTGAATTTGACTATGTAGTATAGTTAATCTTGTATAAGTAGAAATAAGAATTGAGCTAGTATAACAATGCATTTGTTGAATATCTATTTCAAGAATGTTATCTAATAGATACTAATACCTATGAATCATGCCTTGGATTGTCCCAAAAATATTCCTAAAATGTATTGAGTAAAATCCCTTAAGTTTTATCCAAGGTCACTTAGTGCATCTAATTCAATAGGTGCATTTTGAGGTCTCAATTGAAAGTCTTACAAGAGTATTCTATTATTAAAATTATTAAATTTTGATTCCCCTAATGTATTCAAATACACAATTCAAATTTTGCCTAAAATTAAGATCTCTTGTGAAAATATGGTTAATCCTCCATTCTATGCACTTCCTTCATCCACCCCTCTATCACACGTGAAACAACCATCAACCACTCTATCCATTCCCACATCATATAAAGAGTGTGTCTTTGACATGGGACTAGTCCTAGCTGTAGCATGGATGAAATAATTGCAAGCTCAAAAACAAGCTAGACAACACTTGGTGTTTATCAATACTATAGAGTTTTATACCTTACTATGTCATTGGGATGGTAAGATATGAAAGTAGTATGATGGACCTACAATGTATATACATGTTTTTATTAAATATTTTAGTGAAGTTGGGTATGCATTTTTTTTTATATAATATGTGGTTTTGAGCTCAATAAAATTGAAATGGTCACATGTATCCATTAGTGGTGTTGTGGTTTTAAGATGTTGTTTTAAGATTTTGTGCTTGTGTTGATAAATGCATAGCATAAAAAATATCTAAATACACTAGGGACTTTTTTTGAAACCATTAAAGGATAACATAGCCTGGTATTGACCAAGAATGACATCTGTATAAGTTACCCTAACTCAAAATCTATTGAACTTATTCAAGATACATTAAACCTTTGATAATGTCCCCTAAATCTGAGACCTACTTCCCCTCAAGGATGATGCTGAGTAGAGAGACCCAATAATTATTCATGTGGATGATGAAATACTCACCTCATATAGATGGTTGATCATAATTTGATACCAGCATGCACTCCCTATATGAAGGTTTTAAGATTATATATTTTTTGTACATATATCTTCAATCATCTTGTTCATATTTCATTGTAATGAGCTTAAACCTTATGATGTGGTCTGCAAGAAAGTAGTACATGTCTTAGAACTCTTGTTCTAGCTTGGGATTTGAGGTTGAGACTAATCCATCGCTAAATTATGTTCTCTCCTACATGTAGGAATTAATATGAATGTAAGTTTTGGGATTTAGAGGTAATTCAAGGCAGCGGGATATAAATAATTTGAATACATACATGTAGAAAATTGATAATGTTTGGTGCTTACTCAGTTTGGATGGGACCTCAAAGTTCTCTACATGATAATTTTCATACATTAATAACAATTAGGATGCTCACTTGCATCATGTGAATTATTTACTAGATATGAGTTGATTGGATTGATGTCAATATTTAAACATTATTGGCTTCTATATATGTATGATAAATTTATGAATAGTCCTCAGTTGGATTTATTGGCTCAGTGATGGAAATGTCTTAAGTATAAAATATGTGCATATCTAATAATTATAACACTTCTCCAAGTGTGCTAGACCTACACATGTGGAAATATTTGATTAGATTAGCTGTCCTGAGGCTCTGACAAATTTGATGCTTATTTGACAAGTGACAATTAGATCTCTAACACAAATATATATGTTTATACAAGATACACATGTGCATGTATCTAATTGGATCAAGCCTCATAGGGATATGATAGAGCTCTTTAACACTTCTAGGCCCTGACACCTCTAATAGTATTGACATTTTTGAGCACGTATGTGGTACACATAGTGATATGTAATTAGATTTGGCTTCCCAGGCCATTACTAACTCTAAAAATTCAAAGTCATGATGCATCTATGATATATTTAACACTTTTGGGTGTATGAGGTACACACATGGCATAACAAGGTTCAATTATAGGAATAATTCATTCGAAGAGGCATGGGAGGCCAATTTGAACCCCTTCTTGACATAACTATAAGATCATGATATATGATTTTGGATAAAATTAAGAATGATTCTATCTATCATGAATTGAGCCAATTAGTGGATTCATTCAATTAATTATGTGATTTGGGAAAAAATGAGCCTCTAAACCAAATTTATTACCCAATCGATTGTATAATCTAGATGCAACATGTATGACTCAATTGGCCCTAATTTAATCAAAAATGCAGATATGGCCAATTTAAACCCATTGAGCCTAAATTGGAGTCTAGGATGTGATTAAAAGGGATAAATTAGGTCATGTTTCATGACATGTTGATCGTAAACCCTAATTCTATCACTTGAACATCTATAATTCTACTAAACCCTAATTTTATGACATATACACATGTACAAACCCTTTACACTAAACCCCTAACCCTAAATCCTAATTTTCTAACAAACACAACCCCTAAGTTCCTTAATTTCATTATAAATGCATAAATTCATGAATGTGATTACTACCAATATGTGAACATGTTATTCACCTAATTTTGTAAGGATCTTGATGGGATTTTGGGTAAAATTAGCTCATTTCATATTATATATTGATCTTTATTGCATCATTCATTAGTCTTATTATTTCATAGTCTTATCAAGAGCCTTATTTCATCATGTATTAGATATTTATGCATCATACTAGGTACTTATGCATCATATGATAGCTTAATTGAATTATATTGAGACTTATTGCATCAGATGATATCTTAATTGCATCATATTGGATATTTATTGCATCTTATGATAGTCTTATTGCATCGTATGATAGTTTTATTATATTGCATGATAGTCTTATTGCATCGTATGATAGTCTTATTACATTCTATAATAGTATTATTCCAACATTTGATAGTCATATTGCATCATATTAGGGATTTATGCATCATATTATAGTCCTATTGAGTGTTATTGCATCATATTATAGTATTATAGTGGAAAAAATGCTTGAATATGAGCCTTTTTACTTGTTTGTATTGTATATGCCTATACTTCAAGGAATGTGTACACATTATAGTAACACATACACATTATTATAATGCATATATGTTCTTATAACATGTATGTGTTCCTTAAAGTAAAAATAAAATATCACTTTTCAACATTTATTTTTATACCTAATTGAGATTACTATCCCCACAAACATTCCATGCGTACTCTATATACTTTCTTGGTTGTAGTTTTTTTTTGAACCCCACATTTGAAGTACTTTCTTGGTTGGTTTTCTCAAAATGGGCTCTGATTCACATTCAAGTAAGAGGAAGAAGAAGAAGAAATAAATTGAAAATAAGATAAAGAGTAAAGAAAGGGAAGAATAAAAATAGAGGGAAAAGCATGAGAAAGAGCAAAAAAAGGTGCATTAGAAAAGGATGAAGTAATACGAGAAAGCTATGAAAAAAATGGAGAGACAAAGAAGGTTAAAAAGCATAGCAAACCCTTTTCTAAATCAACATCCAATAATGATGGAAATAGTGAAAATATTGTTAGGTTTTGGAGCTAAAAGCTTCACCAAGATGCAAACAGGGGGTTTCTGAGAGATTGTTGAGTTGCAGAGCAATCGATGTCGGTCTGATCAACCAACGTCGGTCATATCCAGTGAGCAGAGCAACTGACATCAGTTAGGATCAGCTGATGTCAGTCATCTCTAGGTAGACAGGGACTGATGTCGGTCACCTGTGTGATTTCAAAACTATCAATTTCACGAACAATTTGTTAACGAACCGGTTGTTTGCATGTAAAAGGATAATTTTAGTCTTGAGTTATGGATATAATTATTGTAATTGGATGTCTAATTATTATTTGCATGGGATCTATATAATAGACTCATGGGTTGTATTGTAAAGTGTGCTAGTTGAGAGAGCAAGGTTATCTCCTTCAGAGTGAAGAGAGCAAGGTGTGTTCCTCCTAGTGCCACAGTGCCAAGTGTGTATGATCAGGTAGATCTATAGGTTGTTGCAAGATCTCTTAGAGATCCACAGGGGTGTTGGTTTGGAAAATCAAAAGGGTTCTTCATGTGTGTATGATCTCAGTCGACAGGTGTGCAAGGCCAGGTTGATCTGTGATATAGCAAGATTAGGTGAGATCTACATGGTAAGTAAGATCGGTTGATCTGCAAGTGTTTGTGTGTGTTTGATCTAGGTTTGTAGGTGTTGCAAAACCAAGTTGATTTGTAGGTGGCAGCAAGATTAGGGAGATTAGCAACACAACATGTAGCAAGATCAGGGGAGATCTACTTAGAGTACGGTGTGTACTTAGACCTTGAGTACATGGAGTACTCAGTTGGACTGGAAGTAGGCAACGATGGTTTTTTTGGTTGTCACTTACTGGTGGTAGTGGCAGTAGTGATACTGACTGGTTGAAGGTGACCACCAACTCTGTGTTTGAGTTGTGTGTTGGGACCGTAATTGAGAGAGATAACTCTTGAAGGTGAATTACTATACACTTGGTGTGGGAAGCCTAAAAGGTGTGGAAGAGTGTGGTGTCTCTTCATTGTAATTATTTTTCTGGAAGAGTATTAATACAATTGGGTATTGTCTCTCATATTCTGTGTTATTTCTAAATTTCTAGTTACTTGTTACTTCTAGTTAAATTTTGCATTTAGTTGCTTATACAAAGGTAATCAATTGTGTGATCCATAATCTTGACAAAGTGGTATAAGAGCTTGGTTAGTGATACCACTGACAAAGTGGTATCAGAGCTAAGGTTGCAGGGAGCAGGTTTGTGTTTGATTATAGGTCACTCTCAGGGGTTTCTTATTGATTGGGAGTATAGCAATGGTAGAAGAAAGTATGGAGGAATTCAAAATCAAGAATAGTCAATTACAGTGTTATGGAAAGAAAGAGCAGGTCAAGAAAAATTATTGGTTAGTAGAAGATCAGCATGAAAGAACTGAGGAAGCAGATGTTGCAGGTGTTGTTGCACAGGATACTCTGGGATGTTTGTTGGATAAAGTAGAATCTTGTTTTATAGATTTTGTTTCCTTTTTCCATGCAGCCCAAAATAGAGTATTTTTCCATGTTAAGGTCCTTGAAGACTTTGGAAAGATTTATTTAGGGGCTGGTGTGCCTTGGCAAAGTTTTGGCAAAGGGGAAGTGCGGCTGAAATTATAGACGGCCAACACATGGGTGTTGAAGGAGGTCATGCAGGTCTCAGTCTTGAAGATGTGGCTAATTTATTCAAGAAAGTTGGGTGATGAGAGATGCACAAGAATTCTCACAGCGGATGCACTTGAATTAGCTGGTGGTAAGAAAGCATGTACTCTTTATCTACCTGCTTGTATTACTAATTCTTCTTCTATTGCGAAGATGTGGCTTTCTAGGCTTGGTCACATGAGTAAGAAGGAGATGCATGTCCTTAAGAGGAAGTCAAATGTCTTTGACAGACTTAAGAACTGGAAATCCTTGGTGTTCATGGAAGAGATGATGGACAGAGATCATTGGAGAAGGTTGAGTAACTCTGAGCAGGGCAGTTTGAATAGGGTTTTAATCCAAAGAGAGCTCATGGGGAAAAGTCATCACTCATAGGAGAACACATGTACCGGCATTGGTCAGGAGGAACCAGCATCGAGCAGATAGGTGCTGATGTTGGTCATGTATAGACCAGAGCTGGTGGTGTTAGGCAAGGTAAGACCGATGTGAGTCAGGGAACCACCGTCAATGACAGGTAGACACTGACGTTAGTCAGGAAATTGGCATCGGTAGTCAAGACGGTCGCATGGAACTGACGTCGGTCGGATACAGACTGTGTGGTGATCGAGGTTGGTCACTAGAACAGATTTTAGGTGGACAACAAGCTGTCAAAGAGTCTCAAACGCCCATATGGAGGACTGAAAGGGTAAGTAAGCATCAAATTCGTTATTCCTCTTCTTTATACTCATTGCTCACTGCAGAGCAGGAAGGATCCAGGAAACAATGGGAGCATGGAATGAATGAGGAATTTGATTCCTAGGATGCAGAACCAAACAGGAGATTTGGTAGGGTTTCTAGCCAGTATGAAAGCACTGAAAGATGAATTGATTCCTTGGTTAAAGAATAGAGAGAATGGACACGTGAGACAGAAGGCCAGGTCATATGGTCTTGAGGAAGCTCCAGGACAGTGGTACAGGTTTGACAGGTGGATGACAAAACATGGATTTAGTCAATGTCATTGTAACCACTGTGTTTCTTTACCAGGTTGGATGATGATTGCAACATTATCTTGTTACTGTATGTTGTGTGTTTGCTTGTTGCAGGGTCACACATGCAGGGTTTTTGAGCTAAAGGTAAAGTTAGTTCAGTGGTATGTCATGAAGAATTTAGAGTAGCAAAATTCTTTGGCATGAGTGTGTTCTAGAGACATGGAAGATCACAGGTTGATTTTGTCTCTAGATGATTGTGTGAAACTCATCAGCACGTCAATGGTTGGATAGTTTTATGAACAGTGTCCTGATTCAGATGATGAGGTTAAGTACATGTGTATTAGACATGAAGTTCCCCAGCAGTGGGAGTTGTCAGTAAGTTCGTGGCTAATCTAGGAAAGAAGCACTGGAGTGTAGTCCAGTGGATTCTCAGGTATCTAAGAGGGACCAGCATCAGGTCGACATGCGATGCAGGGTCAAGTTCTTTTCTACATGGGTTTGTAGATGCGAATGGGACAGGTTACATGGATGATAGGAGGTGCACCATAGGATTTGTGGTGGTTGGTCTTCAAGGTTGAGCTTGAAGAGGGATACAAGCCAAGAAACAAATTAGATGATGTATAGGTACAGGTATAGGTGTAGCTATTTATCTCCAAGTGGGAGATTGTTAGGTTGTGGAGCTAAAAGCTTCACCAGGATGCAAACAGGGGGTTGCTGAGAGATTGTTGAGTTGTAGAGCAACTGACATTAGTCTGATCAATTGATGTCAGTCATATCCAGTGAGTAAAGCAACTAACATCGATCAAGATCGATCAACATCGATCATCTCCAGGTAGACAGGGACCGACATCGATCGCCTGTGCGATTTTAGAACTATTAGTTTCATGAACAGTTTGTTAACAAACCAGTTGTTTGCATGTAAAAGGCTAATTTTAGTCTTGAGATATGGATCTAATTATTTTAATTGGATGTCTAATTATTATTTGTATGGGATCTATATAATAAACTCATGGGCTGTATTGTAAAGTGTGCTAGTTGAGAGAGCAATTTTAGCTCCTTACGAGTGAAGAGAGCAAGGTGTGTTCCTCTTAGTGCCACAGTGCCAAGTGTGTATGATTAAGTAGATCTGTAGGTTGTTGCAAGATCTGGTAGAGATTCATAGGGGTGTTGGTTTGGAGAATCAAAAGGGTTCTTCATGTGTGTATGATCTTGGTCGACAGGTGTACAAGGCCAGGTTGATATGTAGTATAGCAAGATCAGGTGAGATCTACATGGTAAGTAAGATCGGTTGATCTGTAGGTGTTTATGTGTGTTTGATCTAAGTTTACATGTGTTGCAAAACCAAGTTGATTTACAGGTGGCAGCAAGATCAGGGAGATCAGCAACATAATAGGTAGCAAGATCAGGGGAGATCTACTTGGAGTACAGTGTGTACTCAGACCTTGAGTACGTGGAGTACTCAGTTGGACTGGAAGTAGGCAACGACAATTTTTTTGGTTGTCACTTACTGGTGGTACTGGCAATAGTGATACTGACTGGTTGGAGGTGACCACCAACTCTGTGTTTGAGTTGTGTGTTGGGACCATAATTGAGAGAGATAACTCTTGAAGGTGAATTACTATACACTTGGTGTGGGAAGCCTGAAAGGTGTGGAAGAGTGTGGCGTCTCTTCATTGTAATTCTTTTTCTGGAAGAGCATTAATATAATTGGGTATTGTCTCTCATATTCTGTATTATTTCTAAAATTTTACTTACTTGTTACTTCTGGTTAAATTCCGCATTTAGTTGCTTATACAAAGGTAATCAATTGTGTGCTCCATAATCTTGACAAATCTATGCTCTTTCCTATGCAGGATCAGGAAATTATCAACTCGGTAGTCCAATTTATCCACCTAGTGAAATATAAAAGATAGGACAATAAGGGCAAGTAGTAAATTTACAAGCATCAATAGTTGGTATTATATGCACTCCAACAAGATCAATCATAGTGGTAAACACACTTAATAAATAGCTAGAGAAATCATGAAAAACATTAAGTATTTAGCTGATATGTGTTGAAGGAATTAAGTTATTAAAAAACCACATGTATGCAATTTTTTTTTTGTCAAAGGAATAATTTGTTGAAAAACATCAAGTGTGTAGTTTTTTATCCTGGTTTTGAAGAGTTGATAAAGACTAATTATGTAAAGAGCAAATATGAAATAACAATATTGTTTTCTACTTTAGTCTATCTACTATACAATGTTATGTTATGCAAATTGTATTTCGTATAAATAACATTATCCTGTAATGTTATTCTATGCAAATTATATTTCATATAAATAATATTATCATATGGATTTCCAATTTAAATTATCGAAAAGTATTATACAATTTAAATAGACATGTTTATATTATTTACATTGGTTTAATAATTCACAAAATGCTTCATGTATTGAGAGAATTTCAACTTTTTATAAAAAAACACTCAAAGTGTGAGACCTACACCTAGTTCATCATTTATGCATAATTCAAAATAAAATAACACATAATACTAAAAACAAAACCCTTTCCTTCTAAAAAACTCACTTATAAACAATGATGGAAAAAAAAATCCAATATTTAAAGGTTTCAAGGAATATTCTATAATGCAAATGTCAAAATAAACCACATTTCACCAGTTCTACAAATGTCAAAAGAAAAAAAAAACATAGAATACTAAAACAAAAAAACCCCTTTACATAGAAAAACTTTTTATGTAATCACAGGAGTGGAGAGATCACACATTGAGAAAAATATTTTATTTTTAATAAATAATGAAACCCATTGAGTAGTTTTAAACCATTTTGATTCATAGCCTTACTGAGGTACAAAACTCCTCCCCTATAAGCAATGATAGCTAAACGAAAAATAAATTGTTAGTCATGTTAAAAAACACCATTAGAAATAGACATGGGTCTTTTACAATATGCCTTTGTGAAGGCTGTTACCTATACCCAATTCGACATTTATGCATAAATTAAATACCCTAGAAGGTGGACATAAAATACCCATGTGTTTGAGAAATGAATCAGAGGTAGTGGGTCATAAACATAGTGTGCTTGGATATTTAACGATGAAGCACTCTAAAAATAGGGTTAAGACTATAATTAAAGTTTTCAAGCAAAAACTACTAAGTCCAAATAATTCACAGAAAGATAACATTGAATTTGACACATCTTAATTGATAAAATGACCAAAAAAATATAGTATTTTTTTATAGACATTCAAAGGTATATTATGATTTTGTAAACCAAATGGCTCATATCCTTAGTGAGGTGCAAAAAAAAATTTAATTGTGAGTAGCGATGGCAAGAGCATGTAAGTGATCATGTTGGTGCGACTACTCTTACTTGCATGTCATCTCTAAAACCATCCATCTCTTCTTCACTACTCATACAATAGATATGAATGGGAAAAAATATGCTAGAATGTCAGGGTGAAATACCCGAACATTGGTGAAATGAATGGGAGGTATTGGGTCATAAACACATGATGGCGAGACATAAATACTCTTCCACCTCGATCCTAATGTCCACATTATGTTAGCAATGTGATTCTAATTAGAGTTTAAACTCCCTAATTTTTGCATGGTCATTTTATTTTTTGGGAGTGTATGCCCCACTATTGGCTCCCAATGGATTTTTATTTGGCCATGGCATGCCTAGGGGTTGGTTAGACCTCTAAAATGGCCCCATAATGACCTTTTGTATGGGGATCAAAACACTAGATCCATAAGTATACATCATAACTTAAAAATTTGTAATAAAAAATTAAACTCATTTAACTATCTATTGACTTCAATTCTAAGTGTTAATGTGACATGATTTTAAACTTCACACATGTAGAATTAGGACGCACAACTATTAACACCTCTCCCTTAACCACCACCTATTATTCGTCAAAAAAAAAAAACTTAACATGTTTTAGACACATTTCATTTGTTACTTCCTCATCAACAAACACTCACTCTCAAATCTAGACAACTCAATTCCAACTTATAAAATTAGACTTCTTTCATTTCTTCCTTTTTCTCAATTATTGCTTTAAAAAATTTGAACACATCCTACCAAAATCATTCTACCTGCACTTTTTAAACTATTAACAGGGAAAAATGCCGGTACTTTAAGAGAGTCCATTTTCAAAAATGGGGTATATGGCTATCAAAAGTGAGAATACCGAAATGTAGAGCCAAAATTTGGTTGGGCCCTTACGAGACTGCTCACACTTACAATGTTGTCATTTATTGGCTTTGCCGAACCAACACAAAATTTAGTTTTCCCAATTCTATACCAGTCATTCAATCTGCGTCTTCACTTTCCCGTCACCAAATTCAGCTCATCACAGCCAAATACGCACTTGGCCAAATCTCCTCAGCCACCAAGGATAACAACAATATATTGATGGAAAAGCTTGCATTACTATCAACATCTTTCATTTTATCAGAAATGGAGGCATCAAGTGATAGCCAACTAATCTTTGAGGAGTAGCTAGATTTTATGTTATGGGAATCCTTGTTTGGAGACTCAGATTGAAATTAATTCTTTAGTATTCCAGATGAATTCACATTAATCAACCCTACGGCATTGAAATTGAAATCTCCTACTAGATAGATGCAGTCTACATTACTTGAACCATTCCAATATAATTGGGCATTTTAATTTATGGATAATGTTTGTAGTTTCCCTAGGTATGCGTCCTTGGTTCATATTCAATGCCACTCACTAGTGGCAATGAAATAATAAATGCATATGATATTGTATGTAAAGAGTATTCTATAATGACATATAAATATGGACAAAGTAAGATAATATAGATAATGAATACTCTTAGTTAAAGCAACAAAACCAAATAAAGGTACTCTCAACTACCAATCTTTTTAAATGTGTTAATGAGTTGCTGATGATTGGCGAATTATTTATAAAGTTTAGATGTGCTTAAGTATTCTAGAATGATAGATCGATGATGAAGTATGATAATGTAGATAATGAATGCACTCATTATCACTCAAAAAATAAATATTTATATTATATGTATTTTTTGTAACTGTGTAAGGAATTTTGGAAGGATTGTGTATTAATATTAAGTGTTTTTTTAATAGACAATTTTTTATATGTGAAATATTTTTCCAGAGTAGGAATATTGTATAAATATGTGTTCCTCTCTATTTAGATATCTTTGTTTTTGGGATGGTGTCCTTTGTGTCTCCTGCTGTAAGTTGCATTCAATATTTGGAGTAATATTTTGAACATGTTTTTAGAAAGAAAAATATTTTATGTTGAAGGTGCAATTTATGCTTGGTGCATTGTTTGTCATTTATTATGTGTAGTGATGAAAAGTTAGGGTTATAATTACAAGTTGGCTTTTCTTTGCACAATCAATATAATAAAAAAATAAATTTCATGTAGGCTTTTCTAATCTGTTGTAACATTGAGCGTATATTTAGTGTTGATAGTGTAAAAGTTACAAAATGCATTGTGAAATTAAGTAAATGATACCAACATGTTGAAGAGTAATAGTTTATTCAAAATAGGTTTGAGAATAAAGAATGACTACTAAGAGAAATTTATTGAGTATTTATATTCCAGAAGAAACAAGTATTGATATTATGTAACTATTGTAACAAGAATTAACATTCACAATAATAACTAAAATTTTAATTCCAAACTTAGATTAAGCACAAAGATGTAACCATACTTATTGTAAAGTATTTAAACTTTTATCAAGGATATGGCTCACTATTTATGGAGTTGAGTATGTCTTGAATTTTTCATAAACAGTTGCCTTCAAATCTCCCTACAATTAGTAATAGAACAAACAAATACTAAAAATAATTCAACTCTTTATGATTTTTTATCCTATGTTTTTTGGGTGCCTAAAAACTTTTGCATGCTATTGAAAAGATAATAATATTATTTTTCTATTTCTTTTGTTCAAATTCAATTTTCCTCGACATTTGAAAATATTTTCACTATAGCTAATATGGGTTGACCCTTCACGTTAAATGTCACCCTTATTATTTCTGGCATTGGGCTAAGTTTGTTTTTATAATTGGCATATGTACATTTAATATTCAAGCATTCTTTAAACATATTGTGCATGTTATATTTCTCGGTCCAATATGGCCAAAATTATCTCAAACTGAATAATGTGTACTTCATCCAATTGCACATTGTCTAATATAAGAAATAATATCAAATTGTGTACGTTCTTCCTAGTCAATGGTTTCTTGTCGAATTAATCTTGAATTAAGCCTTCATCTATTGAGATACCCATACCAACCAAATATTTATATCTACATTGCATATAAATACCAAATCTAATAATAATGAGAAAAAATTATCATAAGCAAAACATGTGAATCATATTTATTGGGTCTAGTTATATAATAAAAGCTATTCCTATTTAAATAACAAGGAAGGAAGAAAAAATGATAATAATGAATTATTTACTTCCTTCACTAAAATTAGTAATCGAAATGGAACTAAAGAATGCAAGGTTGATAAATAAATATTTAAAAAAACTCTCTTATGGTGGCGTTCACTCTAGGACATATATTACATATTTTAAAATTTCAATCTAATAAATATTCAAATTAAATATCTCTTGTTTTTATTATTATTATTTATTCAATATCCACGAAGATGCTTACCATATAATCCTCTACCAAACTTACTATTTAATCCTCTAACATCTACATAAAAAAGGCAAATATTGTAAACTAACTAAATCCATAAATAATACATACTCTTATAACATTCAATACTCAACATGATTAAAATCTCTGAATTAGGTCTTACCATCAACATAATTATTTTTATGCATAGTATTATTGTAATTATGCTGGACAAAAAGGACAATCAATAAAAATGGTATTTTTGAAATACAGTGAATTTCTACACCATCACAAATTCATTTCATTGTATACTATATATAAAACTACTTACCAAAATAAATGAGAATTAATATATATTTAGTTGTTTTATATCTCATCTATAGAGGAGAACCTAGGTAAATCTAAAGAATGGGTAGCACATCAAAGATAATTGTTAGTAATTTTTCATGATATGATGTTTGACATTGTTGAAGATTATCTTGATGAAATTTTAGGTAAATCCAAAGAATGTGTAGGACATCCTACAATCCTTAGGAAGATATTATAAACACTAGTATCATATAAATTCAAATTAAATCAAAATAAAAGTGTCTTTGGTGTTATATTAGGAAAACACTTGGGGTTCATTATATCTAGGTGAGGCATTGAAGTCGACCATGAAAAATTCAAAGCCATGACAGAATTGTCTCTGCATTGAAGTCTCAAATAATTTAGAAGCCTAAAAGGAAAGCTTCAATACATCCACTTCATATGTGTATGGAGTTGGGGCATAATTCCATCAAAATTTTCCTAATGTGTATGCGTTATAAACATTACATGTATGGGTAATATCTATACCACATATGTGTTATACCAATTTAGATAATAAAATATAGATCCATAATGTGTACATGTTATGTAAATAATACATAATGCGTACGTGTTACATACACTTTACATAATGCATATGCATATTATTTTTTCAAACAAAAATGTATAAAAACCCCAAACCCATATTTTATCCTCATTCTCACCTTTTGTGCACTTTGTTCTGCCTTATCTATGCCAAATGGTGATCGTGTTTATTTGAAGGATAGGAAAATATGTTTTGATCACACGTTACCTCAAAAAATGGATAATTCCATGGTGGAGGGGAGGTAAGCAACCAAAAACTAGATCTATTAACACTAAATTTCAGTAATTTTTTTATTTGCATTATTTTATTTTTAAAACTCATTTATTTTAACAACTCAATAAAATTTAATATAAAGGTCTATTAAACCTATTTTTAACATTTTTTGTAACCCTCTACCTTAGCTTCCTAGCCCGCGTATCCTTCCTAACCCTCTTATAGTTCCACAAGGCCCCTAGGTAGTAAGGAGGAATTGGGTACACACATAGTGGAAAACAAAATATAAATTTAACAAATAATTAGGAAAATGAGGGACCCCACTTTGACTAATACCCATCACACCCATTTGGTCAATATGTAAAAGTTGACTTGATAACGAGTCAAAGTGATAGATGGGCATCATATAGGAATAGATGTAGGACTTACTACGCTAAAAAATTATCAACACGTGAGGTGAAAGAAAACATATATCAAAATACCTAATATGTGCCTTATTCATTGACCCAATAACCAATCCACCCTTTTAACTATATAAAAAATATAGCTCTATCCACTAATGCCAACACAATTTGATAAAAAATAATTTTTGGGATTGATGATGGATGGTGTTTGATTACCCATTGTGCAAAAACCATAAGATCACACTATATTTTTTAGTAAACTCTAATGAGAGTTTATCCTTAATGAGATTCCCAACTATTTTGACTACTTATAGTTTTAGGGTCAAGGAAAAGGATCTGCATAAGATAGACTAGGTACACATCACGCACCTAATCATCCTACAAGGGTACCTACCCAAAATAAAATTAAGCCCAAGATCCCATATATGGTAAAGGATGTCATGGATATTGATGCTTTTCACGTACTTAGTGTGTTTATTGACACACTCATTCAACATAGGACTAGGATTTTTGAGGCATACCTAACCTCATCATTGCATATATTATGGTGATATTTGTACTATCCTTTTGGATGAGGATGATGGTGCTTCCAAATGATTAGTTGATATATTCTTGAGTGATGAGTTTTTTTCACATACATTTGGTGTGCATAAGTCAGTCACTATACCTATGTATGTACATTTCATATTTTACACATTAAATTTTAGCTATATTTGTATTTAAAAGATAAAAATTAATTTACAAAAAAATTCAATAATATATATGTAATTTTTTATTTTTTAAGAGGATATAAAACATTCATCTTCATAGTCAACCACTGCATTTTTAGGCCATCCATTTTTTGGGCTTTCTACTATTCCATCTGTTGATGTTTCTAGGCCAATGTTCACATTTACATAGGTAATTTTGAGTTAATATTATACTATATGTACATATTCTAATTTATATAGATATATGCTCGAAAAAAAATCATACATGTTCAAATTAAAATTTAAATGATATTTTTGTCAATTTAAATTATATGTGTGAGATGTGTTAAAATATATATAGAGAAAATCCCTAACCTAAGAACCCCTAATTTTATATATACCTTATATGGTGACTAATGGATCTTGGAATGTTTTTAATAATGATCAATCTTCTAGAGTGTCTCCTTCAATGTCTAATGATGTCTTTTTCCCAAAAAATTTCAAAATATATTCTATCTCCTATTTATTATAATTTCATATTGTTGGTGTTCCTTCACCTTCTAAAAGTCATTTTAATGCTTCACAACTTTCTTGAATATCATCTCTTCTTCATAGTTTTTCTTAAGTACTCAATATTTTTATTGTTACCTATATTACCACTACTTACCTTCCAAATCCTTAAGTTAGTTCCATTTTGTGATTCATGCATTTTATGTAATAGCTTAAGTTAAATTTATCTATCAATGATCTCATAATTCAAGTAATAATAGTGATATTAAATAGCATGTTTGGTCTATTTTATTCCAAGGTCCCTTTGACCATTTCCCCCATAATTTTATGTTTCACTTTTTCATATTTTTGTTCTCTTTATGTAGATACTTCCATGCAAATAAGGTCCTAACTTAAGATAGATAAGTTTAAAAACACACAAGTGCATAGTGTATGTATAGAGAGAAGGGTTTTTTAATTTATTTTACTTTATTATGGGTGTAATAAAGGAGATAAATTTTCCATATATATTTAATACTTTGTAGAATCCTAAGTAAGCTTGTTCATAAGTTAATGAATACAATGGAGAATCCTCCATCTCTATGTGCTGAGATAAACACAAGCATTAATACTATAATGTCATCTATGTAATCACTGAGGTACATGTTAACTTTTAATTTTTAAATTTAAAGATGAATTTGTTTTAATAATTCTACTAGATAATTGACAAAATATAACTTATGTCAATCTAGGGTTTTCTAATGACCTTTGATAGTCTCAATCAAATGACTTGTAGGGAACCTTCTTATGTTTTATTTCCATTTCACATGTATGTTTGTGCACCTCGACCTAACACTATCCATGTTGAATGTCAGATGCAAATTAAGTATGACAACAACATTGGAGTAACTGCATTTTTATTTTTTTATTCTAGTTTAAAAATTATTTTTGAACATGGTTACATGTATAGTATGTAAATTTTCTAATATAATTTATATTTGAACAAGTTTAACTATAGGTAAGCTATGAGTGTATAAAGGCCTATAGTCAGACCTTAAAGTAATTGAAGGTATCTGATGGATATTCAATTATGATCAGGGCTTCCCAAGGAGAGTCTTCTTCAAAGAAGGCAAAGAGAGGGAGACTATTTGATGAGTATGATGTATTAGATGATTTAATATTTTGTATTATTATATGCTAATGTAAATTTTTTTGTCATTTTATGCTTACAAGACATTCACTAGATGATCTATTATGTTATTAAATGATGTAATGTTTTATAGCTTATATGGTCGTATATGCATTATTGGAATTATATACCTATATGGCATTCATCATACATTCTATTGTGTTATTATTTGGTATGCCTTTATGGATTTTATGCATGAATACATACATACATACATACATACATACATACATACATACATACATCTTCACATGTTATGATGATCATTTTTTTTCATATAATTTGGCTCACATTATTATTTCAAAACTATATTTCTTGTTTGAATAGTAATTAGGTATGATCATATTTAATATTTCCTTTGTGTATTTTATTAATACTAACTTACAAAATCTCAATATGTGTGGCAATTAAAACTATTTTGTGGTTATATCTATTTTTTTTACTTCATAAACTATGTTTTCACCCTCTCCACTACACTTATTTTAGCCAATTATTCTCTTCTCATCATATATCCACTCAACTATTTAGCAACATGAAAACACTAACAACAAATTTGTCAAAATAAATGTTTCAATTGAATAACTTTACCTTTATTGATTCATGGATTGAAACTGACATTAAAAACATGTATATGGTGGTAGATAATGTCCAAGACTAGGTTTTTGGCCTCTGATCATGCTTGGTTGAGAGACCCACCACCCATTTTGGCCTCAAGAATTCTTTTCTCAAAAAAAATATAATTGTAATTTTTAAGCCTAATTTTAGGTGTGTATAAAATGGAAATTGTAAGTCATTTGGATGAACTAGAAGAACCCTCACATGCATGTCAAATCCTTATAATTTTACCCCAAAACACATTGATAGATATTTGGATATGAATATGTGGCATAAGTTGTAATTATGGGCCCTAAAATTTAATGTTTTTGAAATGAAGATATAAGTTCTTGAGCTCTAGCTAACATTTATGCCTCTGTGATCTCTAGGTGCAAATCCATAACTTCAAACACATCTAGATAGGGAAATGAAATGTGCTTCTATTACATTAATGTGTAAATTAACTTGGAATCATGAGTTCACCACTACTTAGGAGCAAATAAATATTGACAATAAATGTTGTTAAAGTTGAAAACATTGTTGGATAAATCCACCTTTAGTCTTTCATGTCTCAAAAATGACATTTCTAACACATATGGGGTGGTGGATAACATTTAAAACTAGGTTATTGGCCTTTGATCATGCTTGATTGAGAGAACCATCACCTATTCTGACCTTAAGAATACCCTTCCCAAAATAATAAAATTATAGGTTTTTAGCCTCAATCATGTGTTTTTTAATTGTGTTTTGTATTGTTCTTATGTATTTATACACATCTATTTGTAGGTAAATTTATTTTGATATCATAAATGAATTCTCATTTCTTGTTTCACATGGTTAAATTATTATTATTTGTCTCATTGGGAGTTGTCAAAAATTGTATCCACATTGTTTTTATTTCCTTTTTTCTAGAATTGTTGGTTTGGTGATGAATATGTCATTTTGCCAAATCATTTTTATAGAATATCAGCATTACAATTTATGTATCTATCTATAAAATATACAATTTCTAAATTTTGGTTTATAATATATGTCAGTGCATTTTCGATCTATACTAGCCAATGGTCATGATCATTTCATTTTCATCAAAATTATGTCACACAAAAATAATATATGATTTTACCAAGAAACAATTTTTCTTTTCACAAAATTTTCTTCAATGAATTGATATGATGTCTATAGTAATGTGTACAAGTGACTCGATCTATTCTCACAAGAAAATAAACATGATTTGACTTATATATTTCATTTAATAGTTCATTGGATGTTTTGTAATGTTTTTGATACAGTTATTTAAATGAATTTTTTAATAGTTTCCAAGAATATTTAGCACTTGTCAATATAAACAAAAATGTTAGAGGCCTTAATTGACATATCATTACAAGGATATTTTTTAAGATCTTGCATGTAATCAAGTGAAATATGATTCTTTTTGAAATCAACATATCTAATTTATTATTTCATCAAATTTTCTAAGTTTGACTTGTATTTGACGTGTCTAGCCAAAAGCTTTATTCATTTAACTAAAATTTTCTAATTTAAATCCACATTATCTTACCAACTTGGTCTATGATTATCATGTTTACTTTAAAAAATAAATTTGTAACATGATATGAAAAACAAAGATCAGTATGGAAAAGCTCCCATTATGATATTTTTTGATATGAAAATCTTGACATAATGTCATCATCATGAGGATTTATAAAGAAAAGTGTTAGAAATTTCATTTATTTTGAATATTTGTCTTTAAAATTTCTAAAAAAGAGGGTTTCCTTCAGTTGGTGATGTTAAAATTAGTTTGTCCTCCAACGAAATAATACATGTTGAAATTTAAAAAACCATGCACTAAAGTGTCATTGGACCTATTTTTTGTCTTTATCAAAATACACATTATTTTCACTATCACCATAACTTTCGAATGCATTAGACATGTTACTACTATTAACACTTTCAATAACAATTTTTGATACAAAGGGTTTCCAATCAGACTTAATTTGCACATTATGAGAGATGTATAATTACAATAATAGGTGTTCCCTATAGTGGCATCTAGGGAGGAGGGTGAAATGGTGTAATGATGTGCGTGGGTTAGAAATTAATAAATTGGAAACCAACTTAATAAAATAATAAAAAAATTAACATGAGGAGGTATGGAAGAGTGTAATTAATAATTAATTAGAATTCAAATTTTTGGTGAATATGAACCAACATGCAAATTTAAAAAATTAAATACACACACACACACACACACACACACACACACACACACACACACACACACACACACACACAAGATAAAATCATTCACCAATTCAAATAAAAAAACATTAGAGCACAAGGCAAAGCAAAGCACAATAGAGAAGAGTTGAAATAAATTTAGGAGTTTTTAATTGAAATTTATGATAGTTACGGTATGCATATAAGATTCATATATATATATATGTATATTAGTTTTTATTGTTGTATAAAATCTACTTATTTCAATTTTCATTACTATAATTAAAACTAAAAATATCAGAAAACTTTTCCCTAACTACATCTTATTGAATCCAATGTAAACAATCAAGGTTTAAGGTCTCCACTTCCACCCACTACATCCATTTACATGATGAGTTCTCACTAAATTCACCTATATATTAAGAAAATAAAACTTGGGCTTTTATTTGTTATTTTTATAATAGTATTTACTTAATAAATCTAATTTAATATTTTCCAATTATTCATTTTAACTTATTATTAATTTTCTATGGATAACCATTTTGTTGAAGGTGAATTTTATAATACACATGTTTAGTATATATTTCTTTCATTTTGATGATTATAGCATATAGAACATTTTATAAGTTTATTTTTAGCTATAGGGGCTTTGTATATTTGATTATAATTTGTATTAGTTTAGAACATAGATTTACTATTTATAAATTTTATCCAAAACATTTAAATATTAATAAAATTAATAAGTGTGTGTGTGTGTGTGTGTGTGTGTGTATGTGTATATATATATATATATATAATATATGCATAGATATCATCTTCAAAATATTTAAAATATTATAAATATTATTATAATAATTATTACATAGTTCTAATTATCAATATACAATATTACTAGCATACATATCTTAAATAAATCTATGTAAAATACACCAATAGATATCATTCTTAAGGCACCTATAACGTATTGAATTGTGAGTACTTAAGAATGATATCTATCAGTTTATTTTACATAGATTTATCTAAGATGTGTATGTTAGTCTATGTGTAAATAGTTATTATAATGTCTCCATAATAAATATGAAGTGAACTCTTCTTGTTTGATATGTGTTTTTATATTTCAATCATATCTTTAAAACTATTAGAATAGTTGTTTTTTGTCTATAGTTCTATGTAACACTTTATGAATTCTTTCAGCACTTGATACGACATTGATAATCGATCTTATCAAACTAATTTTTGGCTTGTTGTATCTTGATTTTCTTATTTGAAAAAAATAAATTCTAAGTGCAGCAAGCCCTTTTTCAAGATTTGTTAACATTTAAATAAATTGCTATCACTTGTTTAGACTAATATTAATGGTTGTTGTAAATTTAAGAACATTTTCACTCTAGTGATCTGTAATGCATAGTGAACATAATTGTTTGGATTGGGCAAATGTATTAAATCATTTCATGTAAAATTTATTACAAATGTGTGGGATCGATACTATAGGGAATTTTTTAACAAAGTGTGCATTTAATTCTTAAGATAGTCATTATATGACAATAAGTTGTAGGTTAGTTCACATATATAACATATTTTATACTAGTCAATATTTATAAAATAAATTTATTTTGCATTCACTCATGCATGCATAGTTATCAATTATGCTTTGTTGTGACTAAATTTGTGTGGAGCTAACAGTACCTAAATATTCATTAAATGTGATATGCCCAACCATTATGTCATTTAACCCTTGAAACAGTTTTACACAACATCATATTCTTCAATGCATATCTGCACATATTAATTGATTGTTGCCTCTATACCTTTGATGTGCAAAGTCATTGTTGATGATGTCACTTTTCTATTCCTAAAAAGGTTGTAAATCATTTTGACCAATCACAATATAAATAAATATTATTTTTCATAATTTTTGTTAAAAAATGCATAACTTAATTATTACAAAACTATAATTTTTTTCATAAACAAAAAACACCAAATTCTAGATTCTAGTTAATCAATCTAGAAAGTAAACTTTAATCCATAATTAAAACAAAAAGATTCCTTTAATTTACCACCCGGAACTAATAATAAAATGTGAGATTGCTAAGTAGTAAATACAACATTATTTTGAAGCGACATTAAAATATTGTATAATTAACCCCCTTCCGATCAACTTCAAGTTTTATTGTCACGTTGAAATGAAATTGTTCTGGACGTCAACGTACACAAGCAGCTGCGTTTTTACGGGAGCGTCCCTGCTTAGATTTGACCGTTGAGTTTGCTTGTAATTTTAAAAACGTGTCTGAGAAACAGCACAAGTTAAAAAAATGATTTGTTTTCCTGTATGTCGATACCGCCTGATAGAATTCAAAACCGCTCGTTAACTCCACAAATCCGCCGAGTGGATGAAGATATTCCCTTCCTCTGTTGGAGACGTGATGTCCAACGTAGCGGTGTCAGATGACCGGATTCTCTCCAAATCCAAGCGCTGGTTGCCTTCCAAATCTTCGAAAAAAGACTTCCACAAAGCGCAGTCATGGTCCTCGGAAATCATTTGGCCGTCACTTGACGCGTCCATTTCTGAAACAGAGGATAGCCTTAACGGCGGTGGGGTCTCCTCCGTCAAGCCACTGTTATTATTGCTGAAGGATGGCATTTGGCCGAGTGCATATTTGGCTCCGACGAGCTGAATCTCCTGACGGGAGAGAGATGACGCAGAGGGAATTGCCGGTATTGAATTGGGAAAATTGAATTTGGCGTTAGGTCCGCGGAGACAATAAACAGCGGCGTCGTAAGCGCGGGCTGTCTGCTCTGCGGTGTCGTAAGACCCCAGCCAAATTTTGGCCCGGGATTTAGGCACTCTCACTTCTGATACCCATTTTCCCCATTTTCGCATACTGATTCCTTTATATTGGCGGCAGTTTTCTCTCTTATCATCTGGCAGAGTGTGGGCGTTATCTTGACGAGGGGAAGTGTCCATAGCTGGATGACTGAAGTAATTAGTGTAGTGTTTAAGTTGGAAAGCCTCTGGAGTCCTGAAGATCTGTCGACATGAAGCAGAGTGTATATATATATTCTTACAAGTTCTGTAGCTGCGTAGTAACGACAAATAAGAATGTTCCTATCCGCGTTTAAAGGTTCTTTTATAATATACGTCACTCGTGTGATTCGCGGATAGGGTACGACCGTGGTATTCAAAGCGTGAAACTATCATTTCATTCTAATTCCATGCTGACCTTACAAAACAGGATCGATTCATGTATCGAAAGGTTTTGTTCAAGTCAAGGATGATACGAGAGGCGCGTCAAACATGCTTTGCTTTGCAGAAGAGGGGCGATGCCGCACAAACACAATTTTCAACTATTAGACATGCATCCAGCTAAACGCGCCCAACTTTGTATTTGTTTGAATTGTTTCAAGCCAGGAAATAGAACCCTTAACAATATATTAAATTTTACGAGTAAAATGTTGGGTTAAAGTCAGATTGTGTATCCCACATTACAATTAAAAATCATATATATATATATAAATATAAATAAATATCATACGTTGTGTCACTATATAAGTTCAACTAAATACATTTTTATTCAGTGTTCATTTTTTTGCTTTCAATATAATTTGTTTACAAGGAATTAACATTTAAAGTTTCATACTTCAAGCTTAAAAAAAAGGTATTTGGCATATTGTATGTTGTCTTTCACCATTTTTAATGAGGAGGGGTGTCACATTTCTATTATAATATTCTCTCATTTTCTAAGTAGTTGTTTTTGAGGTTAAGATTTTATGCATCCTATTTTTTAGTTTATGCTTATTATTAATAATTATGTTTTCAATTTATGAAATTTATATGTTTTTAATTATGGCTTTGAATATTCAATACTTTGGTAATGGCTTGTTGACAATATTCTTCTTTAAAACTTTTTTACTCATAGTAATTTCAATATGATAAATTTCATTTAGGATAATTTGGGGGCCATTTATATACAATGGTGTGTTAGAGAGCATGAAACATGTTATTCTTTTTTTTTTTTTAATTCATTATTTTTTTACATCCAAACTACTAAATATATGTTGAAGCAACAGACATATGGTTCATATGGTTTAACTTCTGTCAAGATTCTGATCAAATCTTTAAAAAGCTTGAATTCATGATCCTTATTCAAGAACACCTTTTCAAGTTTCACTTATCTAGGGGCAAGTACACTACTACAAGAAGAGTAAATAGTGCCACATGTATGATCATATTTGTATAAAAATTGACTATTTAAAAAAAAATCACGGTACAATCATAAGGATTTTGCATCATTTTTAGCTGCACAAAATTAAAATAACTAAGTATTTCTAGTTGTGCCATATTTATGTAAAACTAGCTCCACCATAAACTGTTTAAAATGGGGCCAAATATGATAAAATATATAATTTTAAATCATTTTAAAAATTATGTAATATAATTATTTTTTAGTTATAAATCATTTTAATGCAATAACACATAACTATATTATATTTATATATTCTATAATTTCATAGTTCATACAAAAAAATATAGTTTTTTAATAACTGTGTTCTTATTTTTCACTTGATATTTTAGAACACCACTTCTAATTCTTCACTAAGATAAAATATTTATGATTTGATAACAAATATGTACTGCTTAAATAAGATAAAGATAAATGGTCATACAAAATATTAAATGAGAGGGTAGCCATTGATAAAGTTTTGAAATGCATTCACCTCTCCTTTTCAAAATATCATCTCATACCCCATTGTAAAACCTAATTCAAAGACCATAATATTTAATACAAATTAAGTTAAATATTCATTATCCTTAAATGTCACATTATTCTTCTAAACCCTTCTAAAGTATATTCTTTAACTAAAGCATTCTTATAATTGTGGGAATTCCTAAAGTCTTCGTGAATTATAATGATCATTTTTGCGAGTTTTAAAAATAGTATTTTATACCATTCTTGATGGAAATATGAATTAAAAAAATCTAACTCAGCGATCATTTTTTCTTGAAATACATGAAACTAAAAAATAAATGTTAAATATATAAATTTTTATAAATCTCTATCAATGTGTAAATAAATGAGTTTAAGATAGGGGAAACTAGTTAAATGAAAAACTAAAATGAAAATTAAAAAATTAAAATACTCAAATAAAACATATTTAAAAAATTAATTTTCCTGAACATTTATTAATATATTTGTATAATCATTTACACAAAGGTCCATTCTGATATTACCTCTCAATAAATGTTTATATTATTCACGAGTAATATGCAAAAGTATTTCATCATCTATGACCCTAGTAGGGGTGGCTTTAATTTTTCATCATCTTCTATTTTTAATGCTTTATGGAGTATCTCATCGATACTAGTTGGGGTAAAATCTTACCATACGAGACTTTAAATTTGCTTCTTATGATAAGGACAAGAGGGTTTTTTTCTTGATGAGGCTTTAAAATAAAATTTTAGGACATTTTAACTTAATTAGTTAAAAATAATTTATGTAACAAAACAAAATTTTATATCTTTGATAGGTGATTCACTAAAAGTAGATGAATGATAATGCCCTCATCCTCTTACGAATTGACATAATAATAAGGCTTGTAATAATCAATTTGTATAAGATATTTTCAACGAAAATAAATATTTTTAATTAAAAATAAATTATAAATTTATATTTATGTATAAGTGGTATCCTAGCAACATATGAATGGACATCTACTCCTCCCTAGTTCTCTCATCTTCTGGTTGTTCTATGTAATAAGTACATATATCATGCAATAGTTGTATTCTAATTTTTCTATTAAAATAATTTTTTTTAATTAAAAAATGAATAAATAAATTATACCTCTATGCTAGATCCCTATAGATTTATTGAAATCAACTTTTAATAATTTGTTTGCCTTTGTGATTTTGGTCATGTAGATCCCTCTAAGTAACATACTTGTCATTATCAAATTATATAGTTAGACTCTTTCAGCAAGAACAAACATTTTGTCATTATATAATAAACTATACATGTTTGTGTATGTGATGGGTACATAGAAGTAGATATTTTTTTATGTAAGAGTGTTGAGGAGGCCCATAAGCCTTTTCAAATCCTCCTCCATGTCACATCTAAATCAAAAACACTAGAGCTATATAGACGTAGGCATTTAATGACCTCTTGATAATATATATATGATGGGATGCCCTAAAATCATCATCATATCATTTCTAGTATCCAAAAAGTAATATGGAAATGTTATAAATATTTTTGGAATGCAAAATAAATTAGATCAAATCAATGATTTTTCAAGTTTAATATTTTATAATTACATTTATTTTTTCAATTTTAAACTACACAAATATTAAGAAAAAAATGTGGAATCGACATAAGAGTACATCAAATCACAAGAAGATTCCTTCCATGCTACACTAGAATTCTACATAATATAAATAGTGATGAAATGTTAAATTATATATATTTTTTGCAACGATGCCATCAAGAATAAAATCTAGTCTATATAAAGTATTAATTTTAGGGTATGCACAAAATTTATTTTTTAAATCCAAAACAATTTCAAGGTATTTAAGGAAAATAATTTTGAAAATATATTTAGCCTAAAATTTATGTGCTTTTCACTATCAACTCTTTAAAATGAGTAATTCTTGCAAGGAAAAATTTGGAAAAGGATTTGGTTTATAGGTCTACATAGATAATGTTAGTATCTTCCCTTCTTATTTGTGAAATCTCTTAATGTGTACATAAAATTTGTAAGTTGATAAACAAAAAATCTATAACAATAATATTAAAGAAGTGAGTTCATTATACTTTATATAATATCATTGATAAGTACATGATGATAAAATGAGCTTAATTAATTGTTTATTTATAAATAAAAAAATATAAACGTTAGTGAAATTGACACACATTTAAACAACCTCTAATGACCAAAATAATAAAGTTAAAAAACATCAAAGAAACATAATGTAAAGCTTGAGATCAATGGAAGTACATATAATTGATAAACATAATCCAATTATTTATTGAAATTTATGAAAACTTGAAAAATATAATTATTAATATTTACAATAAAATATATGTGCTACTAAAATATCTACATATTAGTGATTGGGCTTGTTGCTATAGAACTATGGTTAACAATTAAATTTAAAAAACCTATAAATATAAATATATCAATTTTTCCAAGGTCTTTGGTATATTGGTTAAGTTTTTTGACTCGCAAAGTGACCATTATTAATTAATTATTTTCGAATGTAAAAACTGATATTATAAAGGATGAAAGCACGTTTAAGTATTGAACAACTTTTATAAAATTGATAGCCTTAAAATCTTAGAGTGAAATAGGAGATTATTTAACATATAAAAATATAGCAGTCAATTCCATGCTATCAACTAAAAAACTTGGTTCGGATTTGACATTGTGTCCACCTTCATCTTACTTCATTACCTTATTAGCTATGTCACGTGTGTTGTTTGACATATATCTATTAAGTATTTGTATTATTGAATATAACATTGTGGCCACCTTCATCCCACTTCATTGCCTTACTATGTCGTTTATAATTTTTACACATACACATATATATATAGTGTTTGTATTACTGAATAGTTCATCAAAATTTTAATGGCCATTAATCGCCCTACCCAATAGTGTAACTGAGCTACCAAATACTATATTTTTAAATGCTAAATAGCTACTTCCCAATTAAAATTTGAATTATTTATCCACTTGTTTAAAATATTATTTATATATATAGATATACATTGTGTTCCCAGAATATATATATATATATATATATATATATATATATCTCGGAAGGAGATTATGTCCGGTGCATGCTCCATAAAAGCTAACGCAAAACCTAGATGTTAATACGTGTCATTCATTTGAAGTTTGGGCGTTAGTGTGTTTGCATTTTGTTACTTCACGTAATACGTCGTCATACCTTACGTAATAACGTCCTTGTTAGGGATCCACAGGGTATCAATATTGATTCACAGCTCCATCACGTTTTAAAGGCTGCCAGTCTAACCACAACCTAATATTCGCCAAAAAAAGACTCAACACGCTTCAGACACGTACTCCTATCTCAACTCGATACTGCATGCAACTCATTGCGAACTTAGAAAACTAGACTGATTCGTTTCTTCCTCTTTATTAAATTTTGTATTCAAAAAAATGAGCACATCCTGCCAAAAACATTCCACTCTGTCCCTGAGTTTATTAACGGAAAAAACATGCCGCCACTTTAAGGGAGTCCGTTTGCGAAAATGGGGTAAATGGATGTCGAAAGTGAGAGTAATCAAATGCAGAGCAAAAATTTGGCTGGGCTCTTACGACACTGTTCAGCAGGTTGCCTGCGCTTACGATGCCGCCGTCTATTGTCTTCGGCAGACCCAACGCCAAATTCAATTTTCTCAATTCTATACCAGTCATTCCATCAGTGTCTTCTCTTTCCCGTCACCAGATTCAGCTCGCCATAGCCAAATACGCACTCGGCAAAATCCTCTCAAGCACCACGAATAACAACTGCGTCTTGACGGAAAAGTCCGCATCGCCGTCAACATCCTTCTTTCTGTCAGAAATAATAAAGGCGTCAAGTGACAGTCAACCTATCTCGGAGGAGCAGCTGAACTTTGCGCTGTGTGAATCTTTGCTCTGGGATTCAGATGGTCAGATGGTTAGTATTAACGACGCCAACAGACGAGATGGGGTCCACGTTATTCGACCCCTTCCACTTACGAAGTTTGTAGTTGCCCTAAGCTAATGTATGATGTGGGCATCGCAGGTTCAGATCTAATGCCCCTCGCGATGGGCAATGCAAGAATGCACGTGTATGACAATGGGGATAATGAATATGCTGAAGCGAAACACAAAGATGGACTAAGTATGATAATGAATACTAAAGGTGCTTTTGAGGGGTCCCTCTTTTTAAGTGTATTTATGAGTGGCTGATCATTGCTGAATAATTTATGAAGTTTAGATGCGCTTACATATTCTAGAATGAAATAAATAGATGACAAAGTATGATAATGTATGTGTTGTGCATATAGACATATTTTCTAATTGTTGATGACCTACTAATTCTTATATTAGTAGGTCTTTTTTCCCTTTTATAATAGGTTGATTTTAAATATTTATATTGAGTATTTAATAGTTATAAATGTGATGTGTTAAAATGTAATTTATTTTATATAAATTTTTTGTTATGATAATAAGGGTATTTTTCAATATCAAAAAAATATATGAAAAATAGTTTGGAGGAATACTTGACCAGTATTTATCGATTTAAATCCCTTCAATAGGATAACGAGGTGTTATCCTTTGAAAGGGGATCAAAGCACACACATCCACCAGAATATCATAAAAAGAAAATACTAATATATTTCCAAAAAAATTACATATTGTGCCCTATAGGGAATGTAGAAGCATAGAAAAAAGGATAGACTCCCTTAACCTATGCTATAAGAGCATATATAAAAATTACTTTCAGTCTACACACATATGAATCAATTCATATTACCTCTACCCCTTCATGGATGGATTTTTTGACCTTGAATTTCCCATCTATGCTCACACCTTCTCCACTTCCCTGTTCTAGTTCTGCCTCCCCTTCCTCCATGTCGTCTACATCACAACAGTCTAGGGGATCAAATATATAATCTCATGAGAGGCTAGCTCCTAACATATTTTACACAAATGCTAGAATTTTCTGTAATTTCGCTAACCCGTCCATAATTATGTGACTATATTTTACCCCTTCCAATCCTAATGTATGAACTACTACTTAGAATCAAGTAATTACTTAGGATCAAACATGAAAGTTTTCATAAGCTCTGTTATATCCTTGGCTTCCACCTCCTCTATTCCTATTGTTGTTTCCCTCATCTTCTTTAGCCAAATTGTCATGAATGGATTTGTAATCTCCTTATCCAAGGTCTTGGTACAGTTAGAAACTATTGCTTCCCCTCCTAACTAATACATTGAAGTAAGTCTCTCCCCTAATTTCTTTCTACTCTCACATCCTTCCTCATGTTGCACCATTTTGCTTATGTCCATTCCTCCAATTCTCAGACGTCAATACTTCAATTATCTTGCTAAAAAGATATCAACACTATAGAGCAAAAACATGGCTTATTTTTATGTCATCATTCACTATTCTAATGGATTTCTACCCACCATCCAATAAATCTAATCATGAATCTTTCATGTATTTTCCATCCTCTCACACTTTTTTATGATTTCATTTTAATCCGTGTTATCACTTTTATCTGATGATTTGGCAAGCCCCTACTTGGTTTTATTATTGTTAAGCCACCTAGGCTTAACACACCTATAGTAAAAAAGGAAATACATCAAACCAAGCTACTCATACCATACTAACCTATTTATTATAAGTCTATATTGATTTATTAATTCCACACAAGAGATATCCTTCCTTATCTAATTTTCTTCCAATTTTGACTCTAGATAGTTTCTCAAATCTCCATTTATTAGGGTCCAACACTATTTTAGAAAATTATTTGACCACTAATTTTATTTGACTCTCCTTTTCCCCAAGTTATAATAATTCATTAGCTACCCAATTTACTATTACATTATGTTCTCTCTTTACATAATTAAACCTCATTAACCCCATCTTATTCATGATTTATGAATATATTTAATGATAGTCCTAATTCTACAATCCTTAGATCTCCCTCAAATGAGCCCATTAATCACTGCTTGAAAAACACCTTCAATATTGAGTTCCTTCCATCCATAATTTTCCATTATTTCCATAGCTAAGTCAATTTCCCAATTGATTATGCCACATTATTTGATTCAATACATATTACTTGAGTAAATATTAGTATGAGTTTTCCTTCACCATTTCAAAAAAAATCTACCTACTCCTTCTAGACTTGGATTACCTTTCGAATCCCCATCAAAATTTATTTTTATTTTGCCCTTTTTTTATTGGCCTCCATCTCTACATATTATCCCTCTTATTTCATTTTTTCATCTCACACCCATTATCAGGCCTAATTTACATTATATTATTCATAAAAAAAAGGTTATTTAATTTTTTAATTATTTAATAAAAGTTATACCTTTTTAAAACTAATTTTTATTACCCCTTATCCTTTGAGGGGGGATCAAAACACACACATCCACCATAATATCTTCAAAATAAAATACTAATATATTTCCAAAAAAATATTACATATTATGCCCCATACAGAATGTAGAAGCATAGAAAAAGGATAGACTCATTTAACCTATGCTAAAGAGCATATAAAAAAATTACTTTCAGTCTGCACACATATGAATTAATCCATATTACCTCCACCCCTTCATGGATGGATTTTTTTACCCTAAATTTCCCATCTATGCTCACACCTTCTCCACTTCCCAATTTGGTTCTGCCTCCCCTTCCTCCATGTCCTCTACATTACAACAGTTTGGGGGATCAAATATACAATCTCGTGAGAGGCTAGTTCCCAACATCTTTTACACAAATGATGGAATTTTATATAATTTTGATAACCCATCCATAATTTTGTGCTTATGTTTTACCGCTTCCAATCTTAATGTATGAACTACTACCTTAATATCTAGTTGATATTTGTGTAAAGAGAAGGACTATGCTATATTTGAGAGTAAATTTACCTTAATTATATACTAAGAAGTATAAAAAAGATCTTATGCCTGAGTAATTCCTTAGGATCAAGCATGATAATTATCATAAGCATTGATATATCATTATTTTCCACCTCCTCTATTCCTGTTGCTTCCTCCCTCACCTCCTTTAGCCAAATTGTCATGATTAGATTAGTAATCTTCTTATCCAAGGTCTTGACGAAGTTAGTGACTATTGCTTCACCTATTAACCAATATGTTGAAGTTACTCTCTTCCCTAATTTATTTCTACTCTCACATCCTTCCTCATGTCACACCCTTTTACCTCTATCCATTCTTCTAATTATTAGGTGTCAATACTTTCATTATCTTGTGAAAAAAATATCAACATTGTAGAGAAAAACTAGGGCTTATTTTTATGTCCTCATTCACCATCCTAAAATATTTCTTCCCACCATCCAATAACTCTAATCATGACTCTTGCATTTGTTTTCCATCCTCTCGTACATTTTTATGATTTTTTTTAATCATTGTCATCACTTTTATTAGATGATTTAGCAAGCCCCTATTTGGTTTGATTATTATTAAGCCACCTAGGCTTAACCCTCTTATAGTCAAAAAATAAATTCATTGAACCAAGTTCTACATACCATAATAACATTTTTATTATAATTTTATATCGATTGATTATCTCCCACATAAGATATATCCTTCCCTTTCTAATTTTCTTCCAATTTTGACACTATATAGTTTCTCAGATATCCATTTTTTAGGGTCCAATATTATTTTAGAAAATAATTTGACCACTCCTTTTATCTGAGTCTCCTTCTCCATGAGCTACAATACTTCATTATCTACCCAATTTACTATTGTATTACCTTCTCTCTTTGCATGTTTAAACCTCAATGACCACATCTTATTCATGATTTCTAAATATATTCAATGATAGTCTTAATTTTCCAATCCTTAGCTCTCCCTCAAATGAGCCCATTAAGCACTGCTTGAAAATCACCTTCAACATTGAGCTCCTTCCATCCATACTTTTAAATTATTTTCACACCTAATTGAATTTCTCAAATAATTATGCCACATTATTTTATTCAATACATATTACTTGAGAAATATTAGTATGAGTTTTCTTTCACCATTTGAAAAAATTATTCCTGCTCTACCGAACATAGATTACCTTTTGAAGCCCCATCAAAATTTACATGCATGAAATTGAGAGACCATGCAATAATTTTATGGGATCACCTATAGAAAGAGAGATAGAATAAAGGTAAAGATAAGATTAATACATGGAAAAAGATGGAGAAGAAGATGAGGGAGAAATTTATTCCTGTGGACTATCCACAAACCCTATACAAATGAATTTAGAATTTGAGACAAAATGATCACAGTATACAAGAGTATACATATGAGTTTTATAAGCTTTCCATACAAGTAAAGCATGATGAAACAAAAGAGAAGATGATTGCAAGGTATGTAGATGGTATTAAATTTTCTATTAAAGATGAATTAAGCATGCATAGAATACTTTGCATAGAGGAGGATTATAAATTAGCTTTGAAGGCAAAAGAAAGACAAAATAAACATAATTTCAAAAGAAAATTTCTTGGTCTAAGAAAAAGTAGATACCCTCTAATAAGAGGGTGAGGTGGGTTTAATACCATTAAATGTGAATCATCACATGGTGAAAAAAGGTAAGATGACAATAGGTAAGGGTTTCAATACCAAGAAAGAGGAAGAACATTTTAGAGAGGATGAGGCTATGGTGGTGCTAGAGGATGGTTTTTGAATCAACATAGATCTTATATTTGTTATAGATGTGGAGAATAAGGGCATAGAGAATTTAAGTGTCTACACTATCAAGATCAATAAATGAGGTAAGAGGACCATGCAAGAGCAAATCTAGTTGAGTTTAAAATATAGGAGAAAATTAGTGAAGTTGCACCAATAGATGTTGGAAAGAATCTCATGATGAGAAGAATAATGATCACTCCAAGGAAGGAAAAAGTGAAAAATAAAGAAGGTGGTGATGCATGGTTGTGAACAAACATTTTTCAAACAAGATGTACTTCAGGTGGAAAGGTATGCAACTTAATTATAGATAGTGGTAGTTGTGAAAATATGGTTTTTAAAGAAATGATAGAGAAAATATATTTGTAATGTTTAAAGCATCCTAATCCTTATTGGATTTCATGGTTTAAGAAAGGGAATAAGGTTACAGTAGATAAAAGGTGCTTACTCAAGTTTTCTATAGGAAAAAATTATAATGATGAAATATGGTGTGATGTTATTTTGATGGATGCACGTTATTTGTTATGAGTGAGACCGTGGAAATTTAATAGGAAAGTAATTCATGATGGAACAAATAACACATACACTTTTTATAAATGTGGTACAAAGGTAGTTTTGTTACCTCTTAAAGAGGAAGAGAAGACAAAAATCATGCTCTTTAATTAATAATTTATGTAAGATATGAAGGTAACAAGTTATTTTTATGTATTAGTAACAAAGATTGAAGACATAAAAATGGTGAGAATACCAATAGAAGCAGCAAGAGTGTTGAAAGAATATGTAGATGTTATGCCTCATGAGTTACCAAATGGTTTACCATTGAAGAAAGATATTTAGAATCATATAGATTTGATTCTAGGATCAGCTCTACCCAATCAATAAGCTTATATGATGAGTCCAACAGAACATGTAGAATTAAATAAATAGGTTAATAAATTACTAAGAAAGTTACGAGGAGTAAGAAGAAGTTATAGGAAAGTAATGATAAATATAAAGTAGCTAAGATGTCAGAAGAAGATCACAAGGAATTTTAATAAAGAGAGTTGGTAATGGTCAATTTGAAGAAATAAATGTTTCCAAAAGGCATGTAAAATAAGTTGAAGTATAAGAGAATTGGGCCATGTAGAATTATGAAGAAAATCTATAACAATGCTTATGAGGTGAATTTACCATAGAATTTTAATATATCTATAGTATTTAATGTTTTAAATTTATATGAATTCCATGGAAAAGATGATGAATGTGATGAAGATGATGAAGTAAATTAGCAAGAGTAGGTTCCAAATAAGAATAAGGAAAAAATATTGTATGTTATGGATATGAAGATAGTGAGCATAAGGCAAGGGAATTATAACATGTATTTAGTGCAATGGGAGGATTGTAACAAGAAGACAACACTTGGATTATAGAATGGGAGCTAAATAAGATTGAAAAATAAAAATGGTATATAATCATTTGTGGATTAGAGTTGTTTTTTATATTTTTTAGAGGCCATACATAATCATCTGAGGATCTAAAATTACCATTTAATGATTTTTTAGGAATTTTTTATTTTTAAGAATTGTATAATTTTAGGATTAGATGTCAACTTCAGTTGAATTTAATTATATAAGCTATTTTAGTGTTTAGATTATTTTGGGATATTTTTAGATCTATGTGGGCTTGCATACGAAACTTACTATAAATAGCAGCTACTAAAAATAAGTTTTTTTTTAATTTATACATGTCAACTCTAATTATGATTTAATAATTATTTAAGAATGTTTTAGGTTTGTAATTATTTAAAGGCATTCAATATGAATCAATACAAATTATTTCTCTCAGAAGCTTTGCCTGTTGATTATTTATTATCTTGATATTTTTTAGGTTCATTAAATAGGAGGTAAGAAAATAACACACATAATTTACTAGATTTTATTTTTTGATCAAATTCAATTTATTTTTTGCTCTCATAACAACACACATTAAATTATCTATTTTGATCAAAATAAATTTATTTATGAAGTATACATTTCACAATTGATTAAATGCCTATTTTAGATTGCCTATGGAAATACACACAAATATACATACTAATCTCTACAAATACATGTGTGTGTGTGTGTGTGTGTGTGTGTGTGTGTGTGTGTGTGTGTGTGTGTGTGCGCATGTACGTGTGCATGCACATGCATGTGCACGCCTATATATGTATATAATATAAAGCATGATTTAATCACATAAAACATGTTGACATTTTTAATAATTTATAGTGCATATTATTAAAGGTTTGCATATTTTATGTGATCAACATAATGATAATTGGAAAAAGAAATATAACAATCCATAAGAAAAGGATGAATATAAAAAGGGTCACAAAAGTGGCCAATAAAATCTGAAGGTGAAGGCATTACATATTTAGACAAATAATCTCACACTATTACACAAGTGAAAATGTGTCCACTAAGTAAAAAGGTATGCATCCATAGGTAGTTGACTACTAATAAAATGGATCATGTATAAAGAATGTCAGAGATAATGGCTACTCCACTCAAGCTACTAGAAAAAAAGTGGGGAAGCTCTCAAGTTACACTCTCCTATTGGTTATTGGGTATTATAACTACCAAAAATAAGGACCCACTAGCCATTTTATGAAAAGAAGAAGAAATTGAGGTTGTTTAATGGTGTAAAGGTATACCAAAGCTTGGCCATGGACTAGAAGTCATACAACTCAGGTCTTATATATCCCACATTTGTCAAAATAGACCACACCCTTTCACGGATGGAATGCCATGTAATTATTGGTGGACTGAGTTTATGAAGAAGCAACCAGACTTATCTATTATATTTTTAGAAGGCTTGGATAAATATAGGGCATTCCAGATATGACCTTTCATTATAGATGATTTTTAAAATAATTTAGTTAAGGTGTATGAATGTAACCATTGTTGACCTTTAATAATTTGTAACTATGATGAAACTAAACTATAAACTAGAAGGAATAGTGGCATGCAGGTGATATCAAATAGAGGTTGTCAAAATGTTCATCACATAATTTAAAATACCAGGAAATGGATAGCCATTATTTCTTGTGTTAATGTAGCATGGAAAATCATTCTTAGATTTTATCTTTTCAAAGAAAAAAGATAGTTTAAAAATAAATAACAAACTCTGAACCAAAAGCATGTATGGCATCCTAATAGAATGCTTGGATGACCAAAAAACTTTTTTCCCAATTGGTTACACCATTTCAAGAGATCAATATCAGGTTGGTTTTCCACTTCAAATAGGCACCTATTTAGTTTTGATGGCCTTGGCAGTCACATAGTAATAATGACATTAATAGAGGCCAGGATTTTAGGAATTGACATTATAATGTTGCTAGACCACACTCCGTACAAGCTACAACCATTAGATATAAGTGTGTTCTCCTATTTCAAAAATTATTTCATAAGTGAATGGTCAAAGTGGATGGTTATAAATTATAAGGTTGAAATCAACACGTCTAAATTGATTGAGTTGGGTAACATAGCTTTCAAAAGTGCATTATCTTTAGAGAATATAAAGTCAGGCTTTAGGAGAACATGTATATGTCCATTGAATAGACAAACACTTGGATAAGACGTGACACCAAGTGAAGGCTATAATGTTTTAGATGAAGATGATGAGAATGTAATGAAAAACATCATGTGGTTGGATGGATATAGAGAGGATGAGATAAATGAATTTATTCAACTTTAAAAAGGAGATGGAACAATTTAAGAGGATAAAATAGATGCATGTGTTCATATTCAAAAAGGAGATGGGATAGTTGAAAAAGATAATATAGATCCATTATACCTACTCTCAGCTAGGTAACTGATGTAAGCTAAACATAATACTATAGTGGAGAAGGTGTAGAAATAGGTCATGCCAACCATGTGTCTAAGGTTTAAGAACATGTTATTATAGAGGGGTTGAGCCTCCCTTTGCAAATAAGCCAATTAGTTCAGATCAAGGTTGGGGTAGTTGAATTGGGTGTTAACTCATATTTTTCTAATGTAGATGTGGGCCTTTCAATGCCATCCCCTCATGTAATTATACCTGATAATGAGTTGGTACACTACTCTGCTATGATTGATATATTCCATCACTATGATAATGTAATGTATTATATGGAAAGATATGATATTAAATCAAATAATAGTGAACCTGAATGTAGTCAACATAAAAAACTCTCGACAAGATAAAGTTAAGGTAGTTTCTTTAAACTACCTATAAAAATGGTTGTACAGAGTTCTAGTCGATTATGAAATAGTACGTGAGATTGATTATGAATATTCAAATCTCAACTATAAATTATTTTTTAAAATTTCTTCATGGCCAAGAAAAAATAAATAATGATATAGACAAAATTAAGGATCATACGAGACAACAACTAGAGGAGAAGAAAACAATGAGAGAGATTAGCAAAGATATCAAGAAAAAGAAAAAAAACTAAAAATAAGATAAAGAAGAAAGAAAGGAAATAACAAAATCAAATTGAAAAGCATGAGAAGGAGTAGAAGAAGGTGCATCAAAAAAGGATGAAGGAATACATTAAATATATGAAAAATATGAATAGATAGAGAAGGTTTAATACATGATAAACCCTTTTATAAATCAACATCCAATAATTATGGAAATGATGAACATCTATTATTTTTCCTTAGCAGGATCAAAAAATTATCAGCTAGGCAGCCCACTTAGTCTACCCATTCAAATATAAAAGATAGGTTCCTATCAACAAGGGCAAAGAATAACTTTGCAAGAATCTATAGTTGGTATGATATGCCCTCAAACAAGATTAATGACAGTGACAAACACAAATACTAAATAGTTATACCAATGTCACAAAAAACCTTGAGTATTTAGCTGATATGTGTTAAGGAATTAATTTATTGAAAAAGAACATGTATGCAACCTTTTTTGGCAAAGAATTTGATAGAAACGAACTCCAAGTATGTAGTTGTTTGTTTTGGTTTTTAAGAGTCAAGAAAGGCTAATTATGTAAAGAGAAAGCATGAAATAGAAATATTGTTTTCCAATTTAGTTTATCTACTATCCTGTAATGTTATGATATGTAAATTGTATTTCATATAAATAATATTATCCTAAAATGTTATGCTATGTAAATTGTATTTCATAAAAATAATATTAGCCTATGGCCTTAAATTATTGAGTAGTGTTATATAATTGAAATAAACATGTTTGTATGGTTGACATCAGTTTAAGAATTCATAGAATGCTTCACATATTGAGATCATTTTAATTTTTTATAACAAATACTCAAAGCTTGAGACCTACATCTAGTTCACTATTTCTGTAGAACTCAAAAGAAAATAATACATAATACTAGAACAAAACATCATTTCCTTCAAAAAAAACCTCGTCTATAAGAAATGATGGCCAAACAAAATCTAAGATTCAAAGGTTATGGAAAGACTTTTTCTGTAATCACATGAGTGGAGAGATAAGAAATTGAGAAAAATGTTTTATTTGTAACAAACAATGAAACCCATATAGTATTTTTAAACCATTATATCTCACGACTTTATTGAGGTATAGAATAGATCACTTGTAAGAAACAATAACTAAACAAAAATAAATTATTGGTCATGCTTGTTACATAGAATAATAATGGAGTGCTTTGAAATTCATTATCAAACCATATATATACAAAACTATCAAACAGAATAAGGTAGCAAACCTATCCAAAAGGGAAGAAACTAAAATATAGACTACTTAAATCAGAGGTATTGGTACAATAAAAATGGTTACACCAAAAAACCTAAAAATAATGTAAAACATAACATATTTGTTATGCTAACATTCAACTGCACGCGCCCCCCCCCCCCACCCCCACACCCCCTCCCCCACCCCTTCTTACATTTTTTTTATAAATGTACCCACTAAACATCTAAAATTTCACCTTTCTAATGGATTTCATGAGTATATCAGCTATCTGTACATCTGTTGGGTAGTGTTGGAGATGAAAGTGGTGGTTTAAGAATTAATCTCAAATGTAGTGACATTTGACCTCAATGTGCTTGTTTATTTCATGAAAAATAGGATTATTCACAAGATTCAACACACCCTAATTGTTACAATAAAGGATAGGTGGTTTCTCTTAATTAATTCCCATATCAACCAGGATGTATTGTAGCCATATCACCTTACACATAGCTCCACATCCAATGTAATACTCTAATCATTGGATGAGAGAGTAATAACAATTTTCTTCTTATTGATCCTTGAGACAGTCCAAATCCAAGGTGAAATATGTATCTTGACATTGAATTTTTAGCATCAATAGCTCTGTAATAGTTTGATTCAGTGTATCTCTACAAGAAGAGTTGAGTATTCTTCTTATATTATAGACCATACTCAAGTGTACCACAGACGTATCTCAAAACATGATTTGATACAACTCAGTGACATTTCTTTGGCTCCTACGTGAATCTAGAGAGATATCTCACATCAAAACATATGTCTAGTCTGGTGTAGGCCAAATAGATGAGACTCCCAATGAGTTTTCTGTATAGACTTGCATCCACTTGATGTGAGTCTTAGAATCAAGAGAGTTGTAAATATTTCTCCATTAGTGTTGACAGAGGTTTACAATCTGACATTCTATACTTTGCTAGGAGTGTCTTGGCATATTTTATCTCAGAGATAAAATGTGATTTTATTTCTACCATATCTCTAAGCCAATAAATTAATGGAGTAGCCCCAAGTGAGTCATGTCAAAGGATATTTTGAGGTCATTCTTCACAATATCAACCTGATCTTCTAAACTTATAGTAATCGAAAGATCATCCACATAAAACAAAAGAATGATGATATCTATAGCCACGTTATTTATGTATTAGTTAGAATATAAGTGGCTACAGGTGAAACCATGATTCAAAATGTGATCATCTATCTTGATGTACCATGCCCTAAGAGCTTGTTTCAGTCCATATAGTGATTTAATGAGATGACATACCTTTTTAGGATGTTTTTTTATCAACAAATCCTTTTGGTTTGGTCATGTACACTTCTTTGATATCACCATTTAAGAAAGAACTCTTGATGTCCATTTGCTAAATTTTATATCCATTCTGTGCTTCTAGTATGAAAACAACTTTGATGGTTTTGATCTTCAAAGTGGGTGCAAAGGTCTCTTCATAGTCAATGCCTTCTTTATGAGTATATCCCTTTACTACAAGTTATTATTTATTCTTATATATGGATCCATCTATGTTATATTTAGTGTTAAAAACCGATTTTTAACCTATGGGTTTATTGCTTGTAGGTAGATATACAAGTTCCCAAGTTGGATTCTACATAAGTGAATCACATTCAGCATCTATGGCTTTACTCTACTGAGGTTGACTTAGTGCTTTTCAAACATTATTAGGTTTGAATTTATCAACTACTATAATCATGAGTGAAAAACTTACATCATTTCTTGCCTAACTCCTCATTTTGACTCCAGATGAAATATTCTAGAGAGATTACACATGGGAGTCTTTTATGGTGCTTTGTCCCCAATTCAAATGAGAACTCTACTACCCATGTGAAAAATTTCTTTAATATTATGAAGAATTACCTCATGGATGTATAGTAACATTTTTTAATTCTTCAAGATCAACATACAACTCCCCTTATAGCTTATCTTCTCTATGATAAGTCTCCTCATCATCTGACTTGGAGAGGAATTGGTGAGAGGTGGTTGGTGTTGATTCTTCTTTATGCATCACTGAGTCAAAGGATGACTCATCACAAACCACATCTCTAATTTCTTATATTTTATTCATCTTAGGATCCTTGAGATGGTATGATTTTGAGGTAGTGATATAGCCCAATAGGATGCACAGGAGTGTTTTTAGCTTGAGTTTATTGCTTTTTTGAGCTAGGACATGTATATATGTTATACAACTAAACACTCGTAGATGAGAAATTGATGAATTTTTAGCACTCCATACATATTATAATTTGTGTGTACCCTATTAAGAAGATAAAAAGTTGTCTAGACTACTTATACCCAATATCATTTCTCCATCTTTGTTGTTGATAGCATGCAATGAGCCATTTCCATCACTATGTGATTGCATTGTTCAACAATGTCATTATATTGGGGCGTGTAGGGAACAACCAAATTCTATTTGATGTCTTGTTACTTTAGGAATGCCAATAAATTCTTTGATATGAATTCCCCCCTTGATATGAGTAAAGTAGAAGAAGATATTGTTCAGTCTCCTTCACAACATGCTGATAGAAGACATAGAAGTAGTAAATAGCCTCACTCATTTGCTTCAAGAAAAACCTCCATGTATTCTAAGAGTAGTCATACACAAAAAATTTAAAGTACTTGTATCATAAAAATTAAGTAGGTAATGGTCCATTTAGATCAATATGAACAACCTTCAAACATTTCTTGACATGAAGGGAGCTTGCCTTGAATGGATCCATGTGTTATTTACCTATAAGACATCTAGGTTAGATGGGCAAAGAATTGGAAATATTGGGAATTCCATATACCATCCCCTTTAAACTCAGCTAGTATAAAGATCCAATAGACATGTGACTATAATGGTAGCACCAAAGAGTAGTATATTCTACCATGAAAGTAGATAGAGCTACTGCAGAAGATGAAACAACATATAAAGCAAATAGTTTATCTTTCTTAAAAAACTCTAGAAATAACCATATCTTATCATGAGATCAAGCAAGATATGATGCCATTATCATTAAAAAATTCCTCCTTTAGATGATGATTCAAAATCTGATTGACTAATAAGAGGTTGGGTGTCAATGCAAGAACATATAGTCCCTTTGAGAGAGTACATTTCCATGTTTTGAGAGGAATGGTGACTTGGCCTTTTCCTTCTATAACATACTCTTTATCATCATTGATCCTAACATGATCTCTAATAGGTTGGTATGTTAGTGAATCATACAACTTCCTATCACCTGACATGTTTTTAGTGGTGCCTAAGTCTATTAACCAAATATTCATCATGGGTTGTGTGGTCTAGGTGACTAGCACTAAGTTCTTATGTACACTAAAATTATCTTCTTTAGGTGTCTCTTCATCATATTCATCATCTTATTTAGTTACGAGATGTCCTTTCTACTTTCTCTAGTAAACACATATTTTAAAATTCTTAGAATAGTCATGCTTTGATGTGTTTTCTTGACTACAAGACCCTTGTTTTAGGCTATTATACTAGTAGTTGTCCATGTCATGAGTGTTGGTTCAACAGATGTGATACCACCTCTTCAAGTTTTGTTATTTATTATGATGTGGATACTGTTGTTACTACTATTTCTATGGTTACTTCTCTATAGGTCCCTTGTGATACTTATGACATCCTTGCTACTTCTAGAGAAGAGCTTTATCTTGAAACTCATCCCAGACTAAGTTGATGGCTTCATTTTATTTTAAAAAATTCATGAGATCTTCAAATGAGACTATATACTTGAAGACATTTAATATTATGATAAACACTCTAAATTGGGAAGGGAGTGCTCTCAAGGTGATCACTGCCAAAATTTAGTCATCTACTATCTTATCGAGTGCTATCAATTCCATTCACTACTCAACCACTCGATGTAAGAATTATTTGAATCTCTCTTCAGACCCCATAGAGAGTGTGTGAAGTCTTGACTAAAGATAAAGGATAATTATCTTATTTTAAACCTCATAGATGGTCTCTAATTTATCCCACATTATATTTTCTCTATCCACATCCTTGACATGTGACTACATGTTATTAGTGATACTTAACATTATCACCATCAAATATTTGACATTATCCATTTCAAATTTTGTGAGAACATCAGGATCAAAAAGACCCTGCATAGTCCCTATCATAATGCCCCATAGTCCTTTAAACTGAAGGATCATGCACATATTCATTTTTTAGGTGGCATAGTTTAGCCCTTTAATAAGTTGGGCATTGGATAGAAGCAATTTTGGAGCAGACATTGTGAAAAAATATTTCAAAGTGGAGGTAACTTGTTCAAATGTTTCCTTCTTCATAGGATCTACTTGCTTCTCTTGTCTACAAATACTAGGCGATTCTACTATGTTTAATCTTCCATGTTTTTATTTTCTACTAGTTTCCATGCTTAGGTAGGTTGTAGGCATCTACTACTTTGGACATCTTCTACATACTTATTCAATTTCTACTAGCTTTTCTCTTGGAATGGGATTCACCTTCTTAGTAGGATTTACTTTGGCCATTGCAGACTTCATTTTTTTGCTCAAGCTATGCTTCTTCAAGTTAATGCTTGACTACTCTCTTGTCTTGATCTAAGTTCTATCAAAAAAATCATTTGAGATTTTTATAGGGATCTATACTTCACCTAGATGATACGACATCTTATCTGGTAGATTTTTACCAAATTTATAGACTTGGCTTTAAATAGGTAATTTGTCTAGCAATTCATAGGTTTGGCATCTAACCTTTTTTACTGTTATGCTTTTTACGTAGGCTTTTATTGTCACAAACTTTTCTCAGCCATGGTCTCCACTTCTAATGTTGGCTTAGGCATATTCTAATGCTATAAATGTAGATCGCTAGTTCTAAGAAAGATTTTTCTTATCTCCAAAAATCACCACTCTTTCCCACATCATTATGCAAGTTGTTATTTGATGATCAGGCTCTTAGTCTGCTCTGATACTAGATTTTTGCATGGAATGAGAATGCAGTGCTTTCAAATTCATTATCAAATATATATATATATATATATATATATATATATATATATATATATATATATATATATATATATATATATATATATATATATATATATATATATATATATATAATAAGGTAACAAACTTACTGAGAAGGGAGGAAACTAAAGGATAGACTACCTAAATCAGAGATACCATTGAAATAGACATGGTTACACCAAACAACCTAAAAATAATGTAGAACATAACCTATTCACTATGTTAATAGTGTTAAAAAACATCATTAGAACAAACATGGCTCTCTTGAAATATACCTTTGTGAAGGTTGTTACTTGCACCTAGTTTGACATATTTGCATAAATCAAATACCTTAGAAGGTCGATGTAAAATACCCATACATCAGAGAAATTAATGTGAGGTGGTGGGTCATAAACATGGTGTGCCTAGATGTTTAATGACAAATCATTATGGAAAATAGGGTTAAGACTATCATTAAATTTTTCAATCCAAAACCACTATTTATAAATGATTCATAGAATGACTACATTTAATTTAATGCATCTTAACTGATAGAATAACTAAATAAAATTAGTAATTTTTTTTATATACATTCAAAGGAATATTAAAATTTTGAAAATAAAATTGATCATAGTTTTAGTGAGGTGTTAAAAACATCAGTTGTGAGCAGCAACGAAAAGCGAGTGTAAATAATCATGCTATTGTAACTACTCTTACCAACATGTCATCTCTAAAACCCTCCATCTCTTATTCCCTACTCATGCAATGGACATGAATGGGGATGAATGTGTTATAAGGTCAGGGTAATATACATAAGCATTGGTGAAATGAATAGGAAGTAGTGGGTCATAAATACAAGATAGGAAGACATAAATGTTCTACCACCTCAATCTCAATGTTGACATTTTTTGAGCTATGTACTATTAGTTGGAGTTTAAGATCCAAAATTTTGGCATGGCCATTTGATTTTTGGGATTGTATTCCCCATTATTGGCTCCCAATTTATTTCTCTTTGGCCATGGTATGCTTAGGATTTGGTTGGACCTCCAAACTGGCCCTATGAGGAACTCTTATATGTGGATTAAAACATTAGATCGGTATAGACATGTCATGAGCTAAAAATATAAAATTCAGAAGTAGCCATAATCATTGTAATAAGAATTAACAATCATAGAAATCAAAAAAAATTTAATTCCAAACTAAGATTAAGCACAAAGATGTATCCATAATCATTGTATAGTATTTAAACCTTTATCAAGAACTTGGCTCATTATTTATGCAATTGAGTATGTATTGTCTTTTACATAAACATTTGCTTTCAAATATCACTACACTTGATAGTAGAAGAAACAAATATTAAAAATAATTCAACTCTTTACATGTTTTTTTATCATATGTTTTTTTGGTGCCTAAAAACTTGTACACGTTATTGAAATGGTAATAATATAATTTTTCCATATCTTTTGTTCAAAATTCAGTTTTTCCTCAACATCTAAAAACATTTTCACAATAGTCAAAATGGGTTGACCCTTCACATTCAATGTCACCCTTGTTATTTCCACCATTGGGGTAATTTTATTTTTACATTTGGCATATGTAAAGTTATTATTAAATATTTCTTTAAACATGTTGTGCATAACTATTTTCTTGGTTTATTTATTATTATTACATTTTGATAAAATTATTTAAAGAAGGCCTATTACAAAACATATGCTAACCAAATAACAAAATGGGATGAAAAACAAAAATCACTAAGTGAATGATGGTTGCATGGATGTTAAATTCAAATCAAGGACAAGATGATGGTTTTGATCTCACTTTTAAAGTATGTTTTACTATAATTTTAAACTTGTGTGTTTGATCTAATTACCTAAACGAAAATATTCATTTTTTAAAAAAAAATTTAGACATACACTAATTATTTAGTGTAATAAGACTACAAATTTAAACTCTTTCATTTTACAAATACCCACTTTACTTTTAAAATATTAAATGATATTATAAAATATTAATTTAATGTATAATATTATAATATACTATATATATTATTTATATCATTGATATTTTTATATTATTATTTATATTATAATAAATAGGAATAAATTTAACATACTATATTATAATAAAATTATTCACGTTAAAAATATTTATAATTAGTAATTTGTTTATTTATTTTATTGATATGAATATATATTTTTTTTAAATTACTAAAAATATTCATGTTAACAAATTGCTTATTTTAAGACCATATGGCTATATTTATGTTACTTTTACTCATAAAATATAACCATTTTTCTAATAGATTGTTTTAGATGCAAGGTATAATTTAAATCATGTTGTCCAAAATTATAAACTATGATAATAAATATATATATCATTTATAAAGTGTCATGCTTGTACTATGAATTACCACATAAAGACGATAAATATACAAGGGCACAGAGTGCCAATTCCTTGTGGAAGTTAGGTGTAAATAAAAAAGTGAGCAGGGAAGTTAGGTGTAAATAGAAAAGTGATTGAGGTTTATGTTTTTGTAGGTTTATCTCTTGACTGTAATACTAAATTTAACTTCCTCCTAAAATGGGTTTCATTTTTAGTTTTTTGTAGTCTTTTACTTGTTTTTTTGTAGTCTTTTGATTCTTAAAACTAAAGCTACACAAATATTTTATAAAATCAATATATTATAAATCTATTATAAATTATGGTTTTATGTTTTGATTATCATAAAAAACATTAGTCACTCTAAAAATTAATTGGGGATTAGATCTTCTATAAATGGATAACTAGATTAAAATGACCAAGTGAGAATGTATTGAAGAATATTTATATTTGAAATTGTAATATGTTCAAAGCAATCTTAAAAAATAGTTAATCACAAAAATTGAATAAAGAATTAGGTTCTATGATAACCTATGATCAAGAGAAGATGAAATCAAATTGTGGTGACAAAGGTGTCATGACATTAATAACTTGAGGATAAGTGTTTTGCAGACATGAACTTGAAAAACTATCACAACCACCATGTGTATAAAAGCAATAAAAATAATTGGTGGTATTAGTGAGATCAACTGGTAGTCAAAATTAATACAATAAAAAGGAAGGGTTAGTTTATTACCATGTAATTTGAGTAGATCCAATATTTTATTTAAGATTTCCTTATAAGTTTATTATTTATTTTATTTTGTACAATAAAATCAAGTTAAATTTGTAACAATTTATTTCCACTATTCCAAACATGGGAGAATTTAATATATGAAAACCTTAAAAAAAATCACTAGATTTATATTTTCATTCTAAAGGCAATTTCCATAAGACTATTTTAAAATTTAGTACCAGAAGTCAATATTAATGTTTGATGAGATATAATATCTAAAAGTTAGAAGATGACCATCCCACTAAGTTGAGAGAGCATAAATACTGTCATAACATCACATAACCAATATTTTATAAAACCACTCTAATTTAAAACATTGAATTTAACAAACCACCCTATATGTTTCACCTTCAAAACCCATAAATAAAAACATTAAAATATGAATACCACCAAATCAACACAATCAAAAATAAAAATACTAATAGAGGAAACCATAAATGAGTCTTTTAGATTAGGAGTTTACATAAGAGATTCTTTTTACAGTCCCTCTCCTATAGGAAAATTCCCAGGAAGCCAAAAATGAGAGGGTTTAGAAACCACAACTTTAGTAGTAAATGAAAATTATATCCATATCAATCCATATTACAGTGGCTCTTTTGTGAAATATATGTATTCTAGTAGCCCATGAAAGTATTGTAGGCATCATAACCACTACTCATTAAAAATAGGAAGTATAGTGTATTTTCCCTAGTAAGATATTTGCTTATAGGATACATAAAATGTGAGCACAACCTATGTTTCAAAGCATGAACTAGAAAATATTTGAATGAATCAAAACATTGCTCTAAAGTTTCCTTTAAATCCATATGAAACATGTAATATTGAAGAATACCAAACCCAAAAAATCATCCTCCTAAATTCTCAGCCTAATATATCACTCTTATAACTAGACATTATTCTCCCTGATACATTACATTAGAGGAGTCATGGAATAGATTTATTCTTATACAAAGCATGTCATATTAACTAGAACAGATCTTAACACATTTTACATAGAGTTCATAATCATGCAACAGTAAATGAATGATATTATAAATATAAAAAATAATTATATCTTGGGTCTCTAGAAAAGGAATAGTAATATAAATCTAGAAAGCCAAACATAAGCAACCAATGTGTAGGATAACAAATATCTAAAAAATCCAAACATGAGTAACCATGGTGAAGGATAATAAATAGTTAAAAAATCCAAACATTATCAATTATAGTGTAGAATAATGTGAAAACCTCACATAACTACAATCTAATATAAAACCTTTTCCATTTTTCCTTTCTTCAAGGTTTTGTCATAGTACACATATGGAAAATATTTTAAATATATTTTATAGAGCAATACATTAAAAACAAATATATATATATATATATATATATATATATATATATATATATATATGATAACAAAAATCATCCTCAAATGCAAAAGTTCCCACATTAATGAAAGCCCATCCATATCAAGTTAGAGAGGAATGCATGTACAAAGGCAAAATTTATAAATACTCAGAATGAAAATTTGAGAAATGTTTTGGCTTATATAAAGTGTGCTGATGAAAAACTTCTCCCTTTTTCTATAAAAAATTAAAGGTTTAAGAGATATGTGTGTCTGTAGGATGTAAAAATGTCATTTTGAAGAAACTTGGCTCCTTTTTGGGATCTTAACCTCCATTTTAAGATCTGAGACCATATATCTTGTGGGATTTTACTTCTTAATGTTGAGTGTCAGATATTTTTATTGGAGCCCTATATAGAAAATTCTCAATATTTAAAATTTAAAAACATTTTAAGCTTTATAAATAAGGAATTCAATCATTTATGTGATTATTTTTTCTTTATAAGATATTTATTCCATAGTTTAAACATTATTTTAAATTCTCTAACCCTCTGTAGCATTTGAAAATCCTCTAGAGCAGCTTGATACATAGAGGTTAGGCTACATAGAGCTTATGTGAGCAGTAGGTAGTGTTAAGTAATTGGATTAAGAAATGATGTTATCCAAATAATAATGGGTATTAATATCAATAAAAATCATCATTATGACTAGAAACAAAAAAATAAGCTAATCCACGAACTAAGGCAATGATTTCATTTATTAAATAAGTGTCATAAAATCTGATTTATGGAGACACAAAGTAGCAATCACATTCTGATAAATTTTAGTTGGAATTAGATACTGAGATGGGGGTTTGAATCAGTTTCTTAACAATATAAATTCAATTCAATTCATCATTCCATGAACCATTCATTTCACATATAAATCAATACATAATCAAACACCCAGACAAGCATATCATGAGAGAACACAAAATATATGTGGGAAACCCTCTTGGGGGATAAAAACCACTAAACCATGCATATGGAATATAGTCCTATAATGTTAAGATCCATGTTTTAGTGAATAATCAACTTCACAAATATCTTCAACCCCTATCAAGATAAGCACCAACTTAACTAGTCTTTTGCAAGCTTTATCTTATAAGGAGGTTCCAACGCCCTACGTAACTTAGCAGAAACCAAGTCACATCTAATATTTTATCACCTTAAAATACCTATTAATAATAATCAAATTATTATTACCTCCTTTCTTTACACTCTTTACTCATCAATCTCACTCAAACAACCTCTTAGGCCTTCTCGTTTAAATAGCCCACTCTTTCATAGAAGTAGGTAAAATAACCTTCCTTAATATATGTATAAAAATAGTTAGATACTCATGGAATGTTTTTCTCATCTTCCTAATTACCTTCAACCTCTTAACCTATTCACAAAAATAACATATCCTTCGCTTAATAGCTCAAATTCTCTAACTAGTCAAAATAGGCTTATTAGGTCATGACTTTATATTTAATTCCTTATCATACCTATCTTTGTTGGATAAGGACATATTATAATTGAAATATATTATACACACATTTTATGAGTGAAAAAAATAATACATAAGTTAGTCATAGTCCATAAGGACCAAATCCTCCATTAGACCTAATGGAGACCTAATGCAATTAGGTTTGGCATATACACACAATAACATTATGGCCCTTATGGACACTTATTATCTTAAAAAATGGATTAGAAACTTCATAAATGCCTCCAATATTCCCTTGGTAAGTTCACCTTAGGTCCTGAACTCTATTTGGCCTATTTCACTACGTGGGCCTACCAATTAGGTCTCCTCGCCAGTAGACCTTCTTATTGCCTATGAGTCTATCTTGAAAATCATAACCAAATACAAAAATTTATCACATAACACATGCATAAAATAATATTATTAGGATCATCATGACTTGAAAAACTTCTATAAAAATCTTTTGTCTCCACCACATAGGCCAAAAGGCCTCAAGAACACTCATGTAGATAACTTACTCAAAAACACTAAATACTATCAATATACAGTGAAAATCATTTTAATTTCCAAGAGTTATCATGGAATTAAAATGAGAAAAAAAATCATTAACATGATCCTATTATTCTTTTAGGTAAATTTAAATAACTTTGGATTATTCATCTTAGTGAAAATTGACTAAGGGACATCCTTTTCACGCACATAGAAAAGTTGCTTGTATGACCAGAAACATAGTCAACAAAATCAACTTGTAGAACACCTATGGGGAAATTTATATGATATTCTAATGGATTTTTGTGATCCTTTAATATCCTTATACCATATCAATAAATATATATTATATGGTCATGTAATAATACTAGTGTTACACGCTAATCTCACTATGTCACTCTACATAAACTCCATGGTGTTAGATAGACCAATTTGGTGACAAATTTTTGCATAGGTGTCAACATGATCAACACTTATATACCAAGTGGATAGGAATTATATGTATTTAATAATAATCCCATTCCTTAAAATCCATCCCTAGTCCTCTTCAACTAATCCCTAATCTCATTCTCATTCTTGCCTAGTTTCTTCATTATTTTACTCATTAGGTTAATTTAATGATAGGATAGCTTCCATGACCAGTTTTTAAAATTTTTGGTCAAAAACATACTTATAAAATTTTAAGATCATAAAATATAAGTCTTGAACATCATCCTCCATCCACTGGCGTGCTTTGACCTAGTCCACCCTTCTTGTATGATCAAAAATCCTAACAACAATGGTTTTCCTATAGCTTCTACTCACTGTCAAGATAAACAAAAGCCACTTCATAAAAAAATGAAGTCATTTTCATTTTCCAAACACAAAACTAGGTAAACTAAACAATTTTTAGCCATTATGTATTAGATCTTTCCTAACAGGTCTTTGTAAGGGTTTTAGGAGGGTTTTGACCACCTTACCTTCTTACCAATCATTCATATAGGATTACCCATCAATTACAAAACCAATTCAAATGAATTAAATCTAGGGACCTTCACCAACTACCATGAATTTATTAGGATCTCATTCAAAGATTACACATGTTAAGGATCATGAGAAACATTTTCTCAGGTTTACAACACCCTTTTTGTACACATAATAAATATTACTATCAAATTTATTGATTTATTCTTCATGTATTGACTAAAAACTTGGTCAAAATGCTTATAAAAATCCATTAAAATTTTTTCAATTCTCTCAAGATTTTATACCACCTTTAAAAAATATCTTGACCTCTACTGAGGCCATTATAGGTTATATTGTATGCTAAGCTTCAAACTATCAAGCATACATTGAGTATGATCATGCCTTGAAACCTCTTGTAATATCTTCAACACTCTACCATCATGTTATACATCATAACATTATCTCATACTACCACCCATACTTACATAGGTATTTAATGAATAAACTCACCATGCTACCTAGCTTATCTCACTTCACTAGGTTCCTCAATTAAGGCTTCAAGAACTCATCATCAAGAACAACAAAGTCAACATAGAAGGAAATCAATGACACTTTCATGAAATCAATGAAAAATTCATGCATACCTTGTAATATATTCTAAAAAAAAATTCCTTGCATGGTCTACAATAATTTAAAAGCGCTAATAGATATAAGTCTAATTTAGTTTGATAAAGATACTTATGGCAAACTAAAATATGTAATGGTTTGGTTGAAAGCTAGATAACACCACATAAAATAATAAAATTCATAGAAATAATAGGTTTGAAAATATACCAAAATGTGTTCTAGAATTTTTTTCCCATATCTCAGACTATATATTCCTCCTCTGATAAGTGATAAAAAAATCTACCAACAAAGAAATATGCTATAAATTCTAATTCTAGGGGTCTGGTTGTTCTAATAATCTAGACCATACCAAAAAAATTCCTGAGACATGGCCTGAAAAGGTATAGAGTAATGACAGTTGTATTAATAGATGGCAGATGAAATTTAGATAGCTTAAACAAAACTATGCACATCCACCTTGCCTATGCCTTGACAAGCTATCATGATAGCACCATTTTTGATAGCCTAGGTCCCTTGGTTTATAGGGAGGCAAGAATAACATGTTAAATTATTCAACCAATAAATAGAGATTAAATAATATTATTTTATATATTGGTTAAAGTCCTGCAATTTACCAATGAAAAATTTATATATTTCTTAACATCCAAATCAATACTTTTCGACTGGGCAGTAAGGAGAATCCACATTACTTTTATATATTGGTTAAATTTTTGAAATTTACCAATGTAAAAGTTTTATATATTTATTAACATCCAAATCAATAATTTTGATTGGCCAACAAAGAGAAATGTAATTCCACATTAAATTGTAATAAAGACTAAGAGTACCCTCCGAGACTAATAAGTTTGTTTCTAATGTGTTATGCTTGTTTCAAATAGTAAAAGCGTTATCTTATCTCATCCTCAAAAAGATGTTACCAATACATTTTCCCTTTCCCTTAAGATTAAAAGTAATATAATCTTCATGGGACATGTGCCACTATAGGATTATGAAAATATTTACTACCACCTTGTATGAAAGTGAATTCAAAAAATTAAAACTGGAATATATCAAATTTATTCATAATTCAAGGCCCATCTTACATATTATATTATATAATACATATATATTTTGATATTATATTATATTAGATAATATAATATATATTTTAGTATTGGTGGAGGATTGTGTAAACCCTTAAGTAGGGTTTTGTAAACAAAAACTCATATACCTTTCTAGTGAACCATTAAAAACCTATAAAAGTTTGTGCATGTGTCTACGAATGTTATTTAGCTTATATAGGTGGTGATAGAACATGAAAGTCCCTAGAAGATAATATATTCATGACTGTGTTTTTTTAACATACCTTAAATTGGCCTAAAATAGGGCTAAAGGTGTAGTATTTAAATGCTTCTTGAAAATCAAAGTTGTATCAAATTTTAGAATGTGTTCCTTATCATGCGTAATGTGAAATTAAAGGAATGAAATCATTTTTATGACATTTAATATGATTTTGGATCCAGAACCCATTAAAAATATATCAACCCTAAGTGAGAGGGCTACAAATCATGTATTGTTACATTTTGGTGAGAATTAAGTAAAAATAATGGAGTAAAATTATGTGTTATTTTAGATAGTGTAAAATCAAATATGGTAATCCGATTGGGGACATCACATGTTAGTATTGAGATAAATATTTTCTACAAAGGGTGACATACCTAATAAATAATGTATGATATGATAAAACTTTGTGTTGTCTACAAGAATTAAGTTGTTATGGACATGTATTAGTGTTTCAATGGAGATTATCACTAGCAAGGTAAATAAGTGAAATTATGTTGAAATAGGTGGTCGAGAAGACAATAGTAGTCAAAGCAGATTGAATTATAGTAAATAGGATACCAAAAAAAGGTTACGACCTAGAATAAATCTAAAATCCTTGAGAGAAGATCATGTTTGTTGTGTCATGTAAAGGTGGTGTACTTCAAAATAATAAGCCTTATTTATTAAGTGATTAACAAAATTTAGATTAAAATAACCTCATTTTTGTATAAGGAGTTAAATATGTGGCATGAAACAAGTAAGGAAGTGTATAAATCCTAAAGGACACCTAAAAGACCTAGATGAGTAAACCTATAAGAGGCCTATTTACATCAGATGATGAGGAAGTGATTGTGGATGATGAGGTATGGTGAAGGTCAAATATGGAGTGATGAGGTATGGTGAGGGTCAATGTTGGAGCGATGGGGGATGGTGATGGTTAATGATGAGGTGATTAGGGATCATGAGGGATGAGGGAAAAGTGATTAGGGATTATGAGGGATGAGAAGGGAGTGATTAAGTATGATGAGTGATGGTGATGGTGAATGAAGTAGTGATAAATGATGACAAAGGAGTGATTATAGATGATGATGGAAAATGAAGTTCAATAAAGGAATGATTAGTGATGAGTAAGGATGAGGAAGGAATGATTAGATATGATTATGGATGAGGAGGGAGTGATTAGGGATGATGAGGGATGAAGATAGAGTGATTAAAAATTATAATAGATTATAAGGGAATCATTTAGGATGATTAAGGATGGATATGGTTAATACAAGAGTTATTACGGATGATAAGGGAGTACTTATAAATGACTAGGGATAGCGAAAGTCAATAAGGGAGTGATTAAGGACAAGGAGGGAGGAAGAATGAGTGATTAAGGATGGTGAAGGATGAGGAAGAAGTGATTAGGGTTGAATTAGGGAAGATTATCAAGTGAAATTAACAAAAATTGGTCATTTGATGTGTAAAACTCACTAACATTAACTATGTTCCCCAATCACACTAATTTGACTTGAATTCAAAGTGAGTGGTTTATAAAATTTAGTTTTTGCAAACCTATAACTCTTAGAAATGCTAGAAATCAATATAGAAGGCACAAAAACCTTAAAATGATAATATGTTTACCCAAATTGGACATTAATTACAAAATATATGCCCTAAACTCCCTAAGTTCAATGCTAAGACCCTGAAAAAACTTAAGTAATCACCAAATTTGATTTTAAAACACTATATTCCACATCATAAGGCATGTGACTATGAAACCATTTATATCAGATGTAGAGTAACCCTAATTTATTATATTTACTAAAATAAATTTAAATTAAATATTAAATTTAAGTAAATATGACCTTATAATACATATTCTTGTGTTTCTGGGTGTAAATCAAAAGGAAAATGTACATGTTCTTATTTATTTGAACCGAAAACATAAATAAATATATCTTTTTGTGATTTTGGATGTAATGCCACAATATTTCATACACTTTATAGCACACACATTATATCACATATGCTTTGTTCAAATTTTAATTCAAACAACAAAGCCTTTTAGCTCATAAATGACTTGGATTCATGAGCCAAAGGCTTGGACCTATTAATCCAAATTTGAGTCTGAGAGTTTTGATAGAAAAAAATTCAACTTATGTCACTAAATACACTATTTATTTCATCAAAAAAAATTAAAAAAATATTACCATGAAAACAAGCGCTCTCTCCTCTTTCCAAATATATGATTTTTATAATTTTTAGACTATTTCAAGGGTTCAAACTATGTTGATTTCTAACTATACCTTTTTTAAGCCACTATATGTCACAAATATACATGTCTATTCATGTTTATATATTTTATTCATCAATTTAAGTGCAAAAAAAATTATATGGTCACAAACTAACCCTAATTCTATACACATTAAAAAAACAATTTTCATTTTTTTTAGGTATTCATGGGCTGCCTCATGGATGACTATCCATTTTTATCATTTTTAAGGATCTATTTACTTAAAAAGTTAATAATAAAAAGTATTCATTGAAAAAATATAAAAATAATATAGGTCGCAAACTATAATATATTATCTAAATATTTACCAAAGGGTTTCAAATAATATTAAATGATGCTAAAATGATGGTGGGTTGCATGGGTATTTATCGACTGTATTTTATTTAAAAATAGGAGTTTATTTTCAAATTTTATATGTTTGACCTAGTCAAACTTAACCTTTTTTCAAAAAAATAGTGTTTTCAAAACTAGACTCGAGATGTTACAATTCATGTTCTTATATCATCTTAAAATTTTGAGTGTATCCATCTCAAATTATCTACAAAAGTTTAGATTTCTAAAATTTTAGTAAAATCATGTTCACATGTAGGCCTCTTTTTTTCGTCTAATGTTGTGAACTTTCCCAAAGGGTCATAGCTAATGGCCACCATATAAACACACACAACTCAATGGTTAGGAATTTATGTGATGCTAGCATGTGGACAATGATGATACTCCATTCTCAAATTATTTAATTTGATGTCCTCATCACCAAATAAATTATGTACCCAAAGTCCCATGATCATGACAAATGGGGATCTAATTTATCTATGGAAATTGAGTTAAACTTAACACCTATCACTGGCCATCATGTTCGATCATAATTTCACAAAAAAAAATAGTGTTGAGTAATACTGAGGTGTTCCATGTCTTAAATAGATAGGCCACAAAGAGTGAAACTATAAAATCTCTAAAATTTTTACACTTTGTGACTATAATAAAATTGGATGTGGCCATGTGTTAGTGACTCATTCAAAAAAAATAGTTACATTTAATAGCCATCAAAAAATTTAGAGAAATTCCATGTCTAGGACATTTTATGATTCTACCACATAGGTGGTGATGATACTTTATTTCTTGACAATGAAATTTGACATCTATGAAATTTTCACCAGTTGAATCACATGAATAACAAGCCCCATGATCATGCGACATGGTTGATTCAGATTATCCATAGACATTGAATGAAATTTTACACCCGTCACTATTTGTAACCACTATCAATGTAACTCACCATATCATAATCAAAAAAATATTATTTCACCTTTGTACTCTTTGTTCTATGCTAGGTACCTCAAAAAAATCTTCTTATGAAATGATGACATAATTTACATTTATAAGAAAATTTTGATCACTCCTTATACTCACTATTTTTTCAAGGATTTCATTATTTTTTTGTTCTTCAATTTTTTAAATTCACAATTACTATTTTTAACTAAAATAACTACTCCAATTAACTTTATTTTTAATTTGATTTTTTTAAAAATATATAACATTTAGTTCATTTATAATTTATATCTACACTAAAACATTGCATTTAAATTTTAGTTTGTACAAGGAATATAATCAATAAAAAATGTGTTGTAAGAGCATCTTAAGTAACTCAATAATTTTACCCACGAGAACATTTTGGAGACTTATAGACAACTAATATTACACGTACATGGATGAAGGTTGGTCATGTTATAGATAAGGATGTGAGATAAAGATGTATGAGTTTTAGATCACAAATATAATGCATGGATGTAGGTGATGGAGAATATATAAGTAGAGAGAAGCACACATAAAGACATGCACACTAACACATGAAGGAATTAGACATTCAAGAGGAATAGAGGGAGGTCTGTTGGGGACATGTTACAGAAGTGAACTAAGTCTAGACTAATTTTATCAAGGTAAAACCAAAAACATTAATCTGTATAATAACTAATAAGCACACTATAATGTGAATAATGAGACAAATCATGATATTACCTAAGGAAAAGGAGTGTATAATATTTTATTAGTTCATAGGATTTCACAAGAACCAAGTTAGAGGGAGACATATTGACACCTAGTCCTTTATAGGTTTGAGATAAGTATTATAACTGATATGATGGCAAAGGACAAATATATCTACCACCACAAATATGATCTAATAACATTTATAAATGAATGGCTTGAGGTTATTAAAGGCTAAATCTACCCCTAGGAAAACCTTTCAAGGTCACATCAAATATTACCGATAAAACATGTTTATATATTTAATGACACACCATTGATTTGATAGTGAATGACTATAAAAATGGGAGTTGGTTCAACTTTTGTAATAAGTTAGAATGCCATAAACTTTAAAAAATATTAAGATTAAAATGGGAGACTCTTAAAATATATATTTAGAAGAGAGGGCCAAGGGCTCCAACTCTTTAAACCCGAGTGTAAAGGAACACATTATGAATATATTATTGTAAATGGGATGTGTGCTCCATTGTGAAAAACTAGGAAAATAAAAGTATTGTGTAATGAATATATTTATCAATAGGAACATTTACTGAACTTTCATCATTTGGTATCACAATAAGGTTTTGAACCTTGAGAATATGCAGGAGGAGAAGAACCTGTAAGTGGAGTGATTTCCAGGAGAATGGTCAATCATCAAATGTGAGCTAGCTAGAGGGGTGTTGTGTAAGGATAGAATAACACAAAATGAAAGGTAAGTAGTATAGAAATATAGATGTTGATAGACCATTGAATGTGAGGCAAATATTAGAGTGTTACAATGTGTGTTTAGACACTAGTAGACTACATATTGTGAGATAGTTAACAAAGTGATATGGGATGATAAAAGATTGTTGAATGAGATGTGGCCATTAGAGTGTTTTGGGAGGAAAGTTGGTAGACATTTAAATGTGAGTTAAATATCATAGAGCATCACTATACACCAAGATATGTTGGGTACAAAGTGAATTAGTGGAAGGCAATCTAGGTTAAAATGAGGACATAGAACATTGAATGATCATTGAAATTGAATTAGTTGAGTGGAAGAAAGGATCATTAGAATAATAATTAAAATGAGGTAGATGAACATAGAGAAAAGAATAAGGCATAAATATATTATCAAAGGTGAGGAAATAAAGTGCATTAAATTGATAAGATGTAATCCATGCATGGAGGTGACTTAGTGAGGAATGTCATAAAATCACAAAAAAGAGGTATCCAAAAATAAGAAAAGAAAGAGCGTTAAAGTAGGGGAAGAATATCTAATAGGAGGTAGCTAAAATCATGTAAATGATTTGATAGGGGGAACTAAAATATCATATATTGATAGTAAGTTAGGGTGTAGGCACATATTTTGATTAAAGCATTGGATAGATGATGTATGTAATTCATTTTTCTCCATCAATCATGGATGAGTAGAGAAAGAGGGTTGAAATAAAGTAATTAGTTACTAGTAAGGATGAGATATGACTCAAATTCAAAAGTATTGAAAGATATGAAGAAGATAAACCTCAAAGTGTGGTTTCTACAAGGTGAAACAATGAAAGGAGGACAAATATCTATTGAGAGTAAATATTCTACAAAAAATCCAGAGATGCATATAATAGAGAACTCCCAAAGATTTTAATGAGTGAAAGGAATCATACAATATATTATGCAATAAATTTATATGTGGATAAGTCCCATAGGAAGGGATGTAATGGGTCATGTATTTCAAGCATTGTATTATGTAGAATAATGTAGGGGACTATGTGGGAGTATAGTGTGAACATAGAGGGTCATATGAAAATATTAAAAAAATGATGGAAAGATTTAAAATATAATAAGAGGTGGATAGACAAGGAGAGAGTTCATGGATGGAAACATGATTTCCACAATACTTTACTATGTAGTGCCTCTCAAAATTAAAGGTAAATATCAAAAGTTGTAGGAGTCGATCTATGAAACCCAGACACCAAAGTAGAGAGGAAATGATCACAGTAGGAGGTCACACATGCAAGTAACTAGAATTGGATTATTATAGAGTATATAAATATCCCTATGACATTATGGGATAACCCTATGAAGGAAAGGTGGATATAATTCCACTAGATCAATAGGATCACAAGATAATGCACATGGTGTAGGAGAAAGTTACATAAGATTCATGAATGTACAGTAAAAATTTGAGGGAATAACACATGTTATTGTGCACCACATGGGGTATGCACTAAAGGAAGGATTTGTTGAGTGTGAAACTAATATCCCTCAAATACTATGGATCTAATCTAAGGTGTATGCACTCAAATACATAGTTTTAAAAATGGTACTAGTAAAGGAAAAATACCTAGTAAAAGGTACAATAGTGGATAAAAAGAAGAGAGGCATGAATTACATCCCATAATGCATTTACATGAAAACCAAGGGAAGTAATATGAATAGGTTAACATAAATATTAATGTAATTTTTCTCAAAGACAACATAACATCACGTGAGGGGACAGGGAATGAGAGTAGAAGGGAGGAAAGACTTGCAAAATCTAATCAAAGATCATATGCATATGATTTCACCAGAGGGACGATTAATAGTTTTATAAATTATATGAAGGGTGCACTAATTCATGAAAAATACAACATGAAGATAGTATTCATGATGCAAAAGAGGAAAGAAATCATGGATATGTGGATTAGACAAAATAAAGTTACCCTATAGATAATAAAATCATAACATTAATTGTATAAAGTAAAGGACCTGCTATAGAGAGTGAGTTGATGTCATCTCAAAGCTGATATCAAGGGAATAATAGTAATTATGCAAGAATCAAGGATGCCGCTAGAGAATAAACATCAATCGAAAGATGATCTAGTAGGTGCAATTCATATTTCATAAAGTAGAGCAGTCACTTTTACCTAAGGGCATGAGAAGAGGTGAGGAAGGGTGATTAAATTGGATGATAGTCCATGTTTATGGAATAAAGGGTGGAACAATAAGAAAATAGAGTTGGAATCAATGGGTCCCATTAGGACTTAAATGTTACAAATAACATCAAGTAGGAGGAGAGAATAAAGGAAAGTGGCATAAGGTCCACATAGAACTTCATGAGATAAATATGGAAGAAAATCATTCAGGTAAGATTATTTATCTCGAAGGTTCTAAGGATAGGTGCTTAATAATGAACCATATGCAGATGAATTAAAGAGAGGTATTTTAAAATAAGAATTGTTTCCTTGTGTACAACCAAGATATGTTGTGTACAATAGGTGGGATGAAAATGAGTCTATATTTTATTACATGCATGGAGAAGATATAAACAAAAAACAACAAAGGAGAATATTTTTATGCATAATCATTGTGTAAATGGAAATTGAGAAAGAGAGATGTGTCATGTTGAAGTCATATGAGTGAAAATGAGGTAGAAGAACATAAACATGTTTTCACAAGGCATATATCAAATGCTTAAGGGGAAGGGAATGAAAAGAAGGTATGGCCAAAGATTTATCATAAAAATGACCAAGTTTTGCACTTGAGAGGGACATGTAAAAAATATATATAAATAGTTTGTTCTAATGAAATAAAGGTAAATCATGTAGAGTATCAATTAATAAAGTAAGAACCATACAAAGATAAGGAAATAGAGAGGATGAAGAGCAACATTATCTAAAATCTTAATTCTCATAAGGATAAATATTCTTGTAAATCATCAATAGAATAAGAAGATGCATAGAAGGGAGGAGACAAAAGGTATAAATATCTTTCTTTGGAGGTGGAATAAAATAGGTGAGCATATATCCTTGAGATAATAAATAAGGAGTGTGCAAGGATAAGTTGTGTGGTGCACACTAAAGGGGATAAGTGTTGAGAACATGTGGCATAGGTGGGTGGATAAAGGTGGACATAAACCCATTAAAAGGAGGAATAAAATAAAGAATAAAAAAGGAATATAAAGGTATTGGAGATAAGTAGAGAAGGGTAGTCCATGACCCAAATAAGTTCTAGAGGAGAGAGCACGAAATAATCCTACTTAGACAACATAATGTTAAGGTGAATAGCATGGCCTTAGTAGTTGGCCTAAAGGGTGGATCTATGACATAACCCTACTTTGAAGTCAAGGATTACATTTTAAATTATCAAGGGAGTACAACATAGGATAATCTTAGAAAAATTATCAATATTTTATGATACAACATTTTGGATACTTTCAGACAAGTTAAAATAAACACAAATGGAGGAAGGGTATTTGATATGCACATAAGGATGTGAGATAAATTGGTACAATTCTTGGAGTGCAAAGGAAATTCATGTGTGCAGGTAATAGAGAAAAAATAGTAGAAGATCATTTCATAGAAGGATTTGCACAATAATGTGCAAAGGGTTCAAGCATTTAATAGGAGTTGAAGGAGGTTTGTTCATGACATGTTACAAAAGTGAACTATGTCCATACTTGTGTTGTGAATGTCTAAATCATAAAAGTAATGTTTAGAATAACTGAGGAAATCACAAAAGTGAAAATAATGAGATAATGTGCAAAAGTTCCTAAGATATGGGAATAGATAATTTTTGCATACTTCACAAGAATCAAGGTAGTGGGACATAACTACATGAACAACTGGATTCAAGGACTGATATCTAAACATATACAAGTTGGGGACAAGTACTATAGATAACACAATCGTAAAGGACAATGATATATACCAACATATATATGATCTAACAAATTTTAAGAACATGTGTATAAAGGTCCTAAAAGATAAATCTATACCTAGGGTAGCCTTACAAGTTCATGTCAAGCCTTTCCAATTACATGTATCCATTTATTTACTGACACAACATTGATTGAATAGTGAGTGGATATAAAAGGGGAAACTAAGTCAACATTTGGGAAAGCATGGAAGGCCAATGACCTTTATAAAGCCTAAGACAAGAAGGTAAAACTCTATTAAAATGCAGAGTTAGGGAGAGAAGGGGGTTGATGGATCTAAGGCTTGTAACCTTAGTGTAAATGAAAATATGATGACTTTGTTGCTGTAATGGAATTGCATGCTTTAATTTTAAAATATGTGAATTTAAATATATTATATAATTATTTTTTATTAAATAAACTGGGTTAGTTATTTTTTGTGTGACTTTGATGGTTGTGTGGTCAAAGGCATCCTTCATTGGGAACCTTGACTATGACTAGAAAAAAATGTATATTCCATTCCATTTTAGTTCACTTTTAATAAAATGTAGCATGTTAATTGAAACCCTTTAACTACCAAAAATCATATCTATATATAGCCTTTCTTGTCAAGAATAAACATCTTATGAATATATCCATCACCTCTTTTTCAATCTAAAAATAGATTAAAATATTTATCTATAATGCTTTCTTTCAAGGAAACTATTGAAAAAATTATTACTTACATTAACAAAAAACTCACATGAAGACTGCATAAAGGACAATGTTACCACCATCCATTTGCTTCGATGATTATGTGTTGAATAAATATTCACACTCAATAAACACAAAGACATTGTGCATGCTGACATAACAAACTATAATCAAGTTACATAGACACATTACTTTCCTGCCTAAACCCACAATTTATTTATTGTAATAGTAAAAAAAAAAAAAAAACTTCTTCAAACTAATTCATATAATTTGTTTTATCTTGTATGTTCAATTTAAACACCTCTACCCCACACTAGAGTTTTCATTCTTTCTTTTCGATGGAATATTATAAAACCTATTATAATTATCCTTTGAGAAAAGACTAAAAAACTATAAAAACATCAAAAAATAGTTCCAACAATCTATATACTTCAATTTACATTATATGTGGTGTATACTTAAATTTTATATTTAATTAGCATATTATATATTTTTAAAGCCTTTCTCTTTATCATATTACATTTTATTTATAACATTCACATTTCTACATTCCAACTACCACATAATGTCATTTAATGTTTCAATCCACTATACATCTTCCCCATTAAACAAATTAAATAAATAAATAAATATCACATCACCTTAACGATATTAACAATTTTTTGTAAACAAATATTGGAGAAACTAACCACTACATGATCTTCATTTATTTAGAATTAAAAACATACATTATTTGAATATCATTATATCTATTAATGCTACTTATATTTTATTAGCAATACATAAATGTGAATTTTAAATTATTATGAAAACTTACAACCATATTTATGACTAATGAATAAAAACTTTTTGTAAATTGATTTTTTGGAATTAATGAGTGTATATACTATGAAAATTTATAAATAGATTACACAAGAATATAATATAAGAATGTAAACTTTTTTAAAATTTAATATATTATCATATGATATTTGAAGAGGTATATAAAACTTTAAGTGTAATTTTTTTTTTATGTACTTACCATAATAAATAATGATAAGACAAATAAGGGTGCCATGTGTTGAGTTCCTACATGGGTTAGTAGATTTTGTTCTTAATTTTTGTTGATTTAGATTACGTCAAAAAAAAGTATATGTAAAAAACATTCATACCTTGAATAAGAAATAAAAATAGGTTGATTGATGGCAAATCAGACGTTAATTTTGATTTTATTACATTGAATGCTATGTGGCCTTATCCAAGTGATTTGACATTTCTCACCATGTAAAAAGAAACATTGGAGTATATATAAAATAATTATTTATAGTTTTTGACTTTGTGATTTCAATTGAATGGGTTAGATTTGGAGATTTAATAAAGAGACACCAAGTGTTGACATTATATTGAGCACATTATAATGAAAAGAAAAGAAAATTATCTAATAAATTTGAAACTTGAAGCCCCATGATGATTCTATGGGGCCATCATGGAATATCATGCTCACGAGAGTCAAGAGACTTCCCATAGTATCCCAAAGGCCCAAAGAACCACAATGTTTACCTATAGTATGATTATGGTGGACATTAGTCGTAGAGAAGTAAAGATAAAAGGAATGAATCCGAAGGAGTGCAGTAGACCAAAATACATACATATAGCATATATAGAAAAATAGCATATCATGAAAAGTAAAAATCAAGTTTATATGTAAGGTCATTTATACACAGATGGCTCCGAACCAATGGATAAGTGATAGGTGGTTTTGAGCATTGATATGGAAAATCATAAGAAGCCTAGAGTTCCAAGAGTACATAGAATATGTCAAATATGAAATTTAATATTATGACAATTCTAGGCAATAAAATATTCCATATTGATACTTTAAGTGTGGGGTGATTATAAAAACCAAGATACATTTTTGAATAATCTATTTTAAGACAAAACTCAGAACTTGAGAAATAAATGAATAGTATTGGCAAATTTATATGTAAAATATGAAATTCATAGAAATTTACCTTATAACAACTATCCCACAAAATAAGTGCACATTAGTTAGGAAGATGAGTCCAATTTTAGTGGTACACATATGCAATGAGCTTGAACAAAAAAATAATTTAATGCATTCAGGAAATTCAATATCTATTTAAAATATATGATATCTATTGAAGTATACAAGCAATTATATGCATTAAATATAATCTTAAGTAAAATATTAATATTATAATGTACAAGTAGAGTTATAAATTAAACCTAATCTCAAGTAAAAGATTGTGTTAAGTACGAACTTAAGATTTTACTGTACGAGTAGAGCCACAAATTAAATCTAATATCAAGTAAAGGATTATGTTCAGTATGGAAAATAAATGCAATTTTTAATAATAAAGGGAAAATTTATTAAATAAGTAAATTTTAGTTATTGTGGCTAGTCACAATTCAGGATTTCTATTAATTTTGGGTTGTAGAAGTTGTTCATTTTGATTGACAATTAATTTCCTTTGGTTTGAGCTAAATAGTTAAGAGATACCAAGTAAATAAATTATTTTTTTCAAAAATTTATATAATAATTTTTTTTTTCATAACGTAGAATGTTTTAATCACTGCATTTGAATTATGGGATGTATGTTAAGATTTTTTTTGCCTAACCAAATATAATTGACTTGAGAAAGTAACTATTACATATATATTTTTATGTTGTCTATGAACAATTCAAAAACCTTTTTTTATTATCTTCATCTATTCCTATGTTTCCTTTTGAAAGTAATTACTTATCTATCATGTTAACATACATATACATTTGTCTTTTTAAAATATTTTCATCATGTGGTTTTTGGATTTTGTTGGTTGGCTTTGGAAGCAGAATTTTTTTTAGAAATTTTCTAAATACATTTTTTTTGTGATGGTTCATTTGATTTTTTCCAAGTATTATGATAGATAATAATGTTTGAAAAAGTGAAAAAATAAAAAAAACATGGAATCAGAAGTAGAAGCAAGTGAATAATCAATAATGACATTATCTAGTGCCAATGATATAGATTTTACTCATTAGGAAAAATAAAATTGGTGATGCTTGAATCATATTTGTGAATTCTCTATTGACTATTTAGTAAATTGTTTTGTTGGAAAAAAAATCAAAATATTGATTTTGAGTTATAATCTTGTCATTATGTTGGTAAAAATACTATTTTTTTTTCTTTTTTCATTCAACATGCAAACAAAAATAGTTCCTGTACAACACAATATTAAGCATTTTTTTGGTAAATTCATTAGTGATTTTTAAGGGGATATTTTAATTATTTATTAACCTACTGATATTATAAATATTACTTTGAAAATTAAGGCAAAGATTACACATTGATTTGGTCAATGTGCATGGATAGATAACAATAACAATGAACATTATCAACAAATTAATCAAAAAAATTCAAACATACATTACTTCATGGAAAAGTATTTGTGTTTCAAAATTATTGATCAAGGTAAAATAAAAATATGAAAGAGGATATGTTTCCTTTTGCATTATATTAAATATTAAATCAAGTATGGAAAACATATCTATGATTTGTTAAAAATGTAAACTTATCCATGATAGTGCAATTGATGATATCATAGCATCAGATGATTCATTCTCAGTAGGCTCATTTGGAGCCTTGATAATTTAAAAATAAATAAATAAATAACTAGTTTAACTTTCATGTTTAGGATAGAGAAGAAGAATAAAATAGCTTAGTTATGAGTTTATATTCATTTGTACTTTTCTTTTATCTACCATCATGATTTTATTTATTGACTAATTAATTGTTATTGTTTGTTTTTAAATTCAAATTATCGAACAAATTCAAAAAGTTTTCCATTCAATATGAGACCAACAAGTATCCAAAAACAACCTATGTAAATTTTTTAAAATGTCATAAATAGAGGAGAAAGAGGTTCTTTGACACTACGAATAAATTTTTCTTTCTTTGTTGAACCATTAGTTGATGAAGCACAAAAAAACTTTTACAAATAATCATTATAGAAAACATTAAAGTAAGCATTATTTGTTTTTTTCTCTTTTCTTCTTCCTTTTTTTGGTAAATAAGAAAAACCTACAATTGTGTATGTCTATTGTTTGAACAAGTGAGAAAAAAAAATTACCTAATAGTAACATTTCAATGTTATGGGAACTCTAAACCAATATATGTTTGTTTGTATGTATATTGGTTTTAGTGTTCCCATAACCTTCAAATGTTACCATTAGATAGTTATTTTTTTCTCAACTTGTTCAAACAATAGGGTAAGTACACGGAGTAGGGGACAATTCTATGGACATTTTTTATAACATGATCATGTTATTGACATAACACCATCATGTTATTGACATAACATGACTGCATTATTTAAATTATGGCTTGGAAATTATTAAGGCATAAGGTGATCATGTGAATACATAAAGCAATCACATTATTGTAAAAATAATAATGTGATCATGTTCTTATTGTTTTGCACATTAAATCATGTGAGCATGTACATGGAGTGAATCCTAGTTAATAGGTAAGACGATTGTGGTATTATAAAATAAATAACATTATCACATTCCTATTATTTTGCATATAAAAGCATGTGGACATGCACATGAAACCAATATTGGTTGAAAACTTATATTTAATACTATAAATGATTTATCCTTTTACATTTATTTCCTTATACTTAAAAATTCATTTAGTTAATATAATAATTTAAATGCACTCTGCATCTGATAGATTTAGTCTCACAAGTGCATGCCTTATGATGTAGAAAATATTTTTTCAAAATCTTTGTTGGTTAGTACTTAGGCATTTTCAGGGTTTAAGTATTGACCTTGGGTATTTGAGGGCATAACTTTTACAATTGATGTGCATTTTTGGTAAATATATAGTCATTTTAAAGGTTTTCATGCCTTCCAGATTGATTCCTAGCATTTTTAAGACTCCTAGGTTTATCAAAATTGATGTTTGAAACCCACTCACTTTGAAATTGATGTAAAGTGGTGTGATTATGGTAGAATAAGTCACATTGATGATCTACACACATCAAACAACCACTTTATGTTAATTTCACTTATTCATCATTCCTCCGTCATCCCTGATCACTTCATAATGATACCTCATCACCCCTAATCACTCTCCCATCATTCACCATTATCCCTAATCACTCCCTCATTGACCCTCACTATTCCTAGTCATCTCTACTCACTCCCTCATAGATCCTCATTATCCCTCATCATCCCTAGTCACTCCCTCATTGACCCTCACCATCTCTCATCATCTTTAATCACTCCCTCATTGGCTCTCACCATCCCTTGTCATCCATAATCAGTCTCTCATCATCCCTAATCATTGTTTCATCATCCCTAATCACTCCTTTATTGACCCTCATCATTCATCATCATTTATAATCTCTCCCTCATCATCTTTAATCACTCCCTTATTGATCCTCACTATCCCTCATCATCCCTAATCATTATTTCATGATACCTCATCATATCTAATCACTCCTTCCTTATTCCTTATCACCCCTAATCACTCCCTCGTTAACCTTCACCATCCCTAAACATCCCTAATAAATCTCTCATCCTCCCTATTCACTCCCTCATTAACCCTCACCATACCTCATCATCCTTAATCACTCCATCCAATACCTTGATGGTGGTATTTTGTTGGGGTTTAATAATGATAGGAGATATAAGTGGATAGTTGAGTTTTAACATAAAATATAATACATAGTGATCAAAATTTTGTGAAGTAAAATTTAAAACATAAATATTTAGCTCCTATGAAAAAATATGGACCTATTAGAAATGATGTAATTCAAAATTAAAGATATGCCAAAAAATGAGAAGCATGTAAAACCACCATAGCACCAAAAAATGTGTAGTAAATATGAGGATAACCAAGCTATGTGATTTAATAAAACTAATCAATTTGTTTACATATGAGGATATTTTATGATCTAAATAATTATATTGAAGGCCTTCTATTTGTATGTCTATTGATTGATTCATTATACCAGAGAGTTGAAAATAGTTTTCAAATTATTAGAACAAGTAGTCCAAGATTGGAAAGTGGTGCTTAATTCATAACTTTAATATTCAATCCAATGAAGAGTGTCACACTATGATATCTCTAATTTCACATCTTGAAAAGTGGGTACAAGTTATCTAGCACAACAAAAATGCAAGTAGATAGTAGATTATAAAACCAATGATATAGTCAATACTAACAATATCTCTACTTCCCAAAAAAATAAATTATACATGAATTATAAATATTGTTTCATTAACAAATGTAGATCAATGGTAAGCCAATATACTTCATTATTTCCAATGGAAGTCAGAAGAATTTAATTTTTCCTAAATCATATTTTTAAAAATTGAACTTGAAAATGATACATCATCCATAACCATACACTAGTGTATGATCTAGTCTAGGCCTTCATAAATGGATCACTTAGTAGCCTCACTTGGTGTAAAAATCAAAATTTTTAAAGATGTAATCCTTTGTGGCATCTCACTATTAGAGTTGTGTGAATTTTTACATGTAGTCGACCATATATTTGTCATTTACATGTAGTCTATTAATTAAATCCATGAAATATTTTGATAGACTATCATGATCTAAAATACCATATATCATAGTTAGTTCATAAGCTTTTAGCCATTAGTGCTAGGAAATGTAATAATATTTTTATTTACAGTAAGAATTATACTAACATCCTTATGGCACTATATCATAGTGTGGTTTATCCAACATTGATAAATACAAAATAATCAAACCATAACCTAGATGAATACAAGGATATCTTTCAATCACCTAAATAAGTTCCTACATATTGTACACTAAACAATACTATTGATTTTATCCACTAACTACCTCTATGTCAAACCCCTTTATAAAACTTATCATTTCAAGAGAATGAATATATCAAGTGTTAGATCCATGAAATCTTGGATAATGGACACATGATGCCCAAATAATTACCTTACAAAAGCCCAATTATGCTTGTGCCAAAGTTTTGAATCAATTAAAAAAATATTAACGTGATTAAAGTAAATAAATATTATCCTCATCTAAATATTAAGGAATTTTTCTTCCATATATATGGTGTATAAGTCTTTTCCAAAATTGATCTTAAGTTTGGGTATCATCATATTCATGTTGAACCTATAGACATTTGGAATATAGTTTTAAAAACAAATCAAGGATTTATTTACTAGTTGGTTATGCCTTTTAGGTTAACTCATCTAGCGAATTCATTCATTGAGATGTTAAATGGCATCATCAGGGCCTTTACCTATGTCATTTTTTAAATCTACCTTGATGACTCCTTAATCTTTAGAATACATGGGATGTATATCTACACCATGATAAACTAGTGTTTCACATTTTGTAGAAATAGATTTTTATGATAACATGAATAAATGTTCTCTTTTCATGCAAGAGATAAAATATTTTGGATACATTACACATACGATGAGTGCATGTGTGAACCTGACCAAGATTCAATTCATATAGGAATTTGAAACACCACATAACTTTGAATTTAATATAAATCTTATCAGAATTAGAAAATTATAAAAGAGATTTGTGTTTAATTTTTATGCTTTGAACCAAGCTATCAAAGGTGGAATCAAATAAATTTTCATCTAGTTAGTTGAATAACAAAGATAATTTGATGAACTAAAATTTAGACTCTATTTTATGTTATCACTTATGTTAATTGACTATAAATTTAGAAGATCGTCTAATTTATTTTGTAATAAAATTGACTATCACAAATGGGCATTAAAAACACAACAATTCATAGAAAAGTGTTAATTAATATTATAATGGATTAAATAACATATGATTGGAATCAAAGATATATTTAGAGTATATACTTATGTCAGATTATGAGGGAGAAATTAGGGATGGTGAGGGTCAGTGATGGAGTGATGAGAGATGGTGAAGGTCAATGAGGGAGTGATTAACGATGATAAGGAATGAGGAAAGAGTGATTAGGGATTATAATGGAATAATTATGGATGATGAGGGATGGTGATAGTCAATGGAGTGATTATAGATGATAAAACCAAGTGATCAGAGATGATAAAGGAGAATGAAGGTCAATGAGGGAGTTATTAGGGTGAGGGGGAATGAGGAATGAGTGAATAAGGATGAGGAACCAATTATGGATGATGAGGGATAGTGAGGGTTATTGGAAGAGTGATTATAGATGATAAAGGAGTGATTAAATATGACTAAGGATAATGAGGGTTAATGAAGGAGTGATTATGGACAATAAGGAATGATGAGAAAATGATTAGGGGTAATAAAGGATGAGTGGGAAGTGATCAAGGATGATGGAGGAATGACGAATAAGTGAAATTAACATAAAGTTGTTATTTAATGTGAAAAGGTCATCAATGTGACCTAAAATACCCTAATCACACCACTTTGGATCAAGTTCAAATTGAGTAGTTTTTAAACTTCAATTTTTACAAATCTAAGACTCCTAAAAATGCCAATAATCAATTTAGAATGCATAAAAACCTCAAAAATTACTATATATTTACCAAAAATGGATATCAATTACAAAAGTTATGTACTAAAATCCCTATGTTTAACACTTTAACCTAGAAAATGCTTAAGTATTGACCAAATTAGATTTTGAAAAACTATTTTCTACATTGTAAGGCATGCAGTTGCGAGACGCAATATATTAGATGCAAAGTGACCTTAGATTCTTATATTTACTAAAATAAATTTTTATTATAAGGAAATAAATGTAATAATATTAATGTGATCATGATATTTAAATTTAAATTAAAACACCATGCCTTTTGCCTCAAGAATAGCTTGGATTTTTGAGCCAAAGGTTTGAATATGTCAATAACTGTCCAAGTTTGAGAGTTATGATACATAAAAACACAATTCAACTTAAATTGCCAAATACACTATGAATTTCAATGGTAAAATTCAAAAACTTAATACCATCACAATGAGCATACTCTCCTCTTTTCAAAAATATGATTTTTACAGTTTTTGGACTAATTTAAGGTTTCAAAATGTGTTGACTTATATCTATACATTATTTAGGCCACTACATGCCACAAACCTATATGCATATACATGTTCATGTAGTTTGTTTTTCATTTATCCAAGTGAAAAATATGTTATATAGTGACGAACTAGGCCTAATTCTACACAAATTTAAACAAAAATGGTCTTTTTTATTAGTTAGGCATGTTGCATAGGTGGATATCCTTTTTTTAACAAGATCTATTTACTTGAAAAAATCATTAAAAAAGTATTAATTGAAAAAATATAAAAATGAATAGGTCACGAACTAGAAGATCTTATCTAATTTTTTAATTAAGTGTTGCAAACAATATTAAAATATGTTTAAAAAATGATACACCATACGGTGATCTATCTACTTTATTTTCTTAAAAAAAATTAGATTTCCTCTTCAAATCTTAGATGTGTAACCTAGTTATACTTAACAATTTAAAAAAAAATAGTTTTTTAGAAACTATACTGGAAATGCTACATTTCATGTTCTTACACCATCTTAAAGTTTGTAGTGTAGATATCTCAAATTATCTACAGAAGTTTATAGTTTTGAAATTTCAAGAAAATCATGTCCACGGATAGGCCCCTTTTTATCTCCCAATTTTTTTTCACTTACCCAATAAAAAACACAATTGTATTATTTTTCTATCTCTTTTTTTTCTTGTAAAAAAAAAACTTTCAATTGTGCTTTTTATTGTTTGAACAAGTTGATAAAAAAATAATTAGCTAATAGTAACATTTCTAGGTTATGAGAACACACACACACACACACACACACACACACACACACACACACACACACAGATCCATTATAACCATATGAGATTTTATAAGTGTATCTCAAGTGTGGTGGTGCTTTACATTTTTTAACATGTCCCTTACATTCAAGATATGTTATTTTTCATTCATTGACATGCAATGTATATACAAGAGATGGGAATATTGAATGCATTTCAGAAAAATAAACTTTCTTCGAGACCTTACTACCAAAGCTGGTAGCAATATCCTTTGAGAAATATTAAAAAACATCTCAACAATTTTTTTCTTATTATTTAAATTTCAATTAAACATCAATTTTAGACTTACAATGGATGACACCATTTTTGCTATTAAACATGATTGAATCATGTTTCTAAATCAGTTAGGTTCTCACAATATTTACTTTTACATATGTTTTTAAGTTGAAAACACTTTTTCTAAGCCTCACTGATAAATGCATTTTTTTCACATTACATGATATGAGACATCTTCCAAGACATGGCATAGTAGTTTTTTGATATTACCAACATGCATGTTAGGAATTTATATTATTGATTTTATATAAAACATCACTATAAAAGTATGCTTATTTTTTTGCTTTATAACTAATAATTACTTTTGGCTAACATAGTTTTTATATATAAATATTAAACTAATACATTTTGACATTTTTCATAATGCTTTTTTATATTGACACAAATATGCAAAAATACCAATAATAAAAATGTGTGATTTATTTTATTGTATAGCTTCAATTTTTTATTTCAAATTATTTTTAGTAATGTCATCTTGATATATTTTACAATATTATACATGTGATGTATATAAATTCAAGAGATGTCTTTTTTTAGTATGTTTTTAAGACTTGGACCCAACACATGTACTCAATCCTTTGGTTTTTTCCATCATTGTATGCAACCTTGTTTTAGAATCATTTTTTTTTATCACTATAATATCTTATAATGTTATGCTTGTATATTTTTAATATATTTACAACTACAAGAATGATAGTTTATCTTTGATTTGAGATTATATTAATTTATATATTATAATTTGGTGATTGGCTTGGTAAAATAAAATAGTCTTATCCCTTGCTTTTTCTTTGTTATAATCTATCCATTTTTGTTTCACCATTTTTATAGATTTATAATAATAATATGTTTTTATGGTGACTAATTTTTCAAGGGATTAGTGCAAGTGTTTGAAACAACTTGACATATATTTGTCTTGTATTGAAAAAAGGCAATGTTGTTATATATATATATATATATATATATATATATATATATATATATATATATATATATATATATATATATATATATATATATATATATATATGTATGTATGTATGTATGTATGTATGTATGTATGTATGCACACACACACACACACACACACACACACACACACACACACAAAGATATATATATATATATATATATATATATATATATATATATATATATATATATATATATATATATATATATATATATATATATGTATGTATGTATGTATGTATGTATGTGTGTGTGTGTGTGTGTATATATATATATATATATATACATACATATATACATATATTATAAATAAAAACATTGCCTTTTTGCAATACAAGACAAATATATGTCATGTTTATATATATATATATATATATATATATATATATATATATATATATATATATATATATATATATATATATATATATATATATATATATATACATACATATATTATAAATAAAAACATTGCCTTTTTGCAACACAAGACAAATATATGTCATGTTTATATATATATATATATATATATATATATATATATATATATATATATATATATATATATATATATATATATATATATATATATATATATATAGTTTCAAAATGATACGTATGGGGAAAGATTCAACGATTTTGAGTAACTAAAAGACTTTATTGATTCCTTGTCTAGATTTGTATAATATTTAAAAATTATTTATATAAACCACTTTGTATTCCATTTTTAAATTTGTTATCTATTATTTAGAACTTATTTTCATGGTTAAAGATTTTGTATTATTATAGATTGTATGGTAGTTTGGGATCTAGCATTGATTGTGAATCCCTAAGTTATAGTGCAAATATTTATTCCTAAAAATATGGTTCCTACTAAAAATCATAGAAAAATAATAATAATAATACAATGAATATATTGTTTCAATGTCTTACTATGAACATAATTGTTATTAAATTAAAGTAAATTATTTATGAATGTGCTACTATATAAATACCACATATTTTTAGGCAATTAGCTCAATGGCAATTACACATGATCTTATAGTATTGCACAATATTTCATGACTAATCAATTATATTTATTACTAATTCCAATTATTATGAAGGTAAATAATTTTAGTGTAAATTTCACATGATCTTGATTATGGCATGAAATTCTATTATGAACATTAGAGTTGAACTAGTTTTTGACATTATGCCTATCAGATTAAAAGGGTGATTAATTTAAATATCTAAAACTAAGAAAAGCCCTATAAAATAAACATGAAAAGTAATAAATAAAAATAAAAATGATAATCACTTCAAATATGTTGGGTCTAACATGTCCCATATGCATAATTTCATATGAAAACCTGTTGGGTCCAACACAACCCATCTTCAATTCTTTATATAGAGACCATCTTATTTTAGTTTCGTCTCTTATTTGGAGGTTCTTAGATGTGAAGTTATATTTTATGAGTGACTAATTGATATTAGCCAAGTCTATTAGTCAAATATCCTTTATTTCCCCTAGTCTATAATTCCCATCTAGGACTACTTTGATTTGAATTTATGAATTTTCATAGATCTATTAAGTCTTGGTCTAAATCTCAGTTTGGAAATGAATCAAATTTTGCTTTTTTATACCATCTCATCTTATACTTATAAAATTTTTCCAATCATTTTAGATATTTATGGCTTCTCTTCCTAAGTAGTTTAATGTATTTATGATTTATTTTGCAATTAATAGCTAAGTGTTCATATGGTTTCACCTTTTAGACTTGGTCCATTTCATAAAAAATGGATTAAATATTATTTTAATTTGTCAAAGTCTAGATTTTCAATCATTGAAAGTGGCTTTCTCTTCACTAAGTTTGCGCACCTTAAATATTTCATTTGAATACTTAACCATTATAGTTTAAATACTTGTCACAATCCTAGACCTATGGAGGCTTCTTTTTATCTTTGAACTTTATAGGCCTTTGAACTCTCTAGGTTTATGCCACATAGTTCTAGGATTCCTATCAATCTATCTAGGTGAAAAATGGGAATTTGTGGTCATGAAACAAAGGGAGTTTCAATAATTATCAAATTTTAAATGCAATGGCCAAGTTATTTAAAAATAAATAGTTAACTATTTGAAAATTATCCCTATAGGGTTGATGATTGACTTCACCACATAACTACTATTTGGAAAGTTTACACTAAATTAGGTAATAAGATCTATGTTAGTCACATATATAAGATCTTTTATAATAATCATCATGACAATACAATTATAATTTTTACAAGTTTAGATTAATGTTATCGTAAATGCTCATTTCATATGATATCAATGCGTAATGTATTTTATTTTATTGCACATTTTGATTTAGAATTTGTAAAAGAGATTCAATTTTATGCTTTGGTTTTCCTAAACATGTTTTTTTTTTTTTTTTTTGATATGGAAATATAAATATATTGGTTAGAATCCACCTTCATGGTTGTATTTATGTTATGTTTAGCTCATACTTTTGGATAGGAATTGATAGACCCACAACTATGCTTTACTTATTAATCCATCATTTTGTTTATGTGGATTTTGGATTGATTATAATGAATTAATACTTACTTGGTCTTAGTTAAAAATATATTTATTTTCCTTAGTCGATTTTATAATTAGTCTTGCAGGTCACATTATATCATCTAAATTACTAATGCCTAATTATAATATTAAAATGGTTGGGAACTCTGGACCCCCAAGATGATGCCATTAGGTATTATCTCATGGACATGGGGACACAATATTTGAGATGATAATGATGTGGCATTGATATACTAGGGCCCTAAGATGATTCCATGAGGCATCATCTCAATGATCGAGGGTTGTGATGATAGTTACTTGGCTCTAGAATATTGAGCCCCTATATGATGCCATGTCACATCATCGCAATGACCCAATATTTGAGATGATAGCCACATGGATCAAGGATGTTGAGGTCATGGGATGATACCATGTGGTATTATCTTGATGACTTGAGGACCTAATAAATTAGATGCTATCCATGTGGGTTTGAGACACTGAGCCTCCAAGAAGATGCCATGTGGAATCACCCTAGGGACTCAAGGGCCTGACAACTTAGATAATAACCACATGGCTCTAGGATGGTAGGTATTTAGGGTAATGTGATGTGGCATCATCCTATTAACCTAAGGGCTCAAGAGATGAGATCATATCCATGTGGTTTTGTGATACCAGGGCCTTAGGATAATGCCACCTGGCATCATCCCATAGACTTGGGGGCCTAGAGCCATGTGGTTATCATCATGCTATAAAAGGAAGCTCATCAAAGGGAATTCTATTAGAGAGTTGTCAATTATTTCATGAAGGTGTCTTAGTGAGTGGATGAAGTGATTTAATAGTGTAAGTGATAATGATAAAGTGTGTAATGTGCTTGTCAAAGTGTGCTTGAAGGAGGCTTGGTTGATCTTCAGTTTTGGCTTGGCTAGACATGTTCATAGATAAGTATGGTAATTTTAGCATGAGTAAAGGCTCAAATAAGAAGTTAAGACTAGTTTGAGTGATTATTTTTATGATTGGAATTCACCTAGTTCATCATTATTCTCATCTAGACATTTTGGGTCCAATGACAAAAAATGTGAGTGGGCAATTTGATGACATCATAATTGCCACATGTGGATGAGTCAGGGGAGTTGGTCACATCATTGTGATCAAATTATTCCCTAGTTTATATGTGTTAATTCTTAAGTTGTATGCCTAACCACAGTTAAATATATGTGGGTGTAAATTTGGGCTCTTAGGCATTTTGATAGTGTTTTCTATATTCAAATAGAGCTAAGTAAGAATGTTGATGATGTCAAAATTCACATGAATAGAGGTTTATGGAGTAAATGGTCACATGGGTTTGTTTATTATTATACCTAGTTATTATGTGATAACTATTAGGTCATGCACCTAAGCAAGACAAAAGTTATGTAAGTGTAAATTTGGGCTCCTAGGTACTTTGACATTGTTTTCCCATACTTAGCCAAATTTGCATGACGCAAGAAAGAACCAAGTAAGTAGTTTAGTGATGTCATATCTCACATGTGTGGATATTTTAGAAAAATATGATCATATGGGTTTATTCATTTTTGAGCTGATTTATTTTTTCTAAATTTAAGATCATGCACCAAAGGAAGTCAAATGATATGCATGTTCAAAATTGACCTTTTAGATAAATTTTTAACATAGTTGGCTCTATGGAAGAAAAATCTAAGTGAGAATTTTAATGCCATTATATATATGACATGTGTTATGGTTCCAAGAGAATTTTGTCACATGGTTAGATTCTCCTATGTGAGGATATCATATGGTCCAAATTTGAGATCATGCAAATGAGTGAGGTAAAAGTTTTTGGGGTTCAAAGTTGGATTCTCAGACAAATTGAAATGGTCCCCATACTTCATCTATTTTTCATGAGTTAAGGATCAAGACCAAACAAAGTTCTAATGGTCCATGGGTGGTCATACTATTTTGTTATAATGGTGCATTTTGAATGAGATGGTAAGAAATGCATGATGTTTAACAGTTAAAGTGCTCAGAAGGAAGGTGAGCATGCCAAGTGTCATGATTATAGGGATTTTGAGCAAGATTAAACATTGAATACTATAAGATAAAGACTTAATTAATCCACAAAAGTAAATAGAGTGAATTAAGTCAAAGTTTCTATATTTCATGAGATGAGGTCAACATTTAGATGTTTAATTGTAACCATTTACATTTGAATATTTGAATTTAACAAAGGCAAAAAGTAGTCTATAAAGAGATGAATATTTAAATAAATATAAGCCAAAATACATAGACATGTAAGGATATAAAAAAATATCATTCTTGTTATCGTCCTTGGATTAATGAAATTAGACAAGGAGCTCTGATGCAATTGGCATAAATAGAAGAACAAGAAAATAAAACTATGCACGTATTTTGAAATGCAAGAAAAATATTGGTGAGAAGGGATAACAAAAAGTAAGGATTATTGTAAGAAGGATATAGATTAAAAAATGACCATTCAATTAGGAGAAGTAGTAATAAAATGATATTAGATAAGAAGAATTTGAAAAATATAATAATGGCATTATACTACTAGAAAAAATAACATCTCAAGAAGAGTTTTAATTGGCCTTGATCTTGTTTATGATTTGGCTAAATGAAAAACTTATGTTTTGTGTTTATTAGCATTATGATTGTGTTTTATTTAATTCCTTTTATGAAGGATGAAATTTATATAATGAGATTTGATTTCATCTTTGTTACTAGCAACCTTTTTTGTACATTTATTTTTTTGTAAAATAGTGGTTGGATTAATTTTTTAGTTTATGTGATTTTTATTCTTATTATTTTGTTTATTTCCAACCTTTATGATTTATTGGGGTGATTTAAATAAGAATAATATGGATTGTGGCTGGTAGTTCAATTAGGCTCATTGGTTATTATTTGCTATGTAGCATATAAATCTCTGTTAGGGTGTGGGATAGGAGGTTAAAACCTAGACTGGTGTCTTTGGGGAAAATTGTATTATGTGGGATGAAATATATCCACCAAACATAACCTAGTTATTATTTTGCATGTGCTAAATTATTTGATAACAGTAAACTCTCAAGATATTATTGGATCAGGGTCCCTATGTTGATTATGATAATTTCTAATCTGTAACATTTATTTGATTTCTTGTGATTCAAATTGAACTCTATTGTCTTGGTTACATTTTTTTATTGGACTATGATCCCTTCTATGTTCTCCATTTTTCAAACATTTGTTGTTAACTATTAATCCTATATAAGACCATTTCTCTTACTCTTTTTTTTTAAATAATTGAAATTTATAATGAAATGAAAATATGTCCTAGCATCAGGGGGTACATAATAACAAGTATAGTCTGAGTAACTGACCTTTTAAATCTCTTCATTGAGGGAGGCTATAGGATAATTATCCATTTTTGAGGCTCTGTTCAAGTTTCTAAAGTTAAAATAGAGTCTGATCTCACCATTCTTTTTGATAAAAGGTACAAAATTAGAAACCTAAGTGGATTACCTAATATGGAATATAATCTTGGGGTCTAATAGCTTCTCAACTTCTTTCTCAATTAGGGGATCTGAAATTAGATTCATCAGTCTCTACCATTATCTAGATCATTTACATCCTTCCTAAAGGGGTGTATGTATGAGTTATGACTCTGGGCTCAAAATAATTTATATTTTCATATGTCCAGGTAATTACATCTTGATATTCAGATAAAAATTCCTTTAACATGTATACCTTTTAAATTTAGAGTAAATCAATATAACTTTGATGTGTTACAGATGATCGTTAGTTCCAAGGTTTAATTTAGTAAAATTAGATTCATCTATTTTGGACTAGTTATGTCTTTCCTCTTAAGGATATATATCAAACACGCTCTAGTGACACCATCACTACAGGTATTTTATTTTATTTTAGATGTAAGATTCCATCAACTCCTAATTCATCTATGTTTATGGGATCAAAATAATTTTCATCAATTATCTGGGATTAAAAAGTATCAAATTTGTTTATAAACTATATAATTTGTCGATCATCATCAAACACTTGAAAAAATTTCCACATTATTGGGGACTAAGAAACATGAACCAAATCCATAAAAATATTAAATATTGGACTCTTGGAGTGGTGTTAAATTAGTAGTTAGAGATCTTAGTGAATATGTTACTTGATTTTCCTCCCTTAAGATAGATCTGATGTTGAATAGGGATAATTTTAAGATTGGACCCCTAAAACATACTATAAAATTTTGGTGAATTCTAAAGTTTAAGGATAATTCCATTGTCTAATATTTGGTGAAATGACCATCCCTACTTCTAGAAAGTCTAATTTTTTTCTATTTGGACAACAAAACCAAAAGTGGAAATTAGTGGCACTATCATTGTAGTCCAAGTTGGGCATTGTTGTCCTAGGCCAAATCTGGTAACTATTCTAATATTCTCACTGTCTACTTGATCTATTTTGATTGTTTTAATGTTTAGTTATTCTAGGTGTGTTGAATGTTAATTTTTTTTACCTTTAGGAGATCTGATCTCTCTGATAAAACCCCTTTTTATTTCCCCCTCTTCTAAGGGTAGGAATGAGGACCCTACAATGAATACCCTCAAAATAAAGATCCTTGCAAGTGTGTTATGATAGAAAGATACATGATATAGTAATGATAATTGACAAGATATCTCAAGATATAACATGATTTAAATTGAGAGATTGTTAGGTCAATAGGGGTATGCCTAGATGGATGTAATAATGTAATAACATCTGTATTGAGTTGAACTAGAAATGAAAGTATGGTTAGTTATTAGTTGTTAGTTGTTAGTTATTTATTGGAGGGATGGAGTATGATGTCTATCATGGCATCCAACAAAGCAAGATAAATGCATGATGTGGATCATGGCATTGCAAACAATGAAAAAAAAAACAACAAGAACAAAAGGCAAGAAGCAAGAAACATACAAGGGTGGCCAAAGGGCCAAGCAAACAAGGGACATGGGCACATGTCACTCAAACTGGAAGGAAGACATACAAGGCATGTTGAAATGCTACATACATATATAATTGACATAAGCAAGGTTGGCATGGAAGCCACAATCACATAGAAGAGTATAGGTAAGGGACATTGGCAAATGTTTAAAGACACACACATGAATGAAAACAAAGGATATTGAAAAATGTCTCAAGGCACATACAAGAGACAAACAGAAACTAAGGAATGCAATCACATCAAGCTATGTTAAGTAATAAAATAAAGCATGTAATAATTAGAAATACAATTGCATCGACTTAATCAAAGCAAAAAGGAAGGTATACAAGACATGTTAGTACAATACTATGTATATGATAATAAATACATAAGTGTTATATACTAGTGAGTGTCGATAGATTAATCTATATAAGCTAGTAAATAATGTACATCAACATGATAACTAGAGTGTGTGGTGTAGGAATGACATAACCTGGATGGTGTAGTCATGTAGAAGATGCCCCCTATGGGTATATATTCTTATGTGTGTATTTATTTAGAATTAGGATACCCCATCAATGGGTAGAGTGAACCAATTAAAGATCTAGATGTCACTACACAGACTTTAAAAAGATCAAGTGAAGCATGGTAATGTAGATAAATTGACAAACAATAGCATAGAACAACAAATGTAAGTCTAGCATTGTATTAGAAGTGTAAAGGATGGATGATGCATACAATCAAAATGTTTTTGGTGTTTTGACATATTTGAATGTTTTTATATTCTAAAATTTTGAATATTTTTTAATTTTTTATATATTTGAATAATTTTTAATTTTTTAGATTTGAGTTATGTAAAATTAATAAAAACGTAAATTACGAACAAGAAATTGAAAATAAGTTATGTACATGTAAGCTGGGAAGGGATGATACTAACTGATGAGTCTCATGGGAGACTCCCTATCATGGTGTTATGTATCAAATAGTGGAATCATGTGTGATTTTGAAGCACAAGAGAATTTTTGTAAATATGACTTTGGATATTTAGATTTATTGTCTATATCTTGGAAATTATATTAACATGTATTGTTCCACTCATCATTATCATCTTGATTTTGAACCAATGGAATGCTAGTGTTGACTTTTGTTGTATCTAGATTTTTTCTTTTGATGAACTATGTATGGGAATGATTTTCCTTAAGATGTTCAATAAATCCTAAACCTTGGTGAGAAACATTATCAACTTCTAGAATAGGAGTAGTGATGCCTTGAGCCTGCTTGTCCAACCCTTGACCTTCAGAATCAAACTATTTTAGATATTTTTTACCAAACCCATATTGATTTAAAATTTGAGCCTTATTTTAGAGAGGTAGATTTACATATTTTTCATGATTTATCTATGTTTGTTGTACTGTTTGTTTCTATAATTTTAATTTTTCATCAATTTTTTGTTATGAGTTATGCTTTGGTAACCACTTCTGTACTATTTCTAAATTTGACCCTTTGTGAATGTGTTCCTATGTCACTATGGAATGCTTGACTAATTTACTTTGTATAGGGTCCTCATTAGCAATTATGTATTTTATATGTTTATTCAATGCCACACATGAATATGTGTGATACCCATGTATTCTATGATATACATAATAATTATGCATCTTCTTACTAGATGTAGAGGAGGTAGTTTCATCAACTTAGATTTAATCATTTCCCTTAGTACCTCATTTGAATTCTTTTTTGATTTTTGAATGTTGTTTGAATCACTAGTTGTAGAGTCACCTTGTTATGATTTCATATTTTTATATGTAACATTGCTTGCAACCAATTGAATAGGAGAAGATGCATATACATGATTGCCACTAGGGTGCCTTTGAGGTTTTTGTATTATAATCTGATTTTCCAATGTTGTGATATTTTCATGTAATAGTTGATTTTGCATTTGTAAATCTTAAATTAACTTACTCATAGTGGTGATTTGATCCCTTAGAGTCTCACAAGTGCAAACCCTTGGTGCTTTTAATTGAATATGTAGGGACATATGTTGAAGAGGTTTTGAAGAAGCTATAGGCTAAATGTATGCATTAAGAACAATAGTATGGTCTGCCTCACCTTTTATAGGGGTGATATCATGGCCCTAGTTAGAGGGAAAGTAGCTATCACCCTCTTGGTGGAGAGGAGGAGAAGGAAACTATTTCCTCTGCATAAGATATGACATTGAAACTTGATAGGTGGTTGTTAACTTATACAATGGATCTTCTAGGTAGAAACCATGTATGTTGGATAAAATGCATGTAATTGGACTTATAAGTTGTATAACAATATGTTTATAATGAGTATTAAAAATGTGAGATAACAATTTTTGGATAGAGAGCATGGAATATTACATTGATGCATAAAGAACTTTGACATGTGCTATGACATTTCTAATGTATTTAGCATGATAAATTTGAAAACTTTGCCATATGAGAGATAGAAAGCAATGGATAGAAAGCATGAATTTATGCATGAATTCATAATAAAATTTGGCATGTGCTATGACATTTCTAATGTGTTTAGCATGATAAAATTTTAAAAAATTCCATATGAGAGATATAATGCAAAAGATGAAACCTTGTATTAAAGACAAGTAAAATTTGCTTTGGAAAAGAGGTATCTTACTATGTTTAATAATTATTTTATTAATATCATCCCATAATATGCAAAGGAGGAATGAAAAAAAATAATGAAACTTTGTACTAACATATGGTAAACTTCATCATTCATGTACATGATAGGACCGAGTGTGGTCTCCTTATTATTTACAAAAAATGCAAGAAATGTGTGTAAATAAGTGAGATCCATTTTTCGTTATCTGGTTTTAGATGTAAGGTGATACCTCAAGAATAAAATAGGAGATAGTACATGCAGATAGGGTTTGAAAGATGATTATTTTGAAAATTACTATAAAATTTTGAAATTTAAAGTGAATTTATGAGTTAGATATGCAAGTAAAAATCATAAATTTATTGGAAAATTGGTGATTTAAAGAGACCTAGTAGTTGCAACTAGGGTTTTGAAAAATAAATATTTATGAAAATTACTATTGAATTTTGAAATTTGAATGGATTTTTTGATTAAAATATGCTAGTAAAAAATTATAAAGTTATTGAAAAATTACTGGGAAAATATTCGAACCTAGTATGGGCAACTAGGGTTTGAAATAAAATTATTTTGAAATTACTACAAAATTTTAAAATTTAATGCTAATTATTTTATTTTATTATATATATATATATATATATATATATATATATATATATATATATATATATATTTATAAATAATAAAATTTAATAGGAAATTAACCTTAGGGTTTGTATAATTTTTATGTGCAAACGAAGTAAGTCGGGTTCACCAAATGATTTATCAATTTTGGGAATATTGGTGTAAGGATTTGAATAATCTTGTAAGTGTGCTGCCTAACTATATATAGAAAATAAATAAGATTGATTGAGTAGTCTTGTTTTTACTCTTGCTTACTTAGTGATAATTTCCAACCCTTTTCAAATGGTCTTTGAATGGGCTTTTATAAGGATCTATTAGTCATGGGTTGAATTTACTCACGTTAGGTCGACAAGGACAAAGATGAAGAATAAAATTAAATTGACCATTGGGGCTAAAAATGGACCTAGACAAGAGTGGCTAAAGTAGATAGGAGTGGTACCACTGTTATAATCATAGTGTGGTGTTATTGTCCTAAGTAGATGGGACTTGCGGGGATGGATCTGTCGTGAAAAGAGGGGTCTAGCTTAGCTAGGATCAAGTCTAGAAGGTTGTGGATGAATGGGAATCAGTGAAAATATGCCTATGAGGGTTATGAGAGCAATTAAGAGGTACCTAAGGGTTGGGTATCATTAGCCATGCTCAATTTACTAATTTTCATATTTTATAAGACTACAATGTTCTACATTATAAACCAAAATCTTTACTTATTTACTAATTGATTTAGTCCCAATTAACATCTTTTATAGTAAATATTAGATTCATACATTGCATAAATAAGTTAGACCTTATATACACCCTTAAACCTAAACCCTACATGCCCTAATACATAATACATAATCCATATAACATAAATTGTAATACCTAAACCTTATGCACTAATGCCTTAATCCCTAATCTATATTAAGTATAACACAATCACATCATTTAATAATTAGATCAAATTATTATTATTATTATTATTATTATTATTATTATTATTATTATTATTATTATTTTTATTATTATTATTATTATTATAAAAAATGCTCAGTTCTTAATGTCAATGGTTAACCTTAATATAATTTTAAGAATAAAATGATCATGTTATTACATAAAATGATCACATTATTCTTAATATACACTTCTTAATATGTATGTTAAAGTAGAACCTAGTATAACAAATAACGTGATTAGGTTGTGTAATAACATGATTGTTTTATATAATGTGATCATATTATTATTATTATAGACTAATTTCACTTATCAACATCTATTTCTTAACCCAAATTGAGAATTTTGTCCCCATAAATATGCTCTACATACTTTTGTTGGACCTACAACACCTATTTACTTGACCCCACCTTTGAAAAGTTGTCAATTATCCTTATTGGGTGATAGATCATGTTTAAGTAAGCCAAAGATATTGAAGAACAAAACACTATATGAATTAGAATATTTGAGAGATAAAAAAAGATATGAATGTAAAAACTTTGTGGTGGATAAGGTACAAACCCTAACATTGATGAACCAAATGCCATAGACAATGAGGCAATTGACAATAATGAATTAAACAATGTTGAAATTAACCATAATGAATTAAATAATGAGGAAATTTACCATAAATAAATTAATAATAAAAAATTTACAATAATTTATATCCCTTCGAGTATGGAGGAATAGACACAAAAAAGTATATTCAAGAAATACAATAATTATTTTTGTACAATGGTAAGCTTAAAAACTTAGGAAAGAGTTGGTTATAAAATCCAACCAATAGGTGAACCAACCCATAATAAAAAAAACAAAAATATAATAAAATAATTACTTTAGATCAAAAATGATTCCAAAAAACTCTCCTTTGATCTAAAGGGGTATGAAAATACTAAAGCAATGAACTATGAGTTATCCAAGTAGACTCTATTACAACAACAAATGGTACATCATGCATCTTGTAGTAATCAACAAATTAATCATCCCTTCACTAAATTATAACAAGATCATAGTTTTTCCAAGTACACCAATCCTCACATAAAATCCATCCAATAAGTGCTTTCCCCAATATTGTGTATGACACATCTCAAACTGATGCCCAACAATCACCAACATCTCGTATAGACCTTTGTTTAGCACTAACAATCATAGCAACTCAATGCTGACTCATACCACAACCACTGATGATTGATTAAAATATAATATGTAATATATTCTCCCCATATTAGGAGAGAGGTGAGAATCAATTTATAAAATAAACCAAATATAAACCATTTAAATGTTCCACATCAAAGATCATATCAACACTAGATCTATGAATAAAAATTACACAAGCCAAAAAATGCTACTACATCAAATCCCAATCTTGAGCCTAGTAGCTTGCATAATATGGGTGTGTTACCATATTAGAATATATAGTCATCAATTCTAGAGTATTAAACTTCAGAGTCATCTCATTCATCAAAATAATATGCATAAGAATAGCCAAAAGAGGAACTAGAAGAGTGACCAAAGTGACTAGATTGACCAGTAATGTTTGTTTCTACCTTCTATTGATGTCAAGAGGACCTCCTTTTGGAGGGGCAATCTATAGAGAGATGTCCTATGCCACCATAATTTTATCATATTCTCTCATGTCCACTAGAACTAGAGGAATATTAACCACATGAAGAAGAATGCCTATGCTTATGCTTATTTTCATGTGAATGTTTGTGGTGATGCTTATGCTTCTAAGAATCAAAGTGATGTCTATGCTTCAAAGAACTAGAATGATTTCTATTCTTTAGAGAACCAGAATGATATATATGTCCATAATAATGATTTTTTATAGAAATGTGCTTTGGAGAGTGATTCTATCTCTAAAATTGATTTGAATAATGCTTTTTATTATGCTCATATAGTGGATTACCTATTTTGGTATAGTTGGCCTCCTTAGTAGGTTTTTCTTTCTTTATTGTAAATTGTCACTCATGTTGAGTGAGCAACTCACAAATGGAATCAAAAGTATATATTTTAAGCTTATCACTAAGATGTAATATTTTTATAAATTTATTGTAATGAGGGATAAGGCCATTCAAAAAAAATATAATTGAGCATTTCATCATCAATTTTCCCATTAGTAGTGCCATATTCTTGTTTCAAATTCTTGATTCATGACACATATTCTAAAACATTTTCATCATCTATTATTTCTTTGGTGAGCAACTATATAATAAGATTAATTTTCCTATAAGTAGGTTATTTAGCATACAAATCTTTTAGATCTTTCCATGCTTTCCTAACTTCAAACTTTATCACCTCTATTTGAATTATGACTTGTGCACTGCAAGTTGATTTCAATAAAGTAAGGGAAGACTTGTCACATTTTTGAAATTCTATAAGTTTTATGGGATCAATGGGCAATGCTTGTTTCTTTTCAACTAATTCCCATAAGTCATTGAAGATTAAATTATTTTCCATGTTCATTTAAAATTCATTATAATTTTTAGGATTTAAACATTCATTTTTTATAAATCAAGCTCATAATTTTAGCCATGGTATGAAATCAAAAAAATAAGTAATGATATCAAGGTTTTGCCTTTACCTTAAAAATAACTTTTTATTACAAGATATTCCTAGGACTTGTTAAAAAATTACACCTTATAACTCTTGTTGCACCCTTATTTCTCATATTTAAAAATTATATCCTTATAACTCCTTTTACAAATGCCTAAAAATAAAATTGACCAAAAATAATTTCAATGGGTTTTTAAAAATAGACTTCATAATTTTGAGTGACTTAGAAAACATTCATTTTCCATATCCACTTAAATCAATCTAAGCATAAAATGACAATAAATTATATATAACCTATCATTTTTGAATGAAAGATAAGAAAAGCATAGATGGTAAAAGACTTTTACGAAATGTTTTTAATTTACCCTTATTAGATGGTGGAGCCCACTATATTTTAGGGTTTTGAAAGGCATTAATAATAACACCAATATATTATAAAAATTCTCACCACAAAAATGTGTGTCACTAACCATGGATTTAACTTCAAAAATGATTTCTATGTTGGTCTATGCTTCAAACAGATTGCTCGTTCAAACCCTCTGTGATTAGCTTCTAGTTTCTTGGTTGCATGTGATGATTATCCCATATTAGGAAGAATCCATTCCTCTATTGACTCAATTTCTCTACATAATATTTCAATGCTTCAACTTAGGATTTCAATCTCTTTCTACCACTTCTACATTTTTATTCAGAATTTAACTTTATCTCAAGCATTGATTTTTCCACAACTATGCTAAATTATTATCTGCATCAATCTTGGTCATCATACAATTAGGGTGGTCTGTACTCTATTATCTACATTTTTCTTCAATTTTAATAATTTATCTCAGTCACCACTACTTATAGACCATCAAATGTAAAAGTGAAGCCTACTTCCACTCTCAAATCATTGTTTCATACACTTACAAGAAGAAGCAATTTTTGATTTGAAAATCAAACAAAAAAATTATAAATTGCATCATACAAATCATCGTATAAATCTTTCTTTCTTCTTATTATGCATTTATGTTCATCTTCCTTATGTTTCTACCTAATTGACATGCCTCAATGGGTATATATATAATAAATTTAGTGCAAGTTTGACTTTGAAGTGCATCCAAACAAAATGTTTCTTTTCTTCCTTAAAAAAAACTCTCTCCTTCTACCTTCAAAACCATGGCTTCCTCCTTCACAATTTTTTTAATCATGAATCTGATACCACTGATATCCCTTCGACTATGGAGGAATAGAAATAGAAAATTATATTTAAAAAAATCAATAATTAGTTTTTTACAATGGTAATATTAAAAGCTTATGGAAAGAATTGGTTATAAAAACCAACTAATGGGTGAACCAACCTGTAACAAACAAAAACAAAAATATAAAAACCTAATTACTTTGGATTAAAAATGATCTCAATAATAATCAATTAGATAATGTTGGATGTTTACTTTTGATGTTCCAAGTTTTTTATTGTTTTGATGATGAGTTTATGTATGATTCTTCACCCACCATGAATGAAGAAAATTTGATGGAAAACATAATGATAAAATTAATCATCAAGAAAATTTCATAGAAACATATAATGAAGAAATAAAGAATGAATAAAATGTCATCCCACCTCTAAATAATGAAAGTAATAATAATTTTGAAACACCCTCTCAACAAATTTCACCATTAAGAACACCTCCAAGAATTATCCATAGAAAAGATAAGCACTTAATTGAAGTCAATCAAAATATTTTAAAACTAATGAATAATAAAATGTTTGATCACCATTAAAGAAGACTAGCTCAACAAATTTGGCATACTTTCTTTCATAATTTGGATTATGATATCAAATATGTCAATTATTTCTCTCATCGATAAAGTTGATTAAGATGAGACCTATAATGCATATATTAGGACTAAGAACATCTAACATGGATGATGAAAACAATTAAATTAGTGAAAATCTACATGTTGTATATCATATTATAGGCCCAAAATGATGCACTCAAGATTGTAATGATTACAATCCTATACTTACATTTGTGAAGTATGTGACCAAACATGTAAAAAATGAAAGGTCTCGAAAATAACCCAAACACTTAATATAAATAGAAAATCATTAATGAAATAAATTTAAATACATGAAGGACTTAATGAACCTAATACCAATGAGCTCTAGGCATTATTTAATAGGCTTTCACAAAAGGAAAAGGATATAGCCGATACTCTCAAAGAGTTAATAGATCAATTTTGAAAATATAATAAAAAAGTTTCACCCAATGCAAGAGATGTGGTGAAAAGAAGAGTTTGTTCTCATAGCCATGAACTACATCAAAAAAAATTATTGGATATGACTCAAACACAATTTTGTTCTATTTTTTTAAAAAATCATCCACAAATTTCTATTTGTTAAAGATATTTTGAGATGTCCAAACCTCTCTATGTAAAAATAAATCACACACTCACCACTTTTTATTGCATAAAACATATTGAATTTCAATTCACTATGATTTTTTTCATCATATTCGTTATACTTTTCATACTAAAAACATTTTTAGGTGTGTGGCATTGAATTGCCACCAAAATTAGCCAAGGAATTTATTCCAACTATCTTTTGTAAAAGATCTGATGGACAATTATTTTACAATAAATCATGTTTAAATGAAAATTATAGCATTTGTGGTAGATTTATAAAATTAAAAAAATGTATCCATGAGGAGATTACAAGTGTAATTGGATAGGAATTAGTTGGTTTAAGCAAATATAAATTAGTGACTTATCAAGTAAAAGATGGAAAAGAATATAAAAGGTTTGAGCATGGCTGAACTAACCCTAGCTATGGGATATTTTTTCCATGTGTTTTATTATTTTAATTTCACTCAAATGAAGGTAAAGGATCTTAAGTGTTTATTTTGTCCTTTTTATTGACATAGTCATGTTGGAGGGGTATAAAAATTCTATAAAACTACATGTTGGGAGTGATTTAGTATTTAGAAAGGAAAAGTAATAGTTTGAGAAGATGTGTATAGTAAGGGTAGATCCATTTCAATACATAAAAGCTTTTATAAGGATCAAATGGTCATTCTAGCTCATTTATTATCCTCTCAAGTAGGTGCAGGACTGAGATGACACAAGTTAGGGTTTGAAACTAGAAAATGAGATAACAAGTGATTTAATTAATAAAAAATCAATAAAATTTATGGATAGGTGTATTTATATAGGATGAATATTATTTTTAAGGTTTAAAGATGATTTAAGTCCATATGATATGATTTCACAGTCAATAGCCTTGAATTAGACCTAGGAGACCTAATTAGACTTGAGAGTGTTGAGTTAGGTGTTCTCCAAAGTGAGTTAAATTATGAAAGTCTATACATGAGATATGTGATTTAAATGGGTATCTAAATGTGGTTTGGTTTGGTTGGGAGCTTTGTATTTTACTCAAAACAAGAAGGTTTACCTAAAAAAGGGGCTAGTAGAAGGAAGGTGTCAAAGAGGAAAGAAGAGTTAAGTAAAGAGTTGAAGCTTAGAGGTTGTGTGGAATGGTTTGATGTATATACACAAAATATTTTAAAACTTAATCAATTAATTATGATTTTTATCTTGCAAGAACTCATCATGTCTTAATCTCTCTAAGTGCATTCTATAAGGGGTGCACTAAGAAAGGGATGGGTAAACCATTGGTGTTTCACAAGATTTTTTCCCATTATTACCACTTATTACCAATCCAAATAGCTTATAAAAACATTCTCATAAGCTTATCCTTCACTTTTGTACACTCCTAAAATATTTTACCACCATCATTAGCCATTTTACTAACCTAAAACCTATTTTGATAGTTTACATGACTATGTTATATGTGTCAACCTTGTACTCTTATTAATAAAACTTATTTAGGGTATAGGTTGATTCTTGGCTGACCTAGTCTGTGACCTAGTGAATTTTTGTCAATAAAAATACTAAGTCAACTAGGGTGGTCTTATCAACGAAAAATTTCAAAAGGGTTAAGGCTTAGTTCTACCTATATAAACACACATCCATTTTTCCATGATTTGAAAGTAGATAAGAGTTATTATTTATTTTCATTTCTTTATAATCTATTATTCTACCATTCTACTTGAGGAGTCTTATCTTAGGGTTGATACTTGGAGAAGAATCTAATCTTCTAGAGAAGTATTGTATGCTTTGGCCTCTCTTAGTGATCCTGGCAAACCACAAAAATCTCTTGTGAAGCACCTTTGTCTAAAAGAAAGATCAAGTCTCGATGGGTTCATCTTCTAGGTAAGCGTCTCTAGATTTACTCCTATTTTTAGTAGATAGAAGTAGCATAAGTAATGGATTTTTAACTATATTTATCTTTCTCTATATGCATTAGGGTAATACCTATACATAGATTAATTAAGATTATCTTATGTGTGTTTACATTCCTTTGTTTACTAACCCCGACTTTGTGCCATAAAATTTGATGATTAATAGATTAAATTTCTTTGCTTTATTTGTTATTAGTATAGTGAATATGAAAATATAGGAATTAGTTAGGGTTATTGCATAGTTTTACTTGACTGAAGGCTTTGGGACCCTCCCTAGTGATATTATTGTGATAAGAGATCCCCTAATTAGATCTAGCAAATCTATATTGGTCATGTTCTTGATTATCTAATGTATCCCCAATTGTAAGTGTAATTGGGATCTATCTTCTCTAAACTAGGATTTATTTGTGGGTCTAAGGCATTTCTGATTGCATACATTCTAGTGAATCTAACCTTTGCAAGTTTTTTTTCATGCTTTTAATTTATGTCATTTTATTATTTTTCTATATTTTTGATACTAGGTCAACCAATCTAGTATAGTTTATAACTTTTGTCCATAGATTTAACACATATTCTCATCAAAATGACTCTATTATTTCTATGTAGGCCTACATCATATATAGGTTATTAGATCAAGCAGGTCAACACAATACTCTTATTCAATTTGAGGCAATAGGCTAGGTTGAATAGGTTGACTTAGTCTCTTATTCATCTCCAGAACAAAAAATTAATTCATGTAAGTTGACTTAGTATTCCATATAAATTTTAGATTAAAAACAAAGTCAATCAAGTTGACTCAATCATCTTAACAAGCTTTAGCAAATAAAGAATTATAGAACTAGGTCAACCCAGTTGACATAGTTAGTAGAACTTTCAAGCAAGCATTCAAGATAATTTAATATAAATTTCATAGTCCTTATAATATTCCAACCCACCAAGGTTCCTTTATTTCTCAAATGGGTGCGATATAAGGCCAATACCTTGATACTATATGTTATTTTACACCTTGTATCTTTTGGAAATACTAATTTTGATCCATGAAGTACCAGAGGTAGAGTTATCCAAATGCAGCTTAAACTTTGACAATATTTGTTGTAAGTGTTTTTGTGCTCTTGAAAAATCATGAACATAATATTATAGGTGGATTTATATTTTTTTGTCATGGAAAAACATGTAATTTTAATATATATATACATTATATAGGTGATGTTTTTTCACCTAGAGGTCCTACAAGCATAAATTATAGTTAGAGCTCAAGAACTTCTCTCTTCACTATAAAAAAGTTGCATTTTAAGACCCATTTCTACAACTTATGCCATAAATTCATCTCCAAGGTTTCATAAACATTATCTATATTTAAATTATATGTATTTAACTTGAAATTTATGGCTCTTTTGGTTCATCCAAATGACTTACAATTTCCATTTTATGAATACCTGAAGTTAGGTTTATAAATTGCATTTTTCTTATTTTAGGAAGGGTGTTCTTGAAGACAAAATGAGTGGTGTGTCTATTGACAAGGAATTATTTAATTCAAAGAAAATTTTACTAGACATTATCCACCACATTATATGTTTTTTAGATTCTAGTTTTAATTCATGAAGCACTAGAGGTGGAGTTCTCTAATTATAGCTTCAACTTTGACAACATTTATTGTCGATGTTTTCATGCCCTTGAACAATAGTGAACACATGTTTTTCTATAAATTTATATGTCTATGTCATGGAATAACATGTCATACTCTTATCTATGTGTTATATAAGATATTTATTTTCATTTAGAGGTCCCAAATCCATAAATGCCTATTGGATCTTAATAACTTGTGTCTTCAATGTAAAAACATTGCATTTTAAATCCTATTATTTTAACTTACACCACATATTCATATCAAAAGTTAAATATAAATGATATAGGTTGAAATTATAATTAATTAAAATTAAAATGAAGGTTTTTTATGGTTCATCCCAAATACTTATGATTTCTTTTTTATGCATGCATGAAATTAGGATAAAAAATAGATTTTTTCTTGTTTTGGGAAGGGCATCTTTGAGGTCAGAATGGGTGGTGGGTATCTAAATAAGGTGTGATCATAGTCTAATAACTTGGTCCTATACATTATATAACACCTTGGACATATTTTCAATTTTGGTTTTTGAGGCACAAAGCACTAGAGGTAGAATTCTTCAACTGCAGCTTCATCTTTGATAATATTTGTTGTCAGTGTTTTCATGCTCTTGAATAACAGAGTGGATATATGATGAAAAAAGAATAAATTTCAAATTTTAATGTAGTGGAGAGGGATAAAACATAATTTATTAAGTGAAACAAAAGTTATATAACCACCAAAATATTTTAAGGCCTTAAGAGATATGAGAACTATAATATTACACTACCTCAAAGGGCCAAAGAAGAGTTTTCAAACAAGAAATAAAAACATCTCCAAAGAAATAACATCTTAAAAGAAGAGGTAGAACATAATTACTTCATAAAACATGCACAAGTAAAATTTAGAAGGGCATCTGATAAGGTATGCAAGAGATGAGTATCCCATTATTTATTTTAATTGTACTTATAATAGAAATGTGGTATGTCTATAAATTCAATGAATAAAAAATATGAATATAAATTCCTAAACAATATTTAACCAGTGTAGCAAGGGTATCCACATTAGATTAGTGATAAATGGTGTAGTCCAATCGTGAGAGACACTTCACAGTAATATATGGCTTTATCTCAAACACTATACCTTTTTTACCCATATAGTTTTGATTGTAACACATTGAAATATTTTAAGTTCGTATTAATAAATTACACGAAGGAAAAATTAATGATGATTATATCTAAATATGGCCATAGAATAACCAAATTTAGTTTTGAAATAATAATGTCATCCAAATTGTATGCAAAAAGATGATCACCATAAAATATAAACATGGATGTATGTATGTATGTATGTATGTATGTATGTATAACCCTAAAATTATAGATTAGGTTTATATATGGTTAAGGGGGATAAAGATAGCCTAGGTTATAAGGGTGATAAAATATCTCTATATTATTTCAATTAGATGCTAACATCATATATAGCATATGTTGAGTTCATTAAATTGAGATAGGGTAAAAATAGTAAGTAGAGTTATGTTAGATATGGAAATGATGAAGAAGTAATGTACTTAGTTGGTTCTAATGCCAATGAAATTCTTAATCTCTAACATGGAAAAGATAGACTTTAAGAGAGTTTTGTAAAAGTCACCAAATTTTGAATTATGTGTTTCTAGAGCCATGGACATTAGCATCAACCTTGGATGATTGCATTGATGGTATTATTTGAATTTGACGCATGTTTATTGTATAGAATGCCTATGGGAAAAGGATAAAACCACCTAGATGATTTTTAGTTTATCTTCACCTTCAATGTGGTGAATTTATATCTAGGTCCTAGACTGTTTTTCCTCATGAAATTAAAAAACCCTAGTTATTCATCTTTATAGTGACCTTGGGGAAAATGGGTTATTGGACAGACATTGTCAAACTAACCCCAAAGGCCTATTAATCAATGAGTGTTGACTACATAGCCAGTACTCTGAACAGGGCCTCATATTGATTTATTTGTCCCCTACCTATTGGATTTGTGTGAATCATCCAATATGTGGAAAATATGTGCAATAGTAAACAAGCTTGTAACTTTGAAAATATAGCTTTTGGTATACTCATTCATTACATTAGACCTATGTATGTGTTATTTCTATGATTGATATGAGAATAGGAGAATATAATAAAGTTTTGTCTTTATTTAGTACTCGATTAAATGCTTTGATATGTTTCCTTAGGTATTTTCTAGATGAGGAATGAATGAGGGTTTTTCTTATATTTATATTGATCCCTTTGAATAAATAACTTGCATTAAATCTCTTAGTTATACCATTAGGATATGTTTCATTTATAAATTATATGATTTTAATGTATTAGTAACTTACGTTGTAGTAGGACACCTACATCAATGCAGGTTTCTATCTATGAAGCTAGTGTCTAGGGAACAAGAAAATAGGTAGAGGCTCAAAACTTATAGTAATGAAAGATATGTAGGTTTTAATAATTCTGGTTAATATAGAAGGTCTGGCTCGTCAACATAAGACTTTTCAGACTAAGATATAGACCAAGGGGTACAATATAAAGTAGATGCAAGAATTATAAAAGAGGGAAAAGGTTTATAATTCAGAGGAACAAACAAGTTCTAAGTTTACCAAGTGTACAAGATATGTGATATACAAATCATAAATATCATCTACATTTTCCACCCACATTCAATCTAGTAATGAAATCACTAGATTAAAGAAGAATAAATATGTACATGGATGTGTATAACACACCTTGCCTTTGCTTGAGTCTAACTTGAGTGCATTATTATTGAATCACATGTAACCAAGAGCATGTTATAGTACATAATCAGTGAATGTAATCTAGAATTTAAATTATTTAAAAAATTCAAATTAAAAGAGAAAGGTTTAGTAGTACACCTGTATATTGATGGAATCAACTCGCTTATTCGAAAGTTAGTTTGAAATATATATCATTATAAGGTTGTGAAATTTATATTAAGACTAATATATATAAATTTATAAATTGCATATATATAAGGACATAAAAATAAAGAGATATTAGAAGACACATGCCCCCAACATTGAAGAAAGGGTGAGTTGCTACCCAAAATTTGAGATTAGCTCAACCATATAACCCAATCATACTTATAACCTGTTGAGGGTGAGTGAACTAAGTTGATTCATACTATCAAATTGGTAAGGCCAGATGATACAATCAATTTCATCCTAAAAACCTTATAAGATTGAGTGATTTAATCACCTCAACCATACCAAAAATAAACTAACTACTATAATAGATTGGCTCAATACATGTCAAATTTCATTCTTATGGATGATGATAGTCCATGAGATTATTTTTAATGTGAAACTAATTTGGATTTTACAATGTTAAGTTCACATTGCATAACATATGCAACTTAAATATGTCTCATCTTGAAACTATGTATAACAATGGTACCGATTTATAGAATTCTACCACAACTATGAATATGAATTATGTGATTTGGCTAATAAAAAAAAATTATAAGTGTGGATAAGATTATTCTAAATCATTTCCCCATTATATATGGAGATATATGAAAAATAAAATAACTTCCAATGTAGTGGGCATGTTTGTAAAACATGTTCCCATTGAATCTGGGCATGTTGAATACTAAATAAGTATGAAAAATATTATTTCAAAGCATGGCCTTAAAAAAATTAAAAATGTGAATGTATGGAAGCCTTGTCTATATTACATGCTCCCACCAAATCTATAAAATATTCTAAATACTGAATAAGTGTGGAGAACATGCTTCCAAAGCATGCCCCTACCGAATCTAAAAAATTGTGTCAAATGTGAAGAACATGCCTCTGTAACATGACCCCACTGATATGTCACCCCTTTGAGGTGAGGTAATAATATAAACTGGTGTTTACCTCACCTCAAAATGATAAGATAACTTTATAATATATGAATAGAACCATGTAGCATATAGAAGAACATGTTTAGGTAAATATAACATTTAAGTGCATAGAATAATGTCATCATATGAAGGCTTAAGATGCATCATAAATATCATGTAAATGTTTATATAGTAACATTACAATATCAAAAATAAAATAAACATACACACAAGATCACTCAAAACTAAGTTCACATACAATGGTCCTTATAGACCATAAATAAGGGGCATGTTCAAATGCCACATAATCAAATGGACATGACTTAGTAAAATTTACATAAAATCAAGGATGACATATTCAAATGTCTAAGAAATAATACATGGGCATGTGGGGAATGAAAAATCATCATATTCAAATAATTGAACAAGTAAGACAATAACAAGTCAAGGCACTCAAGGATGTGCATAAAGTAAAGCATAAGGAACCATTGTAAACATATCATAGTAGCCCATGGATCAAATGTGTTAGCAAAAAATGTCAAGTGTATTACATATCAATTACCATATGAGAGATATAATCATGAATAAATACATGTGTGAGTACATATACGAGCTCAAAACATGAAAATATAAAGTGACCATAGAAAGAGATAACCTGGAAGTATCATGATTATAGAGGTGGATGCTCGCAATATGCATATGACATGAGTAGAGGGAAGGCTCAACATCTATAATAGTAATAGATCATGTATCTATGAATGCTTATATCACACTCAAGTAGAATCATGTCACACATGTGTATGTATTATTAATTTATACGCCATTTATTAACATTGAACTAACACACATAGATTCTAAGGAGCCAATAGAGTATATTGTGTCAAAAATGTTTTTTGGAGTTTTTCAAAAAAAAATTGGTATTTTCAGAATATGAGAAGCATTTCAACCTTAATTTGGACCTTTGACATTGTTTGCGTCATTATTAGATAATTTTAAAAGGTACATAACATGTTCCTCCTCACTCTTTACATGTGTATTATAAGAACTAATGCTATCATTTCGAATATGAATGAATTTTCCTTCATGAGAAAAGGATATACCTTATTGATTTTGATCAATTTTTTCTTCCATTTGGTATAAAAAATAGAGTTCCCAATGTAAATTCACATGGATATGTGTTAGGCATAGTCCAAACCCATGTTTGAATTACTTTAGGACCACAAGAAATTGGTATTATTATGTTACCGAAGGAGTCTTTCCACCCTCCTTTATTTTTTAAGTATTTTAGATTGAACCCCATTTGTTGTAAGAATCTAACATTAAAATTAGTTCTTTCTTATGTAGAATCAATATGGTTATGAAAAAAAAAAGAACCACCGATTAATACTATAATTGTTAAATCTTATTAACATCTATGCTTTTTGTGTCGTTGATGGTGGGGTTTTGAGTAACCCTTGTAGGGTGCCCATGTAAAGATTAGGAAATCCAAATTTTTGTTCATAATTTTCTTTTGGTAATTCATCTCCCTCCTTTATGTGAGGAATAAAAATCTAGTACTTAAAAGGGGATATATTTAGATCCTTTGGATGAGTAAGGATGAGTTAAGCATATTTATGCACATCCACATATAAATGTGTAAATGACTCATATTTTTTAAGAAATGCTCTTTATTTTAATGAAAAAATAAGAACTCTACTAAAAATAAATTGTAATTTCAAATATGAGGGTCTAAATGCTAGCTTATATGATGTAGTTTTCAATCTAATATTATAATCTTGAAGGGATTCATCATCATGTTTATTGAAATTATTTAAATGTGATAATTTAAGTTTTACAAACTTATGGATATTTAAATCCATGAATAAAACATCTTCCAATTGGTAAAAATTATTTAAGGAACCTTTTTGTAGGCTATAAAATCAATTTTGAGCTTTATCAGAAATACTCATGTGGAATATTTTTACAAATAGTTTGTCATCATTTTCCCATTGAATAAAATAAGTTACATAGTTAATCATGTAGTTGAATGGGTCCTTATGATTAAAATAAAGAGGTAAAAATTTTGGCTCAAAATCTTGTGGACAAGGAAATTCAAGTATACCTTGTGTAAGAGGTTTTTTGTTAAAAGAAGTTACATTTGCATTTATAGTATATAAACTTGTTTTTGAAGATCCCCAATAGTTGTCATCATAGAAATAAGATATCCCATGGGAACAGTGGTTTTTTTCATAGGATTTATCATTGGTTGAAACCCACACCCTTTTTTTAATCGAGGAATGTGAGTATCATTATCCTCATGGATAGCAAGTAAAATTTCATGATCACTCAATATAAGATATGTCAGTAGTTGTATTGGATATTTGAATTTTTGTACTTATGGTATATCTTTTGAATAGTTTGGGCCATTGGAAGAATTTTTTTCATTACCTATATAATTAGTTTGTAAATCAGTCATAATTTCCTTATGTATTTTTTAGAACTTTTGACGATCATATGAAGTAGCATCTTGGTCACATGCAATCATTTTTATGGTCGAATTGGCATGAAGGGACTGATTAGATAACTTTCCTTATTGGTCACTCATGGGGTTTTATGAAAATACCAAGCCTTGTTGATTTGTATTATATTTAAGAGATACATGGTGGGTTATACATTACTCATGCTTGCCTAATCCTTGGCCATTGTATCTATATTTTAGAAATAAATACATGATGTTAAAATTATATAACTACTTTAATTTATAATTTATATAATTTAAAACTAATTAAACAACATATGTTATTGGCACAAATTCATTATTATGGGACCAATTGTTGAATGCAGGTTTGTCCCACCCTATGATTTGAAATGCCACACACACTTCCTTTATTGCATGCTTGTCATAATGCACTTCCTATTAAAAAAATTATACAATAAAACCAATTAAATTAAAAATTTCTATAAAAACAATTTATTCAAACTAGAAGACATAACTCTACAATAACCTAATATAAAATTTATACTTTTTAGTGAGCCCATATATGTTTCATCACCTTATATGCTGAGTTACTTGCTGCCATTTTTACAATCTCACTTTGTAACCCTTTACTTGGTTACTTTTCTTTATTACATTAATTTTAATGTTTTAAAATTATTTAGTTAAAAAAAAATTAACATGTAAATAATTTGGTTAACTAACTTGAAGACCATAAGTGTCCTTTTATATCAATTTTTCACATAAATCATTCCATGTGTGTCTATCTATTTTTAGAAGTCAAATATTTATCCTTTTCCCTTAATGTTTTACTTAATATTGACCTTAAAAATTATAGATATGATAAAATATTAATATATTATAACATTTAAAAAAAATCTATTTACATAACATAACTACCCTCAAATACCTCTTTATTCTCCTAAACCCTTATAGTTCATATTATTTTAATTAGAGTATTCTTAGTTGTGGGAATTCCTCGATTAAATTTTACCTTCTATATAAATTAGAATTTAAATTTTTTTGTCTATGAAAAAAAATTATATTTTTGCAACAGTTAAGTTGTGCATTTTTTAATAAAAATCATGAAAAGTGGTATTTATTTGTATTGTAATTAGTTAAAATTAGTTACATATTATTTAAGGATAGATAAGTGATTTCATCAATAGTAACTTCACACATGCAAAGGTATGGGGCAATAGTCAATTAATCTGTGTAGATATTCATTGGAGAATATGGCATTTCACAAAACTACTTTAAGGGTTAAATGACATAATGGTTGGGCGTATCACATCTAGTGAATATTTATATACCATTCATTCCACACATATTTAGTCACCATAGTCTAAATAAAAAGTTACAAAAAAGCATAATTGATAAACTGTGCATGCATGAGTGAATGCAAAACAAATTCATTATATACATACTGACTAGTATAAACCATGTTATGTATGTGAACTAACCTACAACTTATTGTCATGTGTAATGAATGTATTAAGAATTACATGCACATTTACTTGAAAAAAGTAGCTATAATATCGATCTAACACATTTTCAATAACTCGTACATGAAATGATTTAATGTATTTACCCAATCCAAAAAATTATGTTCATTATGCATTAGAGATCATTAGAGTGATCTTGTACATTAGCTATTTAAGTTCATTTCTATGCATTTTTTTTGTTGTATTGCAAATACATGCAATTTTGTTAAAAAAATAAAATCTATGAAATAAGATGAATGAAACAACTTGAGCTAGTTACTATACAATCATCTTTGTTGTTGTTTTACTTCTAGAATTTATTCATCCTGCTTGGCAGTGGATTACATTTGCTTTGAGTTAAACAATTAACAAGTATCACCTTAGAAAATTATCTTGTGTATAATTTTATATATTAATCGTTCATTGATATCTTTTGCATAGAATACTCACATCAGGAAATGTGTATCCTTTTATATTTGTTGCAACATCAAATTTTATCACATGTGTCCATTGTCATACTCTATTTAAGAATGCCTAAGACACCAATATAGTGCTACAAAATAAAATGTTATATTTAGAACATATTCTCATTAAGAACAAATTTCATAACTAATTATCTTTTATTAAGGTGAATTGTTTTGATGCTTTGTATATTGAATTTGTAATAATATATGTTTATTGTGCTATGTTTCTACCCTGTTCTTTTAAACTTATTCAAGAAATTGATTTTTTTCCTTTTATCTTGCACTAAATAAAATATATACAATTACAATATTGTATCCTCACTTTACATACATAGTTCTATGTAAGGTGATTAAGCAAAAAATAGTGTGATTAGATACCTAGTTAGATTAAAAATAATAAAAAGCTCAAATAAGGTAATTGTTGTTACGAAATAATAGTTAGTGTCAATAGAGATAACATATAGGGATATAATAGTTAGGAATAATAGTAAGGGATATAATAGGGATATAATTGTTTTTAGGAAATAATAGTTAGTGTCAATAGCTAGTATAAAATAATATATTTTACGTGAGTTAACAATTCGGTAGTGATATCTTAGGATGAGAGAATAAAGGGATGTTAGATAGATATTAAGAGATAGGGATGAGATATCTAAGGGATTCAAGATGAAGTTTGACTCCATGAATGTAGGAGTACAAACACCTATAAAATATAATCTCTATCATTGTATTGATATTCCGTTTGAATTCAAAACATAATACATGTTAGACTGTGATTTTAAGTGTTGATCTTGTGCAACTATGAGCTAAATTTATTATCTAGTATCTGAGTTGGAACACATTTTCTAAAATTGCAAATTAATTTGTTCTATAGGGGCAATTGATATTCACATTACCTTGAAGATGAGAGATCAAGTTATGCAAAGATTGTGTTTGTTTTGATATGCATAATTTTATTTTTGTAAATTTTGAACTTATTTTGGAGTTGTTAACGTATTCGGTGCTCTGACCACATATTAATTTTGCAGTACTGCTTTATATTGGCTTCAACACTTGGGTCAATCCTTCAGTTCGTCATGCCTTTCAATGACCTATTGAATTCTTTGACACAAGCATCTCATCATTCTCTGACCTAATCAAGAAATAATAATTCTTTGGATTCTCTCAGTTCGATTGGCGCGTTGAAGTGGTTTTAAATGCACGTTTATAAGCTCAGCGAGTTATTCTTCTGTACTGACTCAGACTTGATCTTGTCTTTGACTCTCCTATAGCGACCAGCTTTAAAAATCACGCATCGCGCCTTACTCAGCGATTGAGAGATTCTACACGACTCATTCAGTGATGACCATCCTTCACCAACGTAACAGCAAGGATTTTGGATTGCATTAAGAATATTGACTGCACATTAATCCATATCTAGTCAGGCAACGTCGACAATTTTCATAATTTGTGTAGCTTGCCGAAAAGATTTATCTATAGTTTAAAATATTGTGATTGGTGTCTCATATGCGTAGTCTCCTTGTTCGGCCTGCAGACTTTTCTCTATATTGTAGGCGACCGGTCTCTAACCAACGAGGGGTTCAATAATCCGCATGCACCCATTTATCTCATTACAAGATCTGCACTATTGATTCCAACCTCTTTGGTGATAGTTGTCTCACATAAACTGTAATTTGCAGTGATAGTCGTTACAGAAAGTGTGGATTATTATTGTTTTGAAGCATCACTTGGTGATCTCAGTCAGATCTATGTATTATGTTCTCACACAGGATTCTGAGGAGAAGCTGAACCTGAAGAGTTTCTTTGTTTCATCTAGTGGTTACAGAAACATATCAGATCAAATCAGACTGAGTCCATCGTGCAAACCAGATGTTAGTTTTGATGATGCAATCATAGTTGGCTATATTATGACCTATGATAAGTGCAATTATCCACATAAAAACAATATTCAATTGTTCATGGAGCATAAGCAAATCTATCTGTCGTATCATCCAAATCAAACATATCAATGGTATTTGGATCGATAAGTATTCATGTGGCCTATAGTCTTCTGTCCAAAAGACATAAATTTTTCACATTCTGCTTGCATCGAACGCTTCCCTTGTTTCGAGATGCTCGACATTCACTATTTTGATCTATCGAAATCCACCATTAAAGTTTATGTTTGGTCAAAGCATAATAAGGATACGTAAGAGTTTTAATATTTAGTCGTGAGGTTCGGTCTTCCTCATAAGTTTTGGTTAGTGTATTCTCTTATAAGTGTCATGATGCATTTAATTTCTAATTATAGCTTATAACTATACTATAAATTAAAATTAAGTTGATAATGTGGTTAATATATTACTCAAAAATAAATAGGTCATTATATTTAGTTGTCTAATCATTGTTGGTTGTGTATTACAAAAATAAAATGTCTCATTAGTTTTTTAGCATAGTTATTAAAATGTCATTAGAGTTAATGAGTCTAATTGGATTTCATAAAATAAGTCTGTGTGTTTATATATTCAAGTCATTATGTCTTTATTTGTCAAAACTTTTTAAAATATTTAGTTCTTTTAAAATATCATCATTGTTAAAAAATGTCAAAAGAAAAAATCTCAAAAATATTATTTTTGTAATTGGGCGTATTATTACTTGTTCACGACATCCACATTATGAGAGGATTTCTCATTCGACATGTATTTTATTTTCACGATCCATCTAGCTATATGAGCTAAGTTAACTAGAAGAAGAGGCAATGGAGGAAGGAGGTCAAATAGTGACCTCTTGTCATCCACAAGTGATGGGGCCACATAATGCATTTGTATTTTGTTTTCAGTTATGTTTTTTACTTTCTTAAAATAATAAAATAAGTACATGCATGTTCAAGTATTGTAATATGTGAGAAGGATTTCCTATGTAATCCCTTGAAGTAAGATAGTGATGAGAACTAGAAGAATACTATAGCATCATCTGTTGTTGGTTGTTTATTAACCACATACATACATACATACATACATATTTTCACATGTGGTTATCATATTTTTTTATATAATTTGGCTCACATTATTATTTCAAAACTAAATTTCTTAGTTGCATGGCCATATTTAGGTACAATCATCTTTAATGATTCTTGTATGTATTTTATTAATACTAACTTATAATATTTCAATATTTGTGACAATTATAACTATATAGGAGAAAAGAGTATAATGTTTGAGATAGAGTCATATACTAATGTGAAGTGAATGTCATGATTGGGATAAATATTTGGGCTATGCCATTTATCACTATTATAATGTGGATACACTTACTACACTAATTTAATATCATTTGACAATTGATATACATGTTTTGTGTTCATTGAATTTATAGACATGCCACATTTCTATTATAAGTAAAATTGAAATAAATAATGAAATACTCATATTTGGCATACCTTCTCCAGATTCCCTTATACATATTAATTTTTCATGTTTGTTGAATTGATTATGTTCGACCTCCTTATTTAGGATGTTCTCTCTTTAGAGATGCTTTGTATTTTTTATTGGAAATTTTTCTTTGGCCCTTTGAAGTAGTGTAAGATTATAATTCTCAGGTCTGTAAAGGACATGGAATATTTTAGGGGTTATAACTCTTTTGTTTTCCTTCATAAACTATGTTATCTCACTCTCCATTGCACTTAGTTTGTCCATTTATTCTCTTCTCATCATATATTCACTCAATTATTTAGGAGCATGAAAACATTGACAATAAATTTTGCCAAAATTAAAGTTGAAATTAAATAAATCTACCTCTATTGATTCATGGATTGAAATTGGCATAAAAAACATGTCTATGGTGGTGTATAATGTCCAAGAATAGGTTCTTGGCCTTTGATCATGCCTGATTGAGAGACCCACCACCCATTTTCACCTCAAGACTGTCTTTCTAGAAACATGAAAAATGTAGATCTTAAGACTAATTTCAAGTGTGTATAAATTGAAAATAATAAGTCATTTTGATGAACTGAAATAACCCTCAAGTGCATGTCAAATTCTTATAATTTCACCCTAGAGAATGTCTACATATCTTTGGCTATTAATATTTATCACAAGTTATATTAATGTGCCCTAAATACAATGTTTTTACAATGAAGAGATAAGTTCTTGATCTCTAGATAACATTTGTGCCTCTAGGATCTCTAGGTGAAAATACATAACTTCAAGCACATCTAGATAGGCAATTTAAACATGCTTCCATTACCTCAATGTCCAAATCTAGTTAGAAGTGTGTGTTTACTAATGTTAAGGATCAAAAAAATACTGACAATAAATGTTGTCAAAGTTGAATCCATAGTTGGATAAATGCACCTTTAGTGTTTCATGGCTCAAAACTAGCATTTCTAACACATTTGGGGTGGTGGATAACTTTAAACACATGGTTATTGGCCTCTAATCATGCTTGGTTGAGAGAAGCATCAACCATTCTAGCCTCAAGAATTCCCTTCCCAAAACAAGAAAATTATAGGTTTTTTTACCTAAATCATGGGATATTCAATTGTGTTTTGTATTGTTGTTATGTATTGACACTCATCCATTTGCATATCATGAATGAAAATATATTTTTTTTTCCAAAATATTATATTATTTTGTACTTATCAACAAGTAAATTTTCTTTGATATTCTAAATGAATGTTCATTTCTTGTTTCACCTAGTTTAAGTATTATTGTTTGTTTCATTGGGAGTTGTGGAAAATTATATCCACATTATTTTTATTTTCCTTTCTTGAAAATATTTGTATTATGATGAATATGTCATTTGATAAATCATTTTATAGAATATTAATATTACAATTTATGTATCTATCTATAAAATCTACAATATCTAAATTTTGTTTTATACTATATGTTAGTGCATGTTCAATCCATACCAGCCAATGGTCATGATCATTTCATCAGCATTTAAATTATGTCACACAAATATACTTTATGATGTTGCCTAGAAACAATTTATCTTTGCACAGAATTTTCTTCAATGAATTGATATACTATCTATAGTAATGTGTACAAGTGACTAGATCTATTATCATAATAAAATAAATGTCATTTATCTTATCCAATTCATTTAATATTTAATTGGACTTTTTGTAATATTTAATATTACTATAAATGTTGCATTAATGGTTGCTTCAATGAATAAGGTGCAAATGGAGGCTTTTGATATTTATTTGTTCTTGACCTCAAGTATTGATAATTTTTTTATCATAGTAAGCCCTATAACTATCTCGATATGAAGTCCATCTGTCAATTTAAATCATTATAGAGTCAATTTGACCTAATAATGTCTTTAAGGAATTGTCTAGATGGGTGTATTAGGGTCTTGTGGAAGTGGGATCCCTCATTCTCCCAATTATTTCTTCAAATTAAATTTTATATCCCATAATGTTGTCAATTAGAATCCCCTGACTATGTGGGGGATTTTTTGGAAATGTAGGAGGGTTAGGTGGAGGGATAGGAGGAGTAACAAGAAGTTTTAGTGGAGGGTTAGGTGGAGTGTTAGAAGGAAGAACAAGGGGGTTTTATGGAGGGTTAATAGGGTTAGTAGGATAGCATGTTCAAAAAAATAATTACAAAAAAAAATCATTAAAATTACTAAAAATTAAGGTTAAACAATGAACATAATGAAAAATTAGGGTTAACAAGTGTATACTTTTAGCATTTACCTCTTCTACATGACAACATCACCAATCAATGGCTTCCTAGGATGAATTTAACAACTTCCTGTCAAGCTCTAGTCTCTCTCACAGAAAATAAGATCGTAGAAGGTAAAGGAAACTCAAATGCAAAATAATGAATTTGCATTCAAGTTTTATTTTTTATTTTATTATATGGCATAGGTAAAACAATTGCATTATGAATATGATCAAATTATTGAAAATAATAATAATGTGACCATGTTAATAACACAATCACATTATTATTTAAAATAATAAGGTCATGTTATTTAATAATGTGATCACATTATTTAATAGCATGATCACTTTATAGGTTGATAATTACCAATCCATAATTTAAATAGTATGATCAAATTATGTATTAACATGATCACATTATCAAAAATGTTCGTGGAATTGTCCCCTAATTCAATGCACTTACCCTTAGTGAGTTGATCATATTTATTATAAATATTAATTTAGACATCTATTTTATTTTAATTAAGACATTTCAACCTTAAATTCAGTATATATTTGACCATCATTTAGAATTTTTCTTGGAGAACTCAAATGCAAAATCATAATATCTTGGAAATGAGATGAAGGTTAGATGCCACCTTTTTTATAGATACATTTTATCAAGATTGACCCATTAGTGTATCTAAATTGATGTCATTTATCACTAATAATTGAGAAATTGGTAGATAAATTAATAGAATTATTAGTTAATTTAATATACAAAAATTACAAAATAATAACTTTTAGATTGATATATCTTGTCGTATTTCAAATATATGTTTATAATATTTTAATAATTACTAGGAAAGATGGTTTAGTTAAGGAAAGATATATTAGTGTCTATATCATTTAATTACTCTTGTGATTTTAACGTAACTTATATATACTACAATATTAAACCAAGTTATACATACATGATATTTATAATATGTGTGAAATAAAATAAATAAGATTGGAAGGACTAATCTTTAAGATGGGACTAATATTTGTGGTTTTATATAAACAATGAATTTTAAGTAATTAAAATAAAAATTAGTTGTAAAAATGTATAACTTTTATTTTATAATTAAAAATAAAATAACCTTTTCCATATGAATAATATAAAGTAAATTAGGGCTGATAATGGGTGTGAGATGATAAAAATACTAAAATAAGAAGGATAATATGCAGAGATGAAGGCCAATCAAAAGCGGTAAAATAAAAATGAATTTTGAGGGGGATTCAAAAATTAATCCAAGTCCAGTAAGATGAAGTGGTATTTTTCAAAATGATGAAGTAAAAATCATAATAATATTATGTCAAGATATATGTATTGAATCAAATAATGTGGTATAAGAGAGATCAATTTACTTAGGTATGAAAATAATGGAAAAGTATGGATGGAAGGATCTTAGTGTTGAAACTGATTTGAAAGTAGTGATTAATGGGATTATTTGAGGGAGAGATAAGGCTTAGAGAATATGACTATCATTGAATATATTCAGATAATCATGAATAAGATGTGGTCGATGAGGTTTAGGAATTCAAAGAAAGAAGGTAATGCAATATAATATTGGACAACTAATGAAGTATTATAGCTCAAGAAGAAGGAGAGACTCAGATAAAAGGAGTGGTCAAGTAATTTTTTGGAAGAAGCTCAGACCCTAGAATAAATGGGGATCTAAGAAGATTTCTAGTGTCAAAATTAAAGGAAAATTAGATAGGGAAAGATATGTCTTGTGCAGGAGTTAAGAGATCAATATAGAATTATAAAGAGTTTATTCTTATATGTAGATCTTGGTTTGATGCATTTCCTTTTTGACTATAGGAGTGTTAATCCTAGCTGGCTTAAGAATAATAAAACCATACAGTGGCTTGTTGAATCATCTAATAAATGTAATGATAGTCATTAATATAAAATCATAAAATTGTGCAAAAATATGGAAGACCTATGCAAGAGTCATGATTAGAGTTATTGGAGAGTGGAAAGAAATATTCTATGATTTTGGATGAAGACATAAACATAAACCTTGCCTTTAGTCTACAATGTTTAGATTTTTTAGCAGGATAATATAAATATTGAAGCCTTGAAATTGGAGGAATGGACAAAGGCAAAAGGGTGCAACATGAGGAAATATGTTGTTAAGCATAGGATATAATGAGAGGGGGTGAATCAATATATGACATATCTTTTAAATATTTTACTTAATAAAATTCCTTTATTTAACCACTTAATCATACATTCAAGATACACAATAAAATTGAAACAATAACATACACCACACGAGAGAGAGAGAGAGAGAGAGAGAGAGAGAGAGAGATTTATGTGGAAACCTAATGTGGTAAAAACCACAAAGAACTATCTCAAGTATGTAAATGAGCACCAACTCAAGTTTTCAAAGTTCACAAGCATCAACTTGTAGGAGAACCAACCCCTTTATTGAGCACCAACATAGCAATGATTTGTGAGCATCTACCCATAGGAGCACCATCCCCTCTTGTGTAAAAAACATAGCTATCCCTTAATGTTGATTTTTCAATAAATGATAAAACACTACTAAATCTCTTTCTTTTCTCTTATCTTTTCTCTGCTCTCCTCTTGCTTTTCTCAGCTAGATAAAATAATTATAAACCATGTACTTCCCTGCATATTACAAATGGCTTCCCAAGCCACCTTTTATATATTTCCAAATGACCTTTGGAATTCACCATTTGATACCTTTTAATTCACATGGAAAATGGCACCAAAATTTCATGGCCCTTCAAATTCTTTCATTTGAAAAGTCACATGGTGACCCCTCATGGGAAAATGCATTCTTTCCCTCTTTTATCTTTATTCGGTGACTCTTTGAATTCCTCAAGGTGACCCTTCATGGTAAAATGTGCCCTTTCCTTCTTTTGTCTTTAATTGGTGACTCTTTAACTTCCTCATGGGCCATATTTTATCTTTATCAAACCAAAAATATATTCGTTAATATTTAATTACTATTAACACACTTTAGCCAGGATATGAAAGTTAAAAACACCTTCAAACATTAAATGCTATAGGGTTTTATCACCAACATTGTTAGACATTTGACACCAATGAAAATATTTACAATAGATGTGAGAGTATAAAGAATTCAATGGAGATATTTGTTTCAATAGATTGGCTAACAGGGGAGGCAACAGTTACTAACTTTGTCAATACCTACCTTGGATAAGGATATTAATATTCATGATAATTTAGATAAATAAGATGTAGGAGGTATAAAAAATAATGGAGGAGGTAGAATACAAGGATATAATTAAGCTTATGAAAACTTTCATTCTTGATCCTAAGAAATTACTTAGGCATAGGATCATTTTTTATGATGCTTAAAATATAAGTAACCTTTAATTTTCTTTCAAACACAATAGAGTCTTTCTCCTTATATAAAGAGTAATTGGATATTAATGCAATATATCATACATTAGGATTGGAATATATAAAAAATAGTCACATAATTATAGATGGGTTAGTGAAATTATAAAGCAGTCTAGCATTTGTAGAAAAAAGGTTAGGAACTAGCTAGCTATGATATTGTATATTTGATCCCCCAGACTATTATGATGTAGAGGGCATGGAAGAAAGGGAGGTAAAACCATAATTAGTATGTGGAGAAGGTGTGAGTGTATATGGGAAATTAAGAGTCCAAAAATCCATCAATGAAGGAGGAGAGGTAATATGGATTGATTCATATGTGTGTAGACTAAAAGTAATTTTTTTATACGCTATTACAACATAGGTTAATGGAGTCTATCCTTTTTGGTATGTTTTGATGATCCCTATGGGGCATAATATGTAATTTTTTTAAAAATATATTAGTATTTTATTTTTTTAATATTTTAGTGGATGTGTGTGCTTTGACCCCCCTTCAAAAGATAACACCTCCTTATCCTATTAGACAGGTCTCAATTGATAAATGTTGGAAGGGTATCCCCAAGCTATTTTTAATATAATTTTTACTACTAGGACATACCCTTATTTTCATATCAAAAAGTGTATATAAAATAAATTACATAATAACACATCACATTTATAACTAGGGTAATTGCACAATGTTTGGGAACAAAAAAGTGGACTACCCATGGACATGATTTTTCTAAAATTTTAAAAATCTAAAATTCTATAGATAACTTGAGATATTTACACTCCAAATTTAAAGATAGTGTAAGAACATAAAATTTAGCATTTCGAGTCTAGTTTATAAAATGAAATTTTTAAAAAGGAATGGTTAAGTATAACTAGGTCAAACATATAAAATTTGAAAAGAAACTCTAATGTTTTTAAGAAAATAGAGTACATAGATGGCCATGTGGTACACCATTCTTTGAGTAGCATTTAATATTGTTTGAAACCCTTTAGGAAAAATTTAGATAAGATATTCTAGTTTTTGACCTATATGTTTTTAAAAAATTTCAATGAAAACTTTTTTATGAAGTTTTCAAGTAAATAGATCCAAAAATTTGACAAAAACATGGATAGTAATTTGTGTGACATGGCTAACTACCTCATAAAAAATTGAAAATTTATTTTTTATTTTTTTAATGTGTAGAATTAGGCCTAGTTTGTGACCATATAAAAAAAATTTAACTTGGATCATGAAAAATAAAGTACATAAACATTTACAAGCATGTATGTTTTTACAGCATGTAGTGGCATAAAAAGGTATTGCTAGAAATCAACATAGTTTGAAACCTTAAAATAGTAAAAACATTAAAAATCATATTTTTGGAAAGAGGAAACTGTGATCTTCATGATGGTATTATGTTTTTGAATTTTTAGATTGAAATTAGTAGTGTATTTAACGATCAAAGTTGTATTTTTTATTTTTTATTAGAACTCTCGTACTTTGTTATAGATTGATAGTCCAAGCCTTTGGCTTGAGAACCTATGCCATTCCTGAGAAAAAGGTGTGGTTTTTGAATTTAAATTAAAATATCACAATCACATTAATAACATGATCATGGTATTAACATTATCTCATTATTAATGGCATTAGTAAGGTAATCATGTTAGTTAATAAATCAATCGCATTAATAACATGATTACATTACATATTCATAACACCCAAAAACCCAAAGTTGATCTTTACCTAAAATTTAATATATTATGTTATATTTTATTAAGATCCCTAATAGTGGTTTTATTTCATGTGATACGAGAAATGTCCCTAACCTTGGATAGTGAATTAAGGTTTTGTGGCATCACATTAGAATTCAAAACATTTATGGGTGTTTTAATATGTTGACTTGTCTACTTATAATTACTTGGTTTTAAGGTGTAACTCATTATACATTTTATGATATAAATTATTTTATCATGAGCTATAATCAAATGTATTTTTTAAACCTATGGCCAAAATTTAGTTTTTGAATTACCAATCTATCTATGCATCTGAACTAAATTGGGCCTATTTCTAGCCTATTCAACCTAATTGCATGAATATAAAATGTGATTTAGGGGTTGATCAACTCAAATTTCATTAGCTTTATTGAAGCAAAGAAACATTACTTATTTATATTCATGTTCTACATGTATATAATGTGGGTTTGATCTCAATAAACATGAATTCATCAACTAATGAATGAAAATGTTGATTAGTTCAATTATGGAGGTAATTAGGGTCAAAATAAGCCACGTGAAATATTTTAAATTATATGTTCAATGTGATTTGGATTGAAATTAACCCTGATGTCATGTTATATATAATTAACCAAAGAGTTGATTTATTTAATTTAGGAGGGATTTGAGGCCAATTTGAACCCTTTCAACAACAAGATATGATTTGGAGTAAAATTAAGTTTGACTATATCATGAACTAATCTTTAGTGAAATTTTACAATTAAGGTCATGATTTGGCAAAATTGAGCTCCTAAACTAAATTTAAGGCTCAATCAATTATATAACATGTATGCAATATGTATGGTTTAACCAAACCTACTTTTATAAGAAATTCAAACATGAAGTTAACTATCACAAATAGATGAACAACTAGCTCAAATTTTATTCAATTAACTTAGTGATTGAACCTTATATCTAATATATTAAATGCTAAACCTCATACCATTTAAATTAAACCCTAAACCTTGTACCATTTACCTTAAACCCTAAGCCATAAGCCATAAACTGTAAACTCTTTAAATTGTAGACCATAAACCCTAAACCAATAATTTAGCCCTAATTAACATCCTTTATATATAGTAAGAATTAGGTTCATAGGGATGAACTTGGTCAAAATCACATCACTCAGTACCATAATTGACTTAATTTGCTCAATCTATGATGATGTGGGGGCTAATTAAGCCCAAAATCACATTCTTTAATCACAAATCTAGGTTCAAGGAGCTCAAATTTGCCCCAATCACCATCACTATTATACCTTATATACCCTCAGACCTATACTCTAATCCCTAATCCCTAAATTTCTTCATCCCAAAACTCTAAACCATAAATATAAACTCTTTAAACTCTAAACCAATTATTTTATCCCAAACTAACATCACTTAGATTAAGAATTAAGTCCAAATGGATCAGTTTGGCCTAAATCACATGATTGGCTACCCCATTTGACTAATTCACTCAATTTGAATAATGACATGGGGTATAATGATAACCCAAAAACACATTATATAGTCACAAATAGATCCAAGTGATGCATATTGTCCTTAATTATCTTTGTGATTAACCCTCTGTACCGTAAACTATATATACATTAAAACCTAAGCCCTAAACCATAAACTTTCCCTTTTTACCAATTGATTTAATCCCAATTGGCATCCTTTATATTAATAATTAGGTTCACATGGGATAGAGAGATTATACATTATATAAAACATTAAACCTAAACCCTCTACCCTAATCCATAATCCCTAAAAAATTAATTATAAGACCTATTCCCTAATACCCACTACATGCCTGATGATATAACTGATTTTATCATGAGATGTCATAAAATGCATTTTTTTAACTTATGGACAAAACTTAGCCTTTGGAGTACCAATCTAGTTGTACATCTGAAGTAAATTGGGGTTATTTTGAGCCCCTTTAACCTAATTACATGACTATAAAACTTGATTTGGGGGTTGGTCAGCTCAATTTCATTATCTCAATTTAATCAAAGAAAATTATTTACTTATATGCAAGTTCTACATGTATAGAATGTGGTTATGATCTCAATAAACTTGAAGTCATCAGCTAATGAATGTAAATGTAGATTATTTAAATTATGGAGGTAATTAGGGTTAAAATGAGCCACATGAGCTTATTTAAAATTATATATGATGTTATTTGGAGTGAAATTAACCCCAATGTCATGTCTTATATAATTAACCAAAGAGTTGATTCATTTAATCAAGGAGGCATTTTAGGCCATTTCAAACCCCTTCAAGAGCCAGTTATGATTTAGGGCAAAATTAAAAGTTCAATTATATCATGAGTTGATCTAGTTAGTCAATTTATGCAATTAGAGGTGTGCTTTGGGCAAAATTGAGCCCCTAAACCATATTTATGGCTCAATCAATTATATAACATGTATACAACATGTATGGCTTAACCAACCCTACTTTTATCAAAATTTCAAACATGAAGGTAATTATCGTAAATAGTTGAATAATCAGCTAAAATTTTCTTCAATTACCTTAGTGATTGGACCCTGTATCTGATATCTTAAACCCTAAATCTTTTACCATTTAACTTTAACCCCAAAACCTTTAAATTATAGACCCTAAACCCTAAACCAAAAAATTTATCCCAAATTAACATCCTTTATAAGTAGTAAGAATTAAATTCATAGGGATGAACTTAGTCAAAATTGCATCACTCATTAAGCCATAATTAACTTAATTAGCTCAATTTATTATGATGTGGGGATTAATTGAGCACAAAATCATAATAGTTACTCACAAATATAGGTTTAAAGAGCTCAAATATTCCCTAATCACCTTCATGATTATACCTTATATACCTTAAAATATATACCCTAAGCCCTAATCCTTAAGTTTCCTAATTCCTAAACTTTAAACCATAAATATAAATGCTTTAAAGGCTAAACCAATAATTTTAGCCCAAATTGTCATCATTTATACTAAGAATTATCTTTGTGATTGACCTTGTGAACCCTAAACCTAAACCCTATATCTTAAACCATAAAATTTATTTATTTACCAATCAATTTAGTCCCAATTAACATCCTTTGTAGTAAATAATAGGTTCACATGGCATATAATGATTAGACCTTATATACATCATTAAACCTAAACCCTACATTCCCTAATCCATAATCCCTAAACCCTAAAACATAAATTATAAGACCTAATACCTAATGCTCTAATCCCTAAACCCTATGCACTAATGCCTTAATCCCTAATCTATATTAAATATAATGTGGTCACATTATTAAATAACATGATCATGTTATTCTTAATATAGATAAAACATGATTCTCAATGTCTATGTTTAAACCCATAATAATGTGATCATGTTATTGAATAATGTGATCACATTATTTAATAATGTTATCTTATTATTCTTAATATACACAAAACTTGCTTCTCAATGTGTATGTTGAAGTAGAATCTAGTATCAAGAATAATGTAATCATTTTATATAATGTAATTGAATTATTAAATAATATGATTTCCATATATAATGTGATCATGTTATTATTATTATAGACTAAGCTAACTTTTCAACATCTATTTTTAACATAAATCAAGAATTTTATCCCCATAAACATTCTTCACATACTTTTTTGGGACCTATGATACCTATGTATTTTTGACCCCACTATTGAAATGTGATCCATTATCCTTGATGGATGATATATCACATTAGAGAAAGAGGGAGATTTTGAAGAACATAACACTAGAGGAACTAGAATATTTGAGAGAGTAAAATAATATACAAATCCAAAAAATTCATGGTAGACAAGGTATAAACCCTAATTCTGATGAACCAAATATCATAAATAATGATCCAATTGAGAATAATGAATTAAATAATGATAAAATTAACTATAATGAATTGAATAATGATTAAATTGACTATAATAAAATAAATAATAATTAAATTGACAATAATGAATTACATAATGTTGTAAGTTTACATTCAAAGTTCTAAGTTTTTGATTTTGTTGATGATGAGTCTATGTATGATGCTTCACCTACCATAAATGAAGAGAATTTGATGAAAACAAATAATCAATAACATTTCATGAAAACATATAATGAATAAATAAATAAACAATGAAAAAATGTCATCCTACCTCTAAAAAATGAAATTAATAATGATTTTGAAACACCCTCTCAACAAATTACACCAATAACAATACCTCCAAGAATTGTGCATAGAAAAGACAAGTACTTAATTGAATTCGATGAAAATATTTTAGAACCAATGGATAAAAAAATGTATATTCCCCATTCAATAATACTGGCTTATCAAATTTGAGATAGTTTCTTTCATAATTTAGATAATGATAGTCAAAGATGTCAATTATTTATTTCATTTATAAAATTGATTAAGATTAGACCTATAATGTACACATTAGGGCTAAGAACATCTAGCATGGATGATGAAAAAATTAAATTGTTGAAAATCTACATTATGCATATCATATTGTAGGCCCAAAATCACCCACCCAAGATTTTAATGTTTCCCAACATATACTTACAACTTGTGCAGTAAGTGACCAAATAGGGAAAAAATGAAAGGTTTCAAAAATAAGTTGAACACTGAATATAAAAATTAAAAAAAAAAAAATTAAAGCAATTGAAATTCGTGAAAGGCTTAATAAACCTAATACCAATGAGCTTTTTGTATTCTCTGGTATATTTCTATGAAAGTACAAGGCTATAGTCAATACTCTCAAATATTTACTTGCTCAATTTTAAAAAGATAATATAAGAGTTTTACCCAATGCAAGAGATGTAGTGAAAAGAAGAGTTGGTTCTCATAACCATGAACCACATTTGAAACATTTATTGGATGTGAATCAAACACAATTATACTCTAAATTTTTAGAAAAACTTTCACAAATTTTTATTTTTCAAATATATTTTGAGATGGCCAAACCTTTTTATGTGAAAATAAATCACACACATCACTTATTGTTGTAGGAAACATGTTTAATTTTCAATGCACTATGATGTTTTTCACCATATTCATTATACTTTGGATTAAAAAAAACACTTTATAATAGTGTGGCATTGAATTGGCACCAAAATCATCTAGGGAATTTATTCTAACTATCTTTTGTAAAAGACCATATGGAAAATTATTTTATAACCAATCATGTTTAAATGGAAATTATAGCATTTGTGGTGGATTGTCAAATTTTTTAAAAATGTGTCCATGAGTAAATTACAAGTGTAATTAGATAGGAATTATTTAGTTTAAATAAATATAAATCACTAACTTATCAAGTAAAAGATGGTAAAGAATCTAAAATTTGTTAGCTTGTTTTTAAAAAAAAATACTTGTTTCTAAATTTTTGGTCAATTTTAGGAAGAAAATTGTTTATGAGTATGCAAGGCACACACATATGATGAGATGGTTGGACCAACATTTCAAGGTAAAGAAGGATACATTCTAATTTGGTTTGATTATTTTAGTAGTTGACATTACTAAAATTTACACATTCAAACCCCAAATGGAAGTTCAATCACAAAATTAAAACTCATCAAAAGTTGTCATATTCATGCATATAGCATTCATGCATGCACTTGATACTAAAGAAGAAAAATTAAAAATATTAATGGAGTACCATTTCTATATCAACAATGACCAATCACATTATTTAGAGTATGTGCAAGATTGTTTTCAAAAGTTATATGAATAGTTGAGTCAAAACAACATTACTTTCAATCAAAATTATATTTGATCAAACAATTACGCATCATAATTCAAAAATACATGAATTTTTTATTGGTTGTGAAAGATACACATTACCAATAGTTCAAAACACATTTGGAGTTTCATCAAGGTTGGCCATGGAAAAGGGGAGTACGATGGTGTTGGATCATGTGTAAAAAGAGCTATTTCAAGGGAGGAATTTGAATTTGTAGAGGGTGTTCATTTGACAAATATAAAAACCATGGTTTAATGGTGTAATGAGAATGTGTGTAATGGTGCTCAAACAAATTCTACTATTCATAGACATTTTTAGTCAATCGAGGAAGAACACTTGGAAAAGTATGAGGATTATATGACTATAATGGATTCAAGTGACCTCCACTAATTCTGTAAGTCAAATATAAGTTCTTAGGCTATTTATATGTGACATTTGGCATGTTTTTATTCTGAATGCATAGACTCTGTTTGCAATGAGTGTGAGTCACAAGAGTGGATGGATGATTAGAGTTTTAAACCTCTAATTCTAATAAACACATATTAGGTTTTGAAAACATTGCAACATATAAATATGACATCATCAGATGATTTGACTATGTATATGATTTAGTGTAGCAAGGTAGAATTTTTTTCATGATGTACAATTTATTCTCATTATATATCTTCATATTGTCCCTAAAAATGTTTTCTGTGATACAGGGAATACTTTTAAAATTATTATAGATGAATATAATGAAGAAGGAACTGATTACTACTTGTGTTGATGTGTAGAGAGAAAGAAAAATTGACTTCCCCAGTTATAGATGGAGAATACATTGACTATCCCACTAGATCAGTGATAGTCACTAGAACTTGGTTTCAATGATATCCTATAAAATATTCATACCAATGGTTGTTTTAAGAGTTTAAAATGCATAGGAAGATACTACACTATTCAACTTTGATTCTTGTAAGGAATATTTAATTACAATAATATCATGAGAGGCCATTGAAAAGATAACTATGGAAAGTTGAGAGTCAAGTCATGAAGCTATTTTTGACACTATCAAGGTTAGAGTAGATCCTAGTGGTTTGTTAGATTGAAATATGTATGTATGTTTACTTTTTAAATGAATATGTAATCAATTTTACAAAATTTTATTTATTTTTTAGGTAGTACATATGAATTTCATTTTTAACTACTAACAATTTTTTGTAGGTTAGTGGTCTCAGATAAGCTTCCACCTTCATGTGGTTGGCACTATCAGTAGATAGTTATATATTCTTCAAGATAAGATAAGCTCAACTTAGATGTGATTTAAGTGATAGATTCTTAGGTGGAGGTCCCAAAGGTAGAAATGGCAGTTGGAGCTCAAGATTTTGCTTGTTTAATGATAAAAAGTTATATTTTTGGACCTATCACTACAACTTGTCTAATGGATTACTCTTTAAGGTTCCACCTGAGTGCTTCAGAGTGAAATTATAGAGATTAAATAGGTAGGGTAGGGATCTGATGGTTCATGAAAATGACTTATAGGTTTTTTTTGTGAATGTTTGAACATAGGTTAAAAATTTGCATATTTCTTTTATTTGGAAGGGTGTTCTTGATGCCATAATAGGTGGTGGGTTTGTCAATTGGGTCTGATGGGAGGCCAAAAACATGGTACTAGATGATATACATCCCACCAAATGTGTTGATAGTGTCATTTTTAGTTAGGAAGTATCAGAACCATAGTTCTGCAAACACAACTTAAACTTTGACAACATTTATTATCAATATTTTTGTGCTCCTAAACAGTGGTGAAAATTCACTTCTATTTGGATTTTAAAATCATGGTAGTTTAATAACATGTAATTTTGATATCTACACATGATTAAAAGTGATATATTCTTACATGGAGTTCCTAGAGGTAGAAATGGCAGTTGGAGCTGAAGAAGTTGCTTGTTAAATGCCAAAATTTACATCTTTGGACCTGCCATTGTAGCTTGTCCAATGGATTATTATAAAAAATTCCATCTAAGTACTCTAGGGTGAAATTATAAGGCTTAAATAGGTATGGTATGGATTTTATGGTTCATGCAAATGAATTATAGGTTTTTTTTATGTGTGTTTAAACTTAGACTAAAAAATTACATTTTTATTGTATTGGTAAGGGCATTCTTAAGGTTGGAATGATTGGCAGGTTTCTCGATTGGGCGTAATGGGAGGCCAAAAACCTATTCATAATAATTATTTCCCCCCACCTTAGATGTGTTATTAGTGTTATTTTTTATGTAGGAAGCATCAAAACCATAGTTTTACAACCATAACTTAAACTTTGACAACATTTGTTATCAGTGTTTATGCACTACTAAATTGTAATGAAATGAATTTTTGGATGGATTTAAACATTGTGAAGGTCTGATAACATGTAATTTGCATATATGGATGTGATCAAAGTTATATATTATTAGTTGGATGTATTAAAGGTAGAAATGGTAGTTGAAGCTCAAGAAGTTGCTTGTTCAATGCCAAAATGTTGTATTTTTAGACCCATCAATGTAACTTGTCCAATAGATTAATCTCAAAGGTCCCAATTGAGTGATTTAAGGTGTAATTAAAATGATTAAATAGTCAGAGGAAAGATATGATGGTTCACATAAATGACTTATAGGTTTTATATTATTTGTGTTTGAACTTAGGCTAAAATATTACATTTTTCTTCTATTAAGAAGGGTATTCTTGAGGTCAGAATGGGTGGTGGGTTTGTCGATCGGTCCTGATGAGAGGACAATAAATTGGTACTAGATGTTATCCACCCCTATGAAAGTGTTTTTAGTGTCATATTTTGGTTAGGAGGCATCAAATCAATAATTGTGCAACCACAATTTAAACTTTGACAACATTTGTTGTCAGTATTTTTGTGTTCCTGAACGGTAGTGAAAATGCAATTATAGGAGGATTTGAACATCATGGTGGTGTGATAACATGTAATTTTTATATCTAGATGTGATATAAGTGATAAATTATTAGGTGGAGGTTCTAGAGGCAAAAATGGTAATTATAACTCTAGAAGTTGCTAGTTCAATGCCAAAAAGTTAAATTTGTGGACATGTCATTATAACTTGTCTAACAGATTGCTATCAATGGTTCCATATAATTTATTTAGGGTGAGACTATATATATTAAATAGGTAGGTTATGGATCTGAAATTTCATGTAAATGACTTACAAGTTCCATTTTATGTGTGTTTAAACTTAGGATAAAACTTATATTTTTCTTGTATTGGGAAGGGCATTCTTAAGGCCAGAATGGGTAGTGGGTTTTTTGATAAGGCCTGATGGGAGGACAAGAACCTAGTATCATAAATAAAATTAACCCTAAAAAGTGTTGGATGTGTCATTTTTTAGTTAGGAAGCATCATAGCCACAGTTCTATAACCATAACTTAAACTTTGACAACATTTATTGTCAATGTTTTTGTGCTCTTAAACAGTGGTGAAAATGCACTTTCAGATGGATTTGAATGTCATGGGAGTGTGATAACATGTATTTTTAATATTTTTATGTTTTTTAAGTGATATATTCTTAGGTGGAGGTCTTGGAGGTAGAAATAGTAGTTGGAGCTCAAGACATTGCTTGTTCAATGCCAAAAAGTTGCATTTCTGGACCTATCACTGCAACTTGTCCAAATAATAAATATTGAAAGTTCCAATTGAGTTATCTAAGGTGTAATTAGATAGATTAAATAGGCAGGAAAAATATTTGACATTTCATATAAATGAGTCACATGTTTCATTTTATGTGTGTGTAAACTTAAGTTTAAAAATTGCATTTTCTTGTATTGGGAAGGGCATTCTTGAGGCCGAAATGGGTGGTGGATTTGTCAATCAGGATTGATGGGGGGCCAAGAAACTAGTATTAAAATAATATACTTCCATATAATGTGTTGGTAGTGTTATTTTTCAGTCAGGAAGCATTCAAACCATAGTTTTCCAAACACAACTTAAACTTTGACAACACTTATTGTCAGTGTTTCCAAACTCCTAAATGGTAGTGAAAATGCACTTTCAAGTGGATTTGAATGTCATGGAATTATGATAACATGTAATTTATCTATATATATTTTATTTAAGTGATATATTCTTAGGTGGAGATTTTAGAGATAGAAATGGCAGTTGGAGCTCAATAAGTTGCTTGTTTAATGCCAAAAACTTGCATTTTTGGACCCATCACTGCAGCTTATCTAGTAGATTACTCTCCAAGGTTCCAACTAAGTTATCCAAGCTGAAATTACATGGATTTAATAGGTAGGTTAAAAATTTGGTGGTTCACATAAATGACTTACAGGTTTCATTTTACATGTGTTTGAACTTAGGCTATAAATGCAATTTTTCTTATATTAGGAAGGGCATTTTTGAGGCTAGAATGGGTGATGGGTTTCTTGACTAGGCATGATTGGAGACCAATACCTATTAATAGATATTATCCACCCCATATAAGTGTTGGTAGTGTTATTTTTTAGGTAGAAGGCATCAGAACAACAATTTTATAACTACAACTTAAACTTTGACAACATTTGTTGTTAGTGTTTATGTGATCTTAGACGATAGTGAAAATGCACTTCTAGGTGGATTTGAACTTTTTTGTGGTGTGATAACATGTAATTTGCCTATATGGACATGATATAAATGATATATTCTTAGGTAGAGATCTTGAAGATAAAAATGGTAGTTAAAGCTTAATAAGTTACTTGTTCAATGCTAAAAAGTTAAATTTTTAGACCTGTCACTACAATTTATACAACAGATTACTCTCAAATGTTCTACCTAGGTGATATAGGGTGAGGTTAGAGAGCTTAAATAGGTAGGATAATGATCTGATGATTCACATAAATGACCTGCAAGTTTCATTTTATGCATGTTTGAATTTAGGCTAAAAATTTGCATTTTTCTTGTATTGGGAAGGGTGTTCTTAAGGTTGGAATGGGTGGTGGGTTTATCAATTAGGATTGATGGGAGGAAAATAACCTAATAATATATATTATTCCCAATTGGATGTGTTGTAAGTTTTATTTTTTAATAAGGAAGCATTATAACCATAATTCTGTAACCACAACTTAAACTTTGACAATATTTGTTATCAATGCTTCCATGCTCCTAAATGGTAATGAAAATGCACTTCCAGGTGGATTTGAATATTTTTAGGTGTGATAAAATGTAATATATCTATGTTAATGTGATTAAAGTAATATATTATTAGGTGGATGTCCCAGAAGTAGAAATGGCTATTGGAGCTCAAGAAATTATTTGTTCAATGCTAAAAAATTACATTTTTGGACTTGTCACTGCAACTTATCCAACAAATTGATATTCAAATATCCACCTAAGTGATTTTAAGTGTAATTATATGGATTAAATAGGTAGGTAAAGGATCTAACGGTTCATGGAAATAATTTAAAAGTTTTATTTTACACATGTTTGAACTTAGACTAAAAAATATATTTTTCTTGTATTAGGAAGGGTATTCTTAAGGTTAGAATGGGTGGTGGGTTTATAAATTGAGCCTAATGAGAGGCTAATAACCTAGTCATAGAAATTATCTTCCCCCTAGTATATGTTGGTAGTGTCAGTCTTTAGTCAGGAAGTATCAAAACCATAGTTTTGCAATCACAACTTAAACATCAACAATATTTATTGGAAGTGTTTCTACACTCCTAAATGGTAGTTAAAATTCCATTTCAAGTGGATTTGAATGTCATGTCAATGTGATTACATGTAATTTTAGTATTTGTACATGATCGAAGTGATATATTCTTAGGTGAAGGTCCTGGAGGTAGAAATGGCATTTGGAGCTCAAAAAGTTGTTTGTTTAATGCCAAAAAGTTGCATTTTTGGACCCATAACTTCAACTTGTCCAATGTATTTATATTGAAGGTTTAACCTAAGTTATCTTGGTTAAAATTATAGGGATTAAATAGATAGGGGAATGATCTGATGGTACATGGAAATGACTTACAAGTTTAATTTGATGTATGTTTAAACTTAGACTTTAAAATTGCATTTTTCTTGTATTAGGAAGGACGTTATTGAGTCCAGAATGCGTGGTGGGTTTGTTGATTAGGCTTGATGGGAGTCCAAGAACCTGATCATAGACATTATTCATTCTTTAGAGGTGTTGGTAGTTTTATTTTTTGGTTAGAAAGCATTGGAACAATAGTTCTATAACCATAACTTAAACTTTGATAATATTTTTTATCATTATTTTTGTGCTCTTGAACGGTAGTGAAAATGCAATTCTAAGTGAATTTGAACATCGTGGTGGTGTGATAAAATTTAGTTTTACTATATGTATGTTAATTAAGTGATATATTCTCATATAGAAGTCTTAAAGGTAGAAATGGGTGTTGGAGCTCAATAAGTTGATTGTTCAATGCTAAAAAGTTAAATTTTTAGACCTGTCACTGCAACTTATTCAATGGATTGCTCACGAAGGTTCCACTTGAGTACTCTAGTGTATGATTATAAGGATTAAATATGAATGAAAGGGATCTTATGGTTAACATAAAAGACTTACAGGTTTCATTTACACATGTTTAAACTTAGGGTAAAAAATTACATTTTTATTATATTAGGAAGGGCGTTCTTGAGGCCAAAATGGGTGGCGGGTTTATCGATTAGGCCTAATCAAAGGATAAAAAATTTGTACTAGACATTAAACTCCACTAAACATGTTGGAAGTGTCATTTTTTAGTTAGTAATCATTGGAATAATAGGGCTACTAAGCTCTTGACTTGCAAATTTTTTGAGTAAATCTTAAGTAAGGGTTTCATGAGTAAAACACCTCCAAAATAAAAAAAATAAAAAAAAAACGTCAAAAACTTTATGATAAGTGTGGGAATGGATATTATAACTTATTATAATTATCATTGTGTTAACAATAGGTTTTCAATTATAGATATAGAGGACTATTTTTATGTACACCAATAGAAGATCACTTTGAAAAAGTTGTACATAAGGTAAGATGTGTTTTTGGTTGATTTGAGTTCTAAAAACTTGTTCAATGGTTAAAATATGTTATGATTTATAAGTCACTACTATAAATATAATTTTTAAGAACTACAAACTCTATTTTGATAAATTGACCTATTAGAGCAACAACTAGGTCTAAAGAACTAGAAACTTAAAAAGATAGAATTTGAGAATGAGAGCTTAATCTCTTAGAGACCTATAATTAGTTAATTTATTGTAGGTGTTGACACCTACCTAAATCTTTGAGTTTTTTTAATACCTATCCAAAGTTTCTTAAATAATATTTTTCAAAATTAGGAGAGTAGATTTGAGAGATCAGTGACTAGCTAATAACAGACCTAATGAGTAATTGACTAGTTTAAAAGAAGATTGTTTAGGAGTGGATTTTGAATCGAGTTGAGAAATAGAGTGGATAAGTGAGGTTGTAATTATTCACGATCTTGTTTCCAAATTTTTGGTCAATTTTAGGAAGAAAATTATTTATGAGTATGCAAGGCACACACATAGGGCTAGATGGTTGGACCAACATTTTAAGATAAGCAAGGTTACATTCCCACTTGTTTTTATTGTTTTGGTGGTTGACTTTGTTAAAAATTACACATTCAAACCCCAAATGGAAATTTAATCATAATATTACAACTCATCATAAGTTTCCATATTCGTGCATATAGTATTCATGCATGTACCTAATAGTAAAGAGCAATAATAAAAAATATTAAGGGAGTACCATTTTATATTAGCAATGACCAATCACATTATTTAGAGTAAGTGAAATATTATTTTCATAAGTTATATGAATAGTTGATTCAGAGGAACATTACTTTCAATCAACATTACATTTGATAAGACAATTACACATCACAATTCAAAAATACATGAATGGTTTATTGGTTGAGAAAGATACACATTACCACTAGTATATAACACATTTGGAGTTTCACTGAGGCTGGACATGGAAAATGGGAGTATGATGGTGCTATATCATGTGTAAAAAGAGATATTTCAAGGGAGAAGTTGAAATTTGAAGAGGGTTTTCATTTGACAAATGTAAAACCATGGTTGAATGGTGTAGTGAGAATATGTGTCATAGTGCTCAACCAAATTCTACTATTCATAGACATTTCTAGTTAATGGATGAATAACACTTGGAAAAGTATGAGGATTATATAACTCTAATGCATTCAAGTGACCTCCACTCATTTCATAAGTCAAATGAAAGTTCTTGAAATATTCATATGAGACACTTAGCATATTTATATTTTGCATGCATATACTTTATTTAGAATGAGTGTGTGTCACAAGAGTGGGTAGATGATTAGAGTTCCAATCCTCTAATTCCAATAAGCACATATTACGTCCCTATATCATTGAAACATATAAATATGGCATGATTAGATAAATTTTACCATGTAGTTGATCCAGTGCATCAAGGTAGAATATTTTTCATGATACATAATTTATTCTTGTTAAATACCTTCATATTGTCCCTAAAAATGGTTTTTTGTGATCTAGGGCATACTTTTGTAATTATTATAGATGAGGATAAGGAAAAAGGCACTGATTAGTACCTATTTTGATTTGTAGAGAGAAATAAAAAAATGACTTCCCTAGTTATAGATGGAGAAGACATTGACTATCCCACTAGGTCAGTGTTAGTCATTAGAACTTGGTTTCAATGATATCCTATAAAATATTTAGACCAATGGTTATTTGAATAGATTGAAATGCATAGGAATATATTGCACTATTCAAATTTGATTCTTGCAAGGAATATTTAATTATGAATATATCATGGGAAGCCATTAAAAACATAATTATGAAAAGTTTGAGTCAAGCCATGAAGTTATTCTTGATACTATAAAGGTTAGAGTAGATATTGTTGTTTGTTGGATTAAAATATGTAGGTATGTTAACTTTTGAAATGTAGATGTAATCAATTTTACAAAATGTTTTTTATTTTCTAGGTAGTACATATGAATTTCATTTTTAATTACTTACCAACAATTTTTTGTAGGTTAGTGGTCTTAGATAAGTTTCCACCTTCATATGGTTGCCACTATCAGTAGAGAATTATATATTATTAAAGCTAAGATAAGATAAAATTGGACGTGATCTAAGTGATATATTCTTAAGTGGAGGTCCCAAAGGTAGAATGGCAGTTGGATCTCAAGAAGTTGCTTGTCCAATGCTAATAAGTTGTATTTTTGGACCTCTCACTGCAACTTGTCCAATGGATTACTCTTTAAGGCTCCACCTAAGTTCTCTAAGGTGAAATTATATGGATTACATAGGTAGGGTATGGATCTGATTATTATGAAAATGAATTATAGGTTTTGTTTTATATATGTTTAAACTTAGGTTTAAAAATTGTATATTTCTCTTATTGGGAAGGGTGTTCTTGAGGCCATAATAGAAGGTGGGTTTGTTGATTGGGTCTGATGGGAGACCAAAAACATGGTACTAGATATTATACACCCCATTGATGTGTTGACAATGTCAATTTTTCGTTCAGAAGCATCAGAATTATAGTTTTGTAAACTCAACTTAAACTTTGAGAACATTTATTATCAATGTTTTTGCACTCCTAAATCTTAGTGAAAATGCACTTCTTGGTGGATTTGAAAATCATGGTAGTGTAATAACATGTAATTTTCCTATCAAAACATGATTAAAAGTGATATATTCTTACGTGGAGTTCCCAGAGATAGAAATGGCAGTTGGAGCTCAGGAAGTTGCTTGATAAACGCCAAAAACTTATATTTTTGGACCTGTCACTGCAACTTGTCCAATGGATTACTGTAAAAATTTCCATTTGATTAAGCTAGGGTGTGATTATTGATATTAAATAGGTAGGGTAGGGATTTTATGGTTCACGAAAGTGATTTATAGGTTTTGTTTTATGTATGTTTAGATATAGTCTAAAAAATTGCATTTTTATTGTATTGGTAAGGGCATTCTTAAGGTTGGAATGGTTGGCAGGTTTCTCGATTAGGCCTGATGGGAGGCCAAAAACCTATTCCTAAGAATTATTTCCCCTAAGAAAAAATGTGTTGTTAGTGTTATTTTTTATTTAAGAAGCATCATAACCATAGTTCTGCAACCATAACTTAAACTTTGACAACATTTATTGTCAGTGTTTCTGCACTCCTAAATTGTAGTGAAATGCATTTTTGGCTAGATTTGAACATTGTGGAGGTGTGATAACATGTAATTTTAATATATGGATGTGATAAAATGTATATATTCTTAGGTGGATGTCTTAAAGGTATAAATGGTAGTTAGAGCTCAAGAAGTTGATTGTTTAATGCCAAAATATTGTATTTTTAGACCCATAAATGCAACTTGTCCAATAGATTGATCTCAAAGGTCCCACTTGAGTTATTTAATATGTAATTAAAATGATTAAATAGGTATAGGCAAGATATGATAGTTCACATAAATGACTTATAGGATTTTTTTTATGCGTGTTTGAACTTAGGCTAAAATATTACATTTTTTTATATTAGGAAGGGTATTCTTCAAGTTAGAATGGGTGGTGGGTCTATTGATCAATCTTGATGTGAGGCCAAGAACCTTGTCCTAGATGTTAATATCCATCTTGAAAGTGTTGGTAGTGTCATTTTTTAGTTAGGAATAATAAAAAATATAGTTGTGCAACCATAACTTAAATTTTGACAATATTTGTTGTCAGTATTTTTGTGTTCCTGAACGGTAGTGCAAATGTACTTCTGGGAGGATTTAAACATCATGGTGGTGTGATAACATGTTATATATGTGTGTGTGTGTGTGTGTGTGTGTGTGTGTGTGTGTGTGTGTGTGTGTGTGTGTGTGTGTGTGTGATAAAAGTGATAAATTATTGGGTGGAAGTTTTGGAGGTAGAAATCGCAGTTGAAACTCAATAAGTTGCTTGATAAATACCAAAAAGTTGTATTTTTGGACATGTCATTGCATCTTATCCATTGGATTTCTCCTAAATGTTCTACCTAAGTTCTCTAGGGTGAAATTATATGGATTAAATATGTAGGAGAGGGATCTAATGGTTCATGTAAATGACTTGCATTTTTTATTTTATGGATGTTTAAATTTAAGCTAAAATTTGTATTTTTCTTGTATTAGGAAGGGCATTTTTTAAGCCAAAATGGGTGGTGGGTTTGTCAATAATGCCTAATGGGCGGCCAAGAACCTGATCCTAGACATTAACTTCCCCCTTGAAAGTGTTGTCTATGTCAATTTTCAGTCATGAAGCATCATAACCATAGTTTTGTAACCGTAACATAAATGTTGATAACATTTATTGTTAATGTTTTTGCACTCTTGAACGGTAGTGAAAATGCACTTTCAGATGGATATAAATGTCATGGAAATGTTATAACATGTATATTTCCTATTTTTATATGATTAAAGTGATATATTCTTGGATGGAGGTCTTGGACGCAGAAATGGCAGTGAGAGCTCAAGAAGTTCCCTGTTCAATGCCAAAAAGTAGTATTTTTGGGCATATCACTGCAACTTGTCCAACAAATAGAACTCAAAATTTCTAATTGAGTGATCCAAGGTGTAATTATATGGATTAAAAAATTAGGGTAGGGATATCATGATTCATATAAATGACTTGCAGGTTTCATTTTATGTGTGTTTAAACTTAGGTTAAAAATTTACATTTTTTTGTATTGGGAAGGGCGATCTTGAGGCCAAAATGGATGGTGGCTTTATTGATCAGGCTTGATGGGAGGCCAATAACCAAGTCCTAAAATTATCTCCACCATCTAACATGTTGGAAGTGTTAGTTTTTAGTCAGGAAGCATTAGATCCATATTTTTACAACCACAACTTGAACTTTGACAACACTTGTTGTTAGTGTTTCCACATTCTTAAATGGTAGTGAAAATGCACTTTCAAGTGGATCTGAATGTCATGGTATTATGATAACATGTGTGTGTGTGTGTGTGTGTGTGTGTGTGTGTGTGTGTGTGTGTGTGTGTGTTATATTTAAGTGATATATTATTAAGTGGAGGTTCTAGAGATAGAAATGGTAGTTGGAGCTCAATAAGTTGCTTGTTTAATGCCAAAAATTTGTATTTTTGGACCCATCACCACAACTTAATCATTAGATTGTTATCTAAGGTTCCACCTGAGTGATTCAAGGTGAAATTAGAGGGATTAAATAGGTAGGTTAAATATCTATTGGTTCATGTAAATGACTTACAAGTTTGATTTTACACATGTTTGAACTTAGGCTATAAATTACATTTTTCTTATATTAAAAAGGGCATTCTTGAAGCTAGAATGGGTATGGGTTTTTCAACCAGGCCTAATGGGAGGCCAAGAACCTATTTCTAGATATTATCCAACCTTTAGAAGTGTTGGTAGTGTTATTTTTTGGGTAAGAGGCATCAAAGAAACAATTCTGCAACCATAACTCAAACTTTGACAACATTTGTTATTAGTGTTTATGTGATCCTAGACAATAGTGAAAATGCACTTTTGGGTGGATTTGAACATTGTGGTGGTTTGATAACATGTAATTTACCTATATATATATATATATATATATATATAAATATAAGTGATATAATCTTAGGTAGAGATCCTAAAGATAGAAATAGTAGTTAGAGCTCAAGAAGTTACTTGTTTAATGCCAAAAAGTTGCATTTTTAGACCTGTCACTGCAACTTATCCAATGGATTATTCTCAAAGGTTCCACCTGAGTGATCTAGGGTGAGATTAGAGGTCTCAAATAGGTAGGAATAGGATCTCATGATTCACATAAATGATCTATAGGTTTCATTTTATGCATGTTTGAACATAGGCTAAAAATTATATTTTTCTTATATTGGGAAGGGTGTTCTTGAGGCTGGAATGGGTAGTGGGTTGGTGAATCAGGCCTGATGGGAGAAAAATAACTCAATACTAGATATTATTCCCCCTTGGATGAGTTGAAAGATTTATTTTTCAATAAGAAATCATTAAAACTACAGTTTTGTAACCATAACTTAAACTTTGACAACATTTATTGTCAGTGTTTCCACACTCCTAAATGGTAATGAAAATGCACTTCTAGGTGAATTTGAATGTTGTGGAGGTGTGATAACATTTAATATGCCTATCTACATGTGATTGAAGTGACATATTCTTAGGTGGATGTCCCAAAAGTACAAATGGCAATTGGAGCTTAAGAAATTATTTGTTCAATGCCAAAAAGTTACATTTTTGGACTTGTCACTATAACTTATCCAATGAATTGATATTGAAAGATAAACCTAAGTGATTAAAATTGTAATTAGAGGGATTAAATAGGTAGGTAAAAGATCTGACAGCTCACAGAAATGACTTAAAAGTTTCATTTTATGCATGTTTGAACTTAAGCTAAAAATTAAATTTTTATTATATTAGGAAGGGTGTTCTTAAGGCTTGAATGGGTGGTAGTTTTGTCTATAGAACCTGATGGGAGGATAAAAACCTGGTCATAGAAATTATCTTCCCCTTAGGATATGTTGGAAGTGTTAATTTTCAGTCAAGAAGGATCGAAACCATAATTTTGTAACCACAACTTAAACATCGATAATATTTGTTATCAGTATTTCTACACTCCTAAATGCTAGTGAAAATTCCCTTTCAGGTGGATTCTAATGTTGTGGTGATGTGATAATATGTAATTTGATTATTTGGACATGATTAAAGTGATATATTTTTAGGTGGAGGTCTTGGAGGTAGAAATGGCATTTGGAGATCAAGAAGTTGTTTGTTCAATGCCAAAAAGTTACATTTTTGGACCCATCACTGCAACTTGCCCAATGGATTACTCTTGTAAGTTTAACTTAAGTGATTTGGGTTGAAATTAGAGGGATTAAATAGGTAGGTGAATGATTTGATGGTTCATGAAAATGACTTACATGTTTTATTTTATGCATGTTTGAACTTAGGATGAAAAAAATGCATTTTTCTTCTATTAGGAAGGACATTCTTGAGTCTAGAATGGGTGGTGGGTTTGTTGATCAGGCCTAATGGGAGTAAAAAACTTGGTCATATACATTATCCACCCCCTGGAGGTGTTTCTAGTTTTAGTTTTTGGTTAGGAAGCATTGGAACAATAGTTTTATAACCACAACTTAAACTTTGACAATATTTGTTATCATTATTTTTGTGCTCCTGAATGGTAGTGAGAATGCACTTCTGAGTGAATTTGAAAGTTGTGGTGGTGTAATAACATGTAATTTTCCTATATGTATGTGATTTAAGTGATATATTATCATTTGGAAGTCCTGGAGGTAGAAATGGATGTTGGAACTCAAGAAGTTGCTTGTTCAATGCCAAAAAGTTGAATTTTTAGACCTATCACTGCAACTTGTCCTATAGATTACACCTAAAGGTTACACCTAAGTAATATAGTATATAATTATAATGATTAAAGATGCATGAAATGGATTTTATTATTCACATAAAAGACTTACAGATTTAATTTGCATGTTTTGAACTTAGGGTAAAAATAAAATTTTTATTATACTAGGAAGGGCGTTCTTGAGGCTAGAATGGGTGGTGGGTTTATCGATCGAGCCTAATGGGAGGTCAAAAACTAGTACTAGACATTAAATTACCCCTAAACATGTTGGAAGTGTCATTTTTTAGTTAGGAATCATTGGAACAATAGTTATGCTAAGCTCTTAACCTATAAATTTTTTGAGTAAATCTTAAGTAAAGGTTTCATGAGTAAAACACCTCTAGAACTCAAACAATTGAAAAATAAGGTCTAAAATTTTATGATCAGTGTGGAAATGGATATTATAACTTATTCTAAGTATCATTATGTTAAAAATAGGTTTTCAATTATAGGTACAAAGGACTATTTTTATGTACACTGGTAGAAGACCTTTTTGAGAAAGTTGTGCATAAGGTAAGATGATTTTTTGGTTGATTCAAGTTAAAAACACTTGTGAAAGGGTTAAAAATAGTTATAATTTATAAAATAATACTCTAAATATAATTTTTAAGAGCTAAAAACTCTATTTTGATAGATTGACCTGTTGGAGCAACAACTAGGTCTAGAGAACTAGAAACTTAAAAAGATAGAATTTGAAAATGAGAGCTCAATCTCTTAGAGACCTATAATTGGTTGATTTATTGTGTGTTTTGATAATTACATAAGTCCTTGAGTTTTATTAATAGCTATCTAAAGTGTCTTAAATAATATTTTTCAAAATAAGAAGAGTAGATTTGAGAGATTGGTGACTAGTTAAGAGTAGACCTAATGAGTAATTGACTAGTTAAAAAGAAGATTGTTTAAGAGTGGATTTTGAATCGAGTTGAGAAAAAGAGTGGATAAGTGAGGTTGTAATTATTCATGATCTTAGATTATATGAATAGGACTTTCATACCCTTATTAAACACAGAAGAACAAACTTGGCATTAGGTGGTATTAGGGGATGATAAAGGGTTTTGGCCAAAGATGGATCATTATCTCATAAGTGAATATTTTGTTTCGAGTTAGTAAGGTTACCTTTTATCAGACTAAAGACATTATAGTCAAGTTCAATAAAAATTTCATCTTGCATGTTTAGCAAAAATAAAGTACATAATATGAAGGGCATGCACAAAATTTACTAATTTTTTTTTAAATCCAATAAAAATTTCAAGGTATTTAATAAAATATAAATTTGAAAATTCATTTAGTCTAAAAAATATGTGCTTTTCACTATCAAATTTTTAAAATGAACAATTCTTGTAAGGCAAAAATTAGAAAAAGATTTGGTTTGAAGGTCTACATAGATAAGGTTGGTATATTTCCTTCTAATTTGTGTAATCTCTCAATGTGTGCACACAAGTTGTAAATTGATAAATAAAAAATGTATAACAATAATATTAAAGAAGTGAGTTCATATTGTACTTTATATAGTATCATTGATAAGTACATGATGATAAAATGAGCCTAATTAGTTGTCTATTTATAAATAAAAAATATAAACATTAGTTAAATTGACTTACATGACCAACCTCCAATGGCTAAAATAAGAAAGTTGAAAAAGACCAAGGAAAATAATGTAAATCTTGAGATCAAAAGAAGTGTGTATAATTCATAAACATAATCCAATTATTTATTACAATTTATAAAATCTTGAAAAATATAATAATTAATATTTACAATAAATTATTTATGCTACTAAAATATCTGCATATTAATGGTTGGGCTCATTGCTATGGAGTTATGGTTGACAATTAAAATTTTAAAACTTATAAATAAAAATATATTAATGTTTCTAATATCTTTGGTATATTAGTGAAATTTTTTGACTCGCAAAGTGGCCATTATTAGTTAATTATTTTTGAAAGTAAAGCCCTGATACTATAAAGGATGAAAGCAAGTTCAAGTATTGGACAAATTTTATAAAATTGAGAGCCCATATTAGAGTAGAATAAGAGATTATTTAACATGAAAAAATATAGCAGTCAATTGCAAGCTATCAACTAAAAAACTTGGTTAGAATTTGACATTGTGGCTACCTTCATCCTATTTCATTGCCTTACTAGTTATGTCACGTGTGTTGTTTGACATATATCTCGAGTATTTGTATTATTGGACATTGTGGTCACTTTCATTCTACTTCATTGCCTTACTAATTATGTTGCATGTGTTTTTGGCACACACACACATAATATTTGTATTATTGAATAATGTATTGAAATTTTAATGGTCACTAATCGACCTACTTAAAAGTGTAACTAAACCACTAAGTACTATATTTTTAAATAGTAAGTAGCTACTTCTTCAATCGAAAGTTGAATTATCTATCCACTCGGTATAAGTTGTTTAAAAAATAAATACAAAATAAATAAGCCTGCATGGGTGGCGTAGTTGGCTAAGGGCTTTGTGTTCTTCCCATATAAATCTCGAGGTCAATTTTCACGATCTGGATTTAAAATGATGTCCGAAACGTGCAAGCCCTATCAACAACGCTCAAAAAATTAATCTCGCCTCTACTCACCTCCAAAAAAATCACTGAACAAAATCGCAATATCACAATTAAAATCGAAAATACCTGTAAATAATTTTTTTTTTTTTTTTTTAAAAAAATTAAAAAAAAAAAAAATAATAAAAAATCAACAATCTATTTCACACCACACATATATATATACACACCGCGAAGAGAATATGTACGGTACATAATAAAAACTAACGCAAAACCTAAATGTTAATACGTGTCATTCATTTGAGGTTTGGGCGTTAGTGCGTTTGAATTCTTGTTATCTCACGTAATACATCGTCATACCTTACGTAATAACGTCCTTGTTAGGGATCCACACGGTATAAATGTTGATTTACATCTCCATCACGTTTTAAAGGCTGCCAGTCTAATCACCACCCAGCATCCGCCAAAAAAGACTCAACACGCTTCAGACACGTACTCCTATCTCAACTCGATACTGCATGCAACTCATTGCCAACTTAGAAAACTAGACTGCTTCGTTTCTCCCTCTTTATTAAATTTTTTATTCAAAAAAATGAGCACATCCTGCCAAAAACATTCCACTCTCTCCCTGAGTTTATTAACGGAAAAAACATGCCTATACTTTAAGGGAGTCCATTTGCGAAAATGAGGTAAATGGATGTCGAAAGTGAGAGTACCCAAATGCAGAGCAAAAATTTGGCTGGGCTCTTACGACACCGCTCAGCAGGTTGCCCGCGCTTACGATGCCGTCGTCTATTGTCTTCGCAGACCCAACGCCAAATTCAATTTTCTCAATTCCATACCAGTCATTCCATCACCGTGTTCTCTTTCCCGTCACCAGATTCAGCTCGCCACAGCCAAATACGCACTCGGCAAAATCCTCTCAAGCACCACGAATAACAACTGCGTCTTGACGGAAAAGTCCGCATCGCCGTCAACATACTTCTTTCTGTCAGAAATAATAAAGGCGTCAAGTGACGGTCAACCTATCTCGGAGGAGCAGCTGGACTTTGCGCTGTGTGAATCTTTGCTCTGGGATTCAGATGGTCAGATGGTTAGTATTAACGACGCCAACAGACGAGATGGGGTCCACGTTATTCGACCCCTTCCACTTACGAAGTTTGTAGTTGCCCTAAGCTAATGTATGATGTGGGCATCGCAGGTTCATATCTAATGCCCCTCGCGATGGGCAATGCAAGAATGCACGTGTATGACAATGGGGATAATGAATATGCGGAAGCGAAACACAAAGATGGACTAAGTATGATGATGTAGATAATGATTACCAAAGGTGCTTATGAGGGGTCCCTCTTTTTAAGTGTATTTATGAGTGGCTGATCATCGCTGAAATAAATAGATGACAACGTGTGATAATGTATGTGTTGTGCATATAAACATATTTTCCAAGTGTTGATGAGCTACTAATTTTTATAATAGTAGACCTTTTCTCCTTGAGCACATATATGAATTCATACCATTTGTCACGGAGCCAGTTTTTTGGAGGTGGTCGGTCGTGCAACATCGCTTGTCTTAATTCGAATTCCTCATTGCGATAGGATTTTACAAGAACTACGGATTACGTTTTCAGTGTTTATTTGCACAAGTAACCCACAAATACAGTGGACAACAACTTGTATAAAGAAAGGATTAGTAGCAGAAAAAAAAACACACACTTGTAAAGATAAAAAAATTGACTCAACACACATGAGCATTCACACAATGCAAGAAAAGTGGGAGTAACGTATATTTTATTAACTCTTCAGGACAATCCGGTCCAAAGTACAATAAACGGGCCAACTAGCCAACATACACAACAACCACCGAGTCGGGCTCAGTGGATAATGCTCGAAACCACTCGAATGATTACAATGAACAATTCCCTCCCAAGGTCTGATTACTCTCTGCCTAGGACAACCTAGCTCCTGCTTCACGAAATCTGAGACCAACAAAACTACTCACAAACACCCGCACGACGCTTGCATGGACACATGCCCATGGTCCACATAAACATGGGACTGACACACCAGCTTCACAATGATTTGCTTTTCACCACTTTGATAGTTCAGACTTGCGTTCACCCAAATCATTGTGCAAAGAAAGCTCACCATTCATTTGATCAAGGTAGATCAACTCGTGAATGTAGTTACGGATGTTGAAGCAACACATCCCTCATAGACTCCCCCACTTAAAAATTGATGACGTCCTCGACGCCGGCATGACTCCACTAGCAGGAACCCATGAGGCAATCTTCTATTCAGACTCAGCCTAGAGCCAAAAGATTAACACGCCGCTTCTTTAGACTCAATCCAAGCCAAGAGGCGAACACGTCCCCTTTTCATGCTCTATCCAGAATTTCAGAGTCAAGAGACCACCACGTTCCCTTTTCAAACCCAAAGCTAAGATATCACCACATCCCCTTTTCAAGCTCCCTTCAGAGTCAAGAGACTAACATAACCCCTTTCAGACCCAAAGTTAAGAGATAAACACATCCCCTTTTCAAGCCCCATTTAGAGTCAAGAGATTAACATGCCTCGTTTTCAAACCCAGGGCCAAGAGATTAACACATCCCCTATTCAGGCTCCATCTAGAGTTAATAGACCAAGGACAAACTCCATGACCTTAACTTTGAGGGCTTCTAACTGCTCTCAGCTTGTTGAAAAACTCCTTTCCAACACCACTAGAAACTCCCCCTGCTTCAGATTGTCAAGTAACCCACTATCTTCATCTCAACACGCTGTTTCAACTGCTACTCTAATTTTACCCATCACACACACAGAAGGGTGCTTGGGTAGGTACAATCGCTTGTTCGACTTCATCAGTGACTAAGGTATCAAACTGGTTAGAAACTAAGAAATAAATTGAATCTATGGCAACTTCGGCACGTAGACAAGCTTGCCTACATAAGCGACACCAAATTAATGCAGCTTCACAAGATCACCCTGATCTTGCCAACCCCCAAACTTGGGGTGGAGGAATATGGCTCTAAATGACCCACCTCTTCAAGACTCTACAAACCTAGCAAAGGCTAAGTGACCCCATCGAACTTTCCTCCAAAACAATACTGAAACTCCAAACAAGAGTATAATAGGCCAAGACAAGTCTTCATATCAAACACCCCAGGCCCAACAATAGGAACAAAGTCCTTCCCAAAAACTCTCCTTTGGAACCAACACAATGCACTTGATCAATTATCTTCTCTGTGACACAACAAGATGATGTTTCCTTGAGCACACCAATGGTTGTGAAGAACCCACCTCACATCAATGGGAAAGAGGAACCTACTACTCCCCTTCAACATCCCAACTGCCACCAAGTAATACAAGATACACTAACTCCTCGTCAATTCTTGCACTCTTCTACATACTCAACCCAAGATCCCTTTCGCTTTCCCAATCCCACTCCTCTGCACAATCTTCACCATGCATGTCTGCAATAGATCTGACACAAAAGAATTTTAAGATGGGGAAAAACTATCACCTTACCCAACCTATGTAAAACCTGTCTCAACACAACATGGATGGCTTGTAACTACTCTAAGCCTACTTGAACCCCCAGAGGTCTGGAGGCCAAGTTTCCAAGGCTAAACTAGTTGAGTTCTAATTGTAGGACACTCTAGTCTGTGAGCACCCCTTCCACAATAATCAACCCCAACAAGTTACAACAACCACCTCTGAACCCAAGCCTTACCTAGCATTAAACTCCCCTGAGCACACACATAGTCTGCCACACTGTTCATTCAGATCCTCCTTCTGAACTACAAACACCCCCTGTCGCTTCAGACAATCTCACTTGTAGTGATTCCCACCACATGTCTAACACTTCAAACGAGACTGCTTCCCGCTTGACTCTGTAACTAGTGACTTCTTCTTGCCACCCATGGAAGTAATCTAAGACTTATAAGATCCCTCTAATGACTCCAGAGTAGCCTTCCTTCCCTAGTCACCCACTGGCTTCCCTGAAGACTTACTCAACCCCTTACCAACGGATCCACACATGGATGCGCAAGGACCTAAGGTGTTTCTGGATGAATAACCCTCTCTACAATCTAAGAGATGGTCTGCTATAGCAATTAATTCACTAACATCAGACACTTCATGGTGATGGAGCTCCCCCTAAGCCCATGACTGAAGACCATGAGTAAACTGAAATAACTTATCTACCTCGACATGTTGGTGGCCTTCAACAAAAGGCTTTAGAAAGAATGGATATACTCTCCCATCTCCCCCACTTGCTTCAACTAACTCAACTTGGTCCTAGCCAACCATGTTGCATTCCTAGGTTGACACTGAACCCCAAGGGCTTCCTTTAGATCCTCCCAAGAGTCCAAACTCCTCGCCAAACTCCTTGATGCAATGTCATTAGCCAAGGTTCTATACCAAACCTTTGTCATACCTATGAGGTACCTTGCTATAGTGCACACCTCCTGTGCACTTGACAGACCCCCTAGCCCTACCAGGAACTCTTCTATGTCCCAAAAAAACTATCCAAAAGATGGTCATCTCGCTCACCATCATAACACTCTAGTTCCTTCAACATGGGGAGCTTCACAACTGAAGAAGAACTAGACCCTAATGCTTTCACCAAACCTGATACTACTGATCGATACAAAGCCACTTCATCTTATAACTTCATTTGGAACACCAAGCTCTTCTCCAACCTACTAGTAAGTTCCATGATCATCTGCCCCATGGTAGTCACCTTCTCCTCAAGCTCTCTAAATCTTGTACCCACATGGTCATCGATCAATTGGAACTAGGCACCAACTTGTTCAATAAGGTCTTCATCCACTACAATAACTCTCGACTTACCAATGTGGAAACTACCACCACCCTCACTTTTGCCCTGACCTTGCTCTCGACCCCTACTGGCCGCTTTCTTGAGCAACATCCTGGACAGATCTCCTACCATACTAAATCAGACACAACCAGACACAACACTTGACTAACTTGACAGAGGAAGGCACAAGACTATTTAACTTAGGCAAACACAATCCTATAAAACATAAACTGTGTGCTTTGATACCAACTATCATAGGGCCAACTCTCTAGAGTTGGTCGGTCGTGCGACACTGCTTGTCTTAACCCAAATCCCTCATTACAGTGGAACTCTAAAAGAACTATGGACTACACCTTCAGTGTTTAGCTGCACAAGAAACCCATAAACACAGTGGACAATAAATTGTATAAAGAAAGGATTAGTAGTGAAAAGAAAAACACACACTTGAAAAGATTAGGAAATCGACTCAACACACATGAGAATTCACACAATGCAAAAAAACTGTGAGTAACGTGTATTTTATTAACTCTTCAGGACAATTTGTTCCAAAGTATAATAAACGGGCCAACTAGCCAACATACACAACAACCACCGAGTCGGGCTTAGCCGATAATGCTTAGAACCACTCGAATGATTACAATGAACAATTCCCTCCTAAGCTCTGATTACTCTCTACCTAGGACAACCTAGCCCTTGCTTCACAAAATCTGAGACCAACAGCGCTGCTCACAAACACTTACATGATGCTTACACAGACACGTGCTCATGGTCCACATAAACTTGGGACTGACATACCAGTGTCACAATGATTCACTTTTCATCACTTTGACAGTTCAGACTTGCATTCACCCAAATCACTGTGCAAAGAAAGCTCACCATTCATTTGATCAAGACAAATCAACTTGTGAATGTAATTAAGAATGTTGAAGTAACACATCCCTCATACCACTCATTCCATCTATGTCTTTTGTTTCTCATCCCCAGATTCTGCTCCCCAGAGCCAAATACGTACTCGGCCAAATACTCTCAAGTACCACAAATAACAACAACGTCTTGACGAAAAAGTCCGCATCACCGTCAACATCCTCCTTTCTGTCAGAAATGAAGGCGTCATGTGACAGTCACCGATCTCTGAGGAGCAGCTGCACTTTGCGCTGTGGGGTCAGTATTTTTGATAAATTCCCATTATTCAACGCCGTGGCATTAGTATGAATGACGCCAACAGACGAGATGGGGTCCATGTTATTCGACCCCTTCCACTTATTAAGTTTTTAGTTGCCCTAAGGTAATGTATGATGTGGGCATCGCTGGTTGATATCTAATGCCACTCGGGAGGGGCAATGCAAGAACGCACGTGTATGATATGAATATGCTGGAGCGAGACACAAAGATGAACTAGATATGATAATATTGATAATGAATACTAAAGGTGCTTATGAGGGGTCCATCTTTTTAAGTGTATTTATGAGTCGCTGATCATTACTCAATAATTTATGAAGTCTGGATGCGCTTACATATTCTAGAATGAAATAAATATATGACAAAGTATGATAATGTATGTGTTGTACACATGGACATATTTTCCAACTGTTGATGCACGTTTTATATTTCTCTTTGAGCGTGCACATGAATTCATAACAAAATTCTAGTCTCTATCTTTTTAGACTATCTTTTTTATTTTAGTGTGTCAGTTTTCTATTTGCTAGTTACCTTGTTAGTATTTGAGATGCAATAATGTTTTTTCATAATCTGCATTATCTTGAGCGCACCTAGGCAACATTACTTGCTACTTGGAAAACTCATACAAATGCACTCAGGAAAGTAGTTTGCGCTCTCAAAGCGTGCTTTCCAGCAGCAAGTGTGCAAGGAGTAGAGAATGAACACTCTCATTATCAATTAAAATATGTGCGTAAAACTAAAACATTTATTATCATTCACTGCACTTTAACTTGGTACCTACGCATAGATAAAATTTATTTTGAATCATAAAATTTATTTAATAATGTGTTTATATATATATATATATATATATATATATATATATATATATATATAACACTCTCATTATCAATTAAAATAAGTGCGTAAAACTAAAACATTTATTATCATTCACTGCACTTTAACTTGGTATTTACGCATAGATAAAATTTATTTTAAAATTGATTTAATAATGTGTTTATATATATATATATATATATATATATATATATATATATATATATATATATAGTTTTGTATGTTTAATTGAAAGGAATATCATATTTAAAATTAATGTAAAATATTAAAACTTAAATTTATTATAAAATAAGTTGATTTTAAACATTTATATTGAGTATTTAATACTTATAAATGTGATGTGTTATTATGTAATTTATTTTATATAAACATTTTTTTATGATAATAAGGGTACATTCTAATAGTAAAAAATATATGATAAATAAAGAAACTTGGAGCTCTACAATGGGGAGGCAAAGAGTCATCTTCCATTGATGGTGTTCCAAGCTCTCTCTTATTTTCTCACTTTGGTTGTCTTTGCTTCCTTTGTTTTTATGTCTTTTCCTCTGGTGCCCATGGTAGTTTTGTTGCATTAATGTTTAGTTTTGTGTTGTTTGGTTTATTGGTTTATGTTATCTATTGGCTTTCTTTGTTTTATCCATCTTCCTCGTGCCTACCCATGTCCCCCTACCTGGCTTTTTGTACACACAGAGTTTGGAATTAAGAGTGTATATGGTCATAATTACTTTTGTATATGGAAATTGATAGAAAAAAGACCTGAGCGTGTGATGAGTGAAGAAAACGGTGGTTTTAATGAGCTAGTTGGTCCTCCAGAGTCCGTTAAAGATTGTAATATCAAAGATAGTGTGACACTTTTAGCTAAGGTGGATGAAAGAGAGGATTGAGAGCTGAATAAATTATTCAGTGAGGTTTTGTAGTAAGAAGAGGCGATGAATGACTGAGAGGATGTAGAGTTCCTTATCAGTCACTCCATCAAATGTGAACATGGAGCAAGAGCATGATAAAACCCAAATCAGTAAGTGGCCTTGCTCTGGGAAAACCTTGACTCTGCTTCCAAATGTTTCTATGAAAAATGACCTCTTGCAGGAAGAAACCCAGTTAAAATATGTTGGAGTTTTTTGTTGTGTGTTTGAACAAAAAAATCTCTACCTTCTATATTTTTTTTTGATAATTGGTTCAAGGTGGTCCCATGGAACCCTGATATGGATTGCAATGACCTTGTGTTTAAAAATATACCTAGATGAGTGGATATTGAATGGTTCAAAAAAGAAGTTTTTATGATTTTATTCAAAAACTCTAATATGTAGGGAAGGGCCATTAGTAAACCCCTATGGAATGTTTGTCAATTTTTGTTTAAAGTGGTCCTATGGAACCCTAATATGGACTGCAATGACCTTGTGTTTAAAAATATACCTAGATGGGTGGATATCAAAAATGTCCCATTCATCCATGGAATTTTTTACCTCAAGCTTTGAATCCCCTTGGAGAAGTGCTTTGAATTGAGGACACTAGAAGGTCTTTGGCTCAATTGAATGCTAGGGTTTTTGATTTCCTTAAAACCTCATTACTTGCTAATAAACTCAGATATGGGTTCCCAGTCAAAGGAAGTTCTCTACCTAATGAATTTGAATTGATTGATGTCTTATTTATATATGATACTACTCTTTTTATTAATATTGAGAAAGACAACTTAAACTA
>JARHVA010007030.1:272500-315000 GCA_037957365.1 Torreya grandis
CTTTCCTTAAATAAACCATATTTCCTTGTAGTTATTATAACCTTATAAATATCTATTTTAAAATACAATAAGAGATATCAATCTAAAATTTGTTATTTAGTATTTTTCATATACTACATTAACTAATAATTCAATTAATTTCTCTACCAATTTCTCAATGACTGCTGATAAATGATATAAATTTAAATACAATAATGTGTCAGTCTTGGTAAAATATATCTAGAAAAAAGGTGTTCTCCAACCTTCAACTCATTGCCAAGATATTATGAATTTTTGGTTGAGTTCTCCAAGATTTTTTTAAATGATGGTCAAATATAAATTGAAATTAACGTTGAAATTTCCCAATGAAAATATAATGGATGTTTAAATTAATATTTATAATAAATATGATCAACTCATTACATTACACTCCAATGTTGGCATTATAGAAAACATATTGATGTAATTATTATGTCTTGTATCCTTCAATTCTTTGTGAAACTTCCTTAATAGTCACTAGTTAACTATATTTTTATGACATGTTTATATGAATGCAAATAATTTCTCATATTTTGGAGATGGTAAGAGAATATGTATCAAAATAACTAATAAAAATTAATAAAAAATATTTTAACTTTATTCAATAATATTTAACTATTTATTGTTTTAGTTTTTTAAGGTGATTTTGGATTAAGGTTTAATAATTTTATAAAAATAAATTTTAACTATGTTTTAAAGTACCAAGTTATTAATAATAATTAAAAATAAAAATAAAAATTGAGGACATCCCCTCTAATTCTCCACTTCTCGGCCCTCAAATATAAATAAATAAGTAAATAAAGAAAACTAAAATAAAAATTAAAATGGGAATATCATCACCTAACAATATAATAATCTATACCAAAAAAATAATTAATGTACTAAATATTTTAATTAGTTTAACTCTTTTTTAAAAATTAAAAATAGTCAATTCTATTATAATAATTCATGTCTTTAAACTTGTTTCATTTTCATTCATTAATATGTCCATTAAAGGTAATAATAAGACCTATATTAGAATTATAAAAAATATTAAACAATATATACTAGTCATTCTAGTGAGACTATTCCATATTATAAAAGGATGTTGTGGGTATCACTATGTATGCTAATAAAATTTTTAGTTATATTTATTATTCTATCATTTTGGAGGTAAAAAAATGGGAAAAATAATAATTATATTTAATGACAACTTGATTTTAGTATTAAAATTTCCATGTTTTATAAATATATCAAGGGCCATGTTGTGGTATGATTACCTATCATTAATAGTATTTAATCAAAATCTTTGAAAATATATAATTGATGGATTTCCAAAGTCTCAATAATGATCCTTGTGTAGTTTTTTACTTCATTTAGCTTAAGACTATGTTTAATTTCCTCGTGTGTAGTTTGAAATAACTTTTGTTTATTTTGATATTTGAATATAAGAACAATAAAAGTCATGAATGTAGTAAAATTAATGTAGACTCTATATTTCATCATATCTACCTTGGAGGGTGAGTCATATAGTAAAAAATACCTAACCAAATAATAAATCCTACAACAAAAATTAATCCCCTAGTTGTTGCATAAATACCCATTCGTAGTCACTAAATTTGTCTATCGAACTGGGTATCAAATTTTTTTTAATGATGTCTATTAATTAAATATTACCCTAAAATTCTAGTATAAATGATATTAAAATAAAGGAATATTAAAGATAATCTATGTATTTTTTATAATTATTTATAGTTTTTGATGGTCTATTAAAAAAAATTTCTCTGATATGATATGAAAAAAATATTTACATTTTATGATTGAAAAATGTAAACACAATCATATTACTTTAAAATTTATCCCTTACAAGGTTTTTCCTGGTGCAATTAGCTAAAAGTGGCATTCGAGTGTACTAATAATGATACTTAAGACTATTTATCCCTAGCTCAGACCCAAACCTATGCTTGTACTATTATCACACTTATCTGACCTTTGTATGGGTCAAAGGTATCTTTAGTCATCCTTAAATCAATCCTAAACCCTCATTTCCTTATCCTGACCCTTTGTACCTAGTGTTTTACTAGCTAGACAATAGTGCCATAATAAGGACTCTAGCGCCACATGGTGCTAGTGATCCTATAATGGCACTAATGTCTAATGTCTTTCTCTTCATCAAACACATATATTTTCTAAACTAGATCCTTCTAGGGTCAGTGTATCTACCTCTTTTATCACCCACACAAACATCAAAACAATATACATACATGACTTTTATCCCTCTAACGAATAGATGGAAATCATATGAAAAATACACATTCAAATTCAAAACAAGTTGTGCCAGTTATGGTCATCAATCCCTATTCTACCCTACTTATGTATATTACCATTTAAAATAGTCCTAATCTTGGATTACCCATATTTACAGTCTTAAGCACATTCAAGGCACTCAAAGACACTATATTACTAGTTTCACTTGTACTTTCACTAGCTCTTAGGTGGGAAGGACTACATTGGGCTTGATCCATCTTCAGAGTATTGGTATGTAGGCAACTCTCTTCACAACAGGGTGTTGAGGATGTCCATCCTACTCTACTAACAAACACATTTTTCAACTCATGCCATTTAGATGCCCTAGCTACATGGAAGATTAGGGTTGGATCACTAAATAAGTCATTAAAAGAAAAATATAGGGTTTTAGGACTCGTGCATACAGGAATAAACCTCAAAGATCTAGAGACAAGGGCACCTAGAAGCTTGAGGTAGTCCTTCACAAAGGACATTACCACCAATATCAAGACACTACCACCACATTTCTAATAATGGTACCACTATCAAATTATGGTGCTACTATCTAGGAGGGGTTTTGAAACTAGTATCTAGTTTATGACACTTAGACTAGATTTTACCTAAATTTTTAGAACCTAGATCATTTGTCTCAATTATTTTCAAGCTAACTTATTACTTTTATTATTTAATGTTATTTTTAAAAAAAGGTCAAAGCTAGTCAATTATATAGCAATTCCAATGGCTATAATCTATTTCATATTATTTCCCTTATTTAGTTGAATGGGCTTTTTAACAAATGTATGATTTACAAACACTAAGTCCTAAAAGGTTCAAACATTTGGTGAACCCAACTTACTTCAAATATTATACAAACCCTAACCCTAAATAACCCTATGGTTTACATTTTTATAATTTAAATTTTATATCCATATATTTTCTAATTTTATTTGATATAATTTTTTATAATAATGACATAATAAATGCACCACATTTTGTTGTAAAGTTTAATACTTTCATTTTCATGTTTATTCCATTTAATTTGGAATGAACTCAGAAAAGACATAAAAAATGTATATATGATGCTTCATATCAATTGAAATGTATGACATATTTCATTCTATCTTTACCATGTTATCTTTCTCTTAGGTGGAATTCAATTAAGAAATAAATCCTTACATACATAGAGGATTTGTTACATAAGCTAACAACTAGGTTTCAAGTTTCCATGTCATATCTTATGCATAGGAAAGAATCTCCTTCTCCATGATAGTGATATCTACTTTATTTCTAACCAAGTCCATGATATCTCTCCTTCAAGAGATAAAAAAAACTTATACCATTGTCACTAATGCCAATACTTAACATATTCACACCTCTTCCCTACAGGGTGTGTGCGTACAGGGTTAATCAGAAGAAACTAGGATTTGAACTTGTGAGAATCTAAAGGATAAAATTATCATTATGAACAAGAGAATATCATATTTACATAATTAAAATCTGTTTTTAGGTGAATTTATCACATTATTGGCAAATCACATTACATGTACACAGTCTTTAGAATTCCTTAGCGTACACCATGTATATGCATCTACACCTAGAAAAGTTGTGCCTAACACTCTTTCATATCCATATCATAAATTAAATCATAATGCATCTAGTATAAGTGATTTAAAAATACTACAAGGGTTAAATAATAGTTTAAGTGAGACACTGAGGGAAATTATTAAAGCTAATTTGATCAACCTACCTCCTCTACACCCAATGAAGAGATCCAAATATTATTATACATATCATAGAATGCATGGGAACCACACTAATTCATGTTTAAAATGGAAACGGAAAAATAGATAATGGATATAGATGACTCACATAGTGACACATCATCAAAACAATATACAATAACACATATAAAAATTCAAAAAGGGCAATCTTTGGAAAAATGTAAAAGTGGTTACCAAAGTATAACTCAAAACAACAAAAGGTTTACAAATCACAATCTTAGGTAGAAACATTAAAAGCAACATAGGTAGAGTAAGTAACAATGCAAATCTACATCTCTAGAATGAGGCTCAACTTCCAAAGAACTATGGGTTTGGTCAAAAATATCTACAACAGTGTGATTATCATGGTGAGGGTTTGGGAAAGCAAGTTGAAGGCATCACTTTTCCTATTCTAGTAGTTGATAATGCTGGTCAATAAGGTTTGGGATATTTATTAAACATCCTAAGGAAAATAATTCTCAATTAAAATTTATGAAGACAAAAAGTCTAGATACATAGGAAATGTTACTAAAAGAGAAAAATTTAAGTTGTAAATTCAAAATCATGCTAAGCCAACAAGCATTCTCAAAAAAGGCTTTCTATAAAAAGAGTCTCCAGAGCACCATATGCCTACAATAATCACAGTTTCAAAGGTTAAAATCACAATAAATATTCTAATGCACAATTGAAAAAGGTCAACTCCAAAGTATGAAGCAATGCCCTCTAGCATTCTAGGCTATTATGATTCTAATGATGAATAATATTTAGATTCTTACTATAACACCATTCAATTAAAACATAGCAATCACACTACATGAGATATTTCCATTCATATTTTTGACACAAGCCAAAGTGATAGTGAATATCATATGAGACTCATCAGTTAATATTGTTCCTCCTTTATTTTACGTACTTTCCTTTTCTCTTGCTCCTCGAATATAGTTTCATTTTCATGTTGCTTGTATATAGCTTATTTTTGGAAAATAAAAAACAATATAACATGTCAAAAAACATAAAACCATTTAAATATTTACTCAATTTTTTTAAAGATTGTGTACATTGCTATGTTTACATTTCTTATATTTTATAGACACTACGTATGTTAGCTATCTTAGTATGGTCAATTCTATCATACATACATGCTTCACTTAATCTTGTCAAGTGCTTGTAGATTGATACGGGACTCAGGTCCACTACCACAATCCACATTTGATATTATCAACCCACTTGGGGTATATACAGTTATACATGGGTCTTCACTTGACACATTCACCCACTTGGGGCTAATTTATACATAATTTTGATTCCCATGTAATATATTTCTATATGATGCATCCTAGCTTTAGAATTGTTACATCTTGATATTAATCATGCTACTCTTACTCAAATTTGTAATTGGTTTTTACTAATTTAAACTCAAAATATGTACATCCTATCTATTGCATATATTTGTATTACATTATCATGCATATTTCACTTATAGCTTACATAGTTTAGATTGGATTGTATCTCTATGCTTCTTCTATTCAAGGGCATTTGAATATGCCATTCCTCTTTAGATCCATTCCACCTCTATTCATAGTATGTATGATTTTAACATGTGTCCATCTCCTTGTGTGTGCCTTATTGATTGTGTGTGGAGATATTTGAACATATCCTTCTATGTGGATCTATTCCAACTACCTTGTTACTTACATATGTAGACACTTGAACATGTCCTTATATGTCTCATTTTATCAAATTTAGTGACATGTGCCCATGTCCCTTGTATTGTAGCCCCTTGTCCTACTTTGTGTGCCTCATGTGTTTTGTATGTATGTTTTCTTGTATACATCATGGCCATGCCACTTGTATTTAATTGTTACACACACCATTTTTTGATGACATGAGGGACCTCATACATCCAGTCTTTCTACTTGGGTGTTGTCATGGACATCATGCCCCATCCCCCTAGGTAGCTACCCAATTTTGATCATATTTACTATTACATACATTTTTATATCTATATTAACATCCTTGTGAATGCTAGAGATGACATACATATTACATTACATACCTATGCTTAGATTATCTTACATTATGATGTTATGTATGTACATTACATTGGATTGTTACTTAGTTATCATATATGCTCTGACTAACACACATTTTGCAATTTTTTTCTTTTGAAGATAGTTATTGCACATGCTCAACAAATCCCCTAAAAATATATGGAATTAACATGGGTTTGTCATATATTTTAGGCTCCTATATTACACTCATAGTATATTTTTAGCACACAGGCCCAAATTCTAGAAAATTAGACTTAGGTAAACACAATGGAAAAATAGCGACCCAAAAAGTAGTAGATTTGTATTGAAATCACACTAAGACACTAGATCCCAAATTGGGACACTAGCACCACATTTTAAAAATTGGAAATACTATGCAAAACATGGAACTACTATCTAGTATCTTAACTTTTATAAAAAATCTAGATTGGCTAGAAAAGTATAGCAAGTATAATATAGGTTTGCATAGATTCAGTTATAGACTTATCAATTTTGATCATATTCATACTAGTTCAACTCAAATTAATATTAGTATACTCATATTGGGGCCACCATGCATATCATGACCATTTCCATATTTAGTTTAGATGCTTATATACAATTTATTACAACTCAATCCAAAATCCTTATGCTCGATTTTTAGATTTGGGGGAATGTATAGGGCACATTATTTATGTATGCTCACTTACATATGATTTGATCATATGGAATGATAAATTACATGTTATTATCTATGATGTATACCAATGACATTATATTATAGGTTGCATACCATTTTATGCCTTATTCCATCTGCATTGGTTGGCATTCTTGAGGGACCCAGAGCTACCTAATGTATCTGAGTGGTCGAAGAGCTGACATACCCAAATAGACATATTTAGTTAGATATTTATAGTTACTTCACGTAATAAAATTATATATGAATCTACTATACATGGGGGGAAATGATGGAGTCATATCCTAATTGAGCTCTTGAGCCACCTACATGATAGGGTTGGACACACCATCAATCTAATCCAAGCTATTCATAGGTCTTGATCCACCAAGTAGGGGTGGGAAATGATGGGGTTAAAATTAGATTCAATAATTGAGCCACACACACATAAGGATTAAACAATCCATCAACTCAATTCAAGCTACTCACTGATTGATCACTATAAACATGCACACAAACAAGTTGTCACTAGGTTCATGCATTGGTTCACGTACCTAGTGAAGTGTATTTGTTACTTTCCTCTCTCCTATGTCTTTATCTAATTTTAATAATTTTTAATTCTATAATCAATTTAGTCTTTTTTCTAATATCTCTTAAGTAAGGACTAATTTATGCACATTTCACTTGCAGGACATGTATTGGAGCATGTTTCACATACTTATACCCAACTTCATGGGCTTCACCTCTTAGTTAAGTTTAGGTAAACTTATTATTACTTTATTATCGTCATTTAACTTTGATATATATATATATATATATATATATATATATATATATATATATATATAATAATATCCCTAGCTTAGCCCTAGACCTATCCTAGATCTTAGTGTCACATTTATCTAGCCTTCATGTGACTGACATGCATCCCTTATTATCCCTAAAGCAGTTTGAGACCCTCATTTCATGATCTTGACCCTTTGTGCCTAGTGTTCTATTAGATAGACACTATAACCATAGTAAGGATATTAGTACACATAAATCTAGTGTCCCAAAAATGGTGCTAATGTCTTTTGTCTCTCTTTTCCCGAAATAGATATCTTTTTAAAAATAGAACCTCATAGTGTCAGCCTAGACTTATTTTATCATCTGCACAAACGTTAGAAAAATATAAATAAATGAATTTTATCCCTATAAAAACTTTATATAAATCATGTGTAAAATAAAAATTCAAATTTAGAATAAGTTATGCACAATTAAGGTCATCAATCCCTATTTTGACATACTTTTGCATACTAACATTTACAACAGTCCCAAGCTCATATTACCAAGATTTCCAGTCTTAAGCACATCAAGGCACTCAATGCAACTATCATACTAAATTCACTTGTAATTTCACTATAATTTAGGTGGGGAGAGTTATATAAATCTTGATCCCTCCTTAGAGTATTGGTATGTAGGCAACTCTCTACATAGTAGGGTGTTGAGGATGTCCAACCTACCCTTTTAATAAACACACTTTTTAGCTCATGCCAACCAAATGCCCTAAATAAATTAATGATTTAGGTTTTATCATTAAATACAAATAATATGGTTTTAGGACTCATACATGTAGGAAAAAACCTTAGATATCCAGGCACAGGTACACACAAAATCTTGGGATAGTTCTACACAAAGGAAACTATCATCAATATTAGGACACTATCACAACATTTACAATAATGGTGCTACTATCTAATTATGGTGCTACTCTTAAATAAGGGTTCTAACATTGGGATCTAGTTTATAACACTTAGAACAACTTATACCTAAGATTCTAGTACCTAGATCATCTATCTGAATTGTTTTGTAGGCAAGTTCTTGTACTATTTATTACTATTTTTAGAAAAAAACAAAGCTAATCAATTCTATAAAAAATTAGTGGCTATATTCATTGAATATTATTTAAATAATTTAATCTACTCATATATTTAAGAGATATATAATTTACAAACTCCAAGTCCTAAAAGGTTAAAGCACACTTCTCATTAATTGATGTTGTTGACTCTAACAAAGAAACCCTATAGTTTATAGTTTTCCTTTAATCATGCCCATGGATTAATTTATCTTAAAAATTTTATTATAATAAATTGAAAATACAATAATTAACAAGAAACATATTCATATCAATATTTTTATGCTTAATAAAATTTTATAGAATTTTATAAATAAAATTGTTATTGATTTATTAAATTTTACTTTAAATTTTGAAAAAAGGCATAAAGTTTTATGTAGTTTAAATGATTTAAATGAAATAAATAATAATGTCTATGTCATCAGGTACTAATAAGTATGTAATATAGCATCTCATCCTTCATTATGCATACAATTCTATTTTCTTGGTCCCAAATCCTTTCGTAACTAGGGGAATTAGTTAATAATGTAAAACCTAAATTTAAAGAGAACATAATGGTGGGCCAATAATGTATGATTAAGGAACATTATTTTAACATAATAGGTCCCAAGGGAAAGGAAAGTATAGTCCTTTATTTGACATATGATAACCACCATTATTTATGATTACCTTTAGTGACTTATCATCACACTACATTTGAGGTGTGTACACTTAACAGGCCACCTATCCCTTTTGAATCTGCACATGTAATTAGGGTGCCCCAATATTTTTGATATTTATTCAATACTCTTAAACTATAATTTTTTAAATTTTAAATCATATTGGCCTACTAGGAGAATAAATACAAGTGGTCTATGGCCTCTTGTACAGTGACTCTTAGGGTTCACACATGAATAATATTGTGAGTCCCTTAGTGAATTAGTTTTTTGATGTCATTAAACCTTTTTATATTATTCACGTACATGATATCAAATATATAAACAAGTCTCAAAATATAATACTATGTTATATATAAATAAAAATTAGAAAAAAATGTGGCAATATAGTTGAAACTAAACTATATTATAACTCAATCAAATTTGTATTATTAACATTTAAAGCACAAAGGAGATAGAGTAATTGAGCCCACATCAAAGCAAGTTGTCAAAGATAATATAAATGAAATAAGGAGGGTTATAATCATGTTCAAAACACACTTTTTCCATCCATATTAGAATGCTATCTGTCACATGGAAGGAATTTTATTTATGATAAGCTTGTAAGGGATTTAATAGATATATAAGAATTTATACTTGTGTATTTGATATTTTATGATTATATATCACCTAAATATGTTACACTTAGAGAACATAGACCTTGGTTGTTCCTCTCAGTTATTTATATTTTGCACTTATATAAGTCTCATATCTGCTCTATCTTTGTGCCTCTTGGCCTACATCTATTAATATGAATAGTATTATATTGTTCACCTAGGACTTATATCTTTCCCATAATGCTTAAAATGTACTTATCTTCCATCTTTGAAATTTCTAAACCTTTACCTACTCTCCTTCCTTGGGCACTAATGTCTAAGATAGGCATTAGTATTGATGTTACTATTTTATCCTAACACAAGTGTCTAATGCCCTAATTTCATCCAATTTTTAAGTGAAATGTATCCTAATGGTTAGACTAAGTTATTTAATGCAAGTTATTCCTCCAAATGGATTGATAGATACAAGATCAACCCTCATTCATTCCTCACTTAGAAAAAGACCAAAAAATACAAAGTCACTTATCAAAATCACTCTATCAAGCATTCACTTGATCAAAGCTTCCATATTTTTATATTGGTCATATGTACACACATATAAAAGTTTGAATTACTAAAGGAGTAAACCAAGAACCAAATTTTACATGTTGCATATTAGGTCACTATTATGCTTGATTTACACATATTGTGTGATTCACACAAGCTAGCCTATATTGAAGAAATACATTAATCTAAGGCCCTCTTTAAATTATTGGCTATGTAGTTAACATCTTTTGACATTGGGGTAATTAGGGTTAGCTCAACACCATGTAACCACTAACCCATTTTTACAAAGGTCACATTGAAGATAGAAAGCTAGGGTATTACCATTTCATAATAAAAATCTATCCATGACCTATATTTGAATGTACCAGAGTGAAGGTCAAGAAAAATCTTGAAACATCTAGGTGGACACATCTTGTTCTAGTAGGTATTTTATATAGTACACTAGCATCGAACCAAAATATTATATTCGATGCAACCATCCCAAGATGATGTTACAATGCAGAGAGCCAAAAGCATCTAGAGCAAAATCTAACTATTTTTCCAAAAATTCCTTTGCACCTAATTTCAACCTATTCTATATCCAAAATTGCATTACCATCAAAACAAGTTAAGTACTTTACTTATTTATCATTTATATATTTATCATAGTTTTTCTTTCCATATTTAGACTATCTCAACATAATAAACTTAGTGTATGCTTATATCTGAGTTTAGCATGTAATTAGTTTGTTATAGATCTGATTACTGCCCTTGTGCCATTTCATTTATATATACCAATTTAATAAAATCTAGATAATAACAATCTATATTCCATTTTTGGGTTAAAAATTTCATGAACTTGAGCTTTAAACATCAAACCTTAGGATAAATTATGGGTTTTTGATTGTTCTAATTTTTTGAAAATTTTAAAATTTTAATTCGTAAAGCAATTAAAAATGTTATTTCAAATACCCGATTTCGAATGGAAGATAAAGAGGCATTGATTACTCATCTCAAGAATAACAAGGGCTTAATAGATTTATTTTTGAATGTTACAAGAGATGAAATAAGTAAATAAGATAAAACGAAGGCTGCCTCACCTAGTAATGGTGAACCCTTAGAAGGTACTATAACTCATCCCACACTTATTGATACACCTACATCTAGTGGGGGAACAGATTATGTGTTTTAACCTTTGTTATTTGAAACTAATATTGATACATATATCATTGAATTAATCATTATTTCAATATAAATACCAGTTTCAATGCCTATTACTACTCAAAACATGTTTTAATTTCCTTTTGTGACTAATCAAATTGCTAATCTAAATCTCACTTATCCTACAATTTAATCATTCCTGAAAGTTATAAATACCTTGGAAGCCAAGATTACAAACATTGAACAAGATGAATTAAAATAACCTCATGCCATAGATTAATAAGATGTGTTGCATAACCCTTTTGCACTTGAAATCTCTTTATACCATTGCTAACTAGATTTATTGCACCTAAGTTCACATTTTATGATGGCAAGGGTGATCCTAAAGAACATATTTGAACATTTAATGTGGCATGACTTGAATAATATTCCAATGACAATTTTTTAACCAAATTATTTCCAAGAAGCCTAAAAGAATATGCTTTGAGGTGGTTCTATGATTTACCTCTCCAATTCATCAAATTGTTCAAACCTCTTATAGACCAATTCTTAGCACACTTTTCCATTAACATTTTTGAAAAGGTTTCCTATTCTAAAATTGTGAAAATTAAACAAGGAACCAATGAACCTATCAATGAATATGTCTTGAGATATAAGACAATGCTAGGTAAAATGACCAACCTTATGGAAAACAAAGAATTTCAAGATATATGTAGGCAAAGTTTGCTTTCTCTTTTAGATGAGACCATTATTTTTAATAAGTGTAAATCTTTAGATGAATTATGCCATGTGTTATAGGACCCCGAAATTAATATTTTTGAATTCAATTAGCTCAATTATGTAGTAAACACACCAAAAAAATCTACATTTAGTACCAAATTCATAATTAAGCCAAGTTATAAGGTAAATCTTCATGATCCTAAAAAGGAAACACCCACCATGGTCAAAATTATTTCATAGTAGCCTAATCAACTTATCTTATGCAATGAACTAAGGAGACAATTTACACATTTAACTGAGTCCACAACTTAATTAATCCCATGGTTAATATAATGTAAGCTTATATCTCTCCCTCATCCTATCAAAGTTGATATGATTTAAACTCTAACCAAAAGATATGATGTGAATAATTATTATGATTATCACCGAGGACTAAGAGATTATACAATTAGATGCTTTACCTTTAAACTTAATATCCAAGATCTTATTGATAACGAAAAACTTAAATTTGAGGACCCTCCAAAGGAATTAGGTTCACAACATGGTGGGCACCATAAATATAAAATATGTAATAATCCTTTACAAGACCATTCTAAGAAGGCACCGGAAGTTTAAATGTCATATAATGCACATCCTCATCCATCATATTATGGACACCCACAATATAGGGTTATTAGTACTTACATGCAACAAATACCTCCTATGGTTTAGATACCCTCTATTCCTTTTGATTATAATGAAATTAAGGATGATGACTATAATATTCATTCTCTATTCATTTGAGCATACCTTGATAAACACCCCAAACAAAACATTATTATTGATAATGGTGAAAGCGATAATGTTTGTACCAATACATTACATACACACATATGTTATACTCATAATGATTTATACCCATTTCATAGATCAATTAGAACATTCGATAGGACCTCTTAAAAGGTTCATGGTGAGATTGACCTACATTTACAAGTTGGTCTTGCAAATGTGGTTACTACCTTTTCATTTATCCCTTCCATAGGCATCTTTGATATGTTATTGGGAAGACCTTAGATATATACTATTTGAGTAGTACCTTCTATAGTGCATGGGTGTATTTAATACATTCATGCCAATCAAGTAATTATAAATTCTATATTTTCATATAAGCATCATCTTGAATAGAACAAACTTATACCCAAAAAACTAGATATCAAACTTATTAAGGCTCACTCACGGTAAAGGGCAAGTCAAGAAAAATCCCATTTAATATGCAACTAATACATGAGAGAGAATTACATTAGAGACATACAATGAGTTCTACAGAATCCCCATCTTTAATTTTACTCTGTGATCCAAGATCTAGAGCACCTAAACATACACATATTAAAAATAAATGACAAAACACTCAATTATGGGTTCTAAAAACCCTACTTCTATTAAACCTAATATTGCTTCACAAACAGAGTCTTATTTTACATATGCAGAGAACCATTAATACCACAATGACATATATTACACCTATACATACTCCTCAAATATGTAACTTAGTTACTACACCATATTCAAAAGGGGAGATAGCTATGGCCATCCATTGGTTAGAATCATATGATGATATTTTCTCTTAAAAAATTCAAAACATAAAAAGAATATAATAAAACATTCAAAACTCAAAAAACACTTTTGGAACTTGCATGTTTTATTATCTCCTTGGCATCCATGTGTTACTTCTATAAGGATGGATGGCATACAAAGTTACTCTTACATACACATATGTGTCACACTTCTTCTTGAGTATGATATAGACATACACATTTACATGATACATTCATATTTTAGATGTTAGGCTTTCCTTCTACTTATATCATTTGGATAATGAGGGCATCCACTTATTTGGTCTTGATATATATATATATATATATGTTATATGATTTGATGGTCGCTTTACATTATCATGTTTGAGCTTATATATGTAGTTACACATGCCCATTATCTTGATATGATACACACTTGACATATTTTTTATTACACATGGGATCCATGGGTTACTATGATATGCTTATGTTGGTTGTTATACTTTAATTTATGCACTTCCTTAAGTGTCTTTCATTCCTTTTTAAAGCATTTGAATATGATCCTTTACTTGCATCCCCCATGCCTATGTATGATTTAATTGAAATTTACATATGTAATTATTTTTTGTTTGGGTATTTTAATATGCCATTCTTCCTTTCATGAACATTAGACTAAAGTCATGTTCTTTTAATTGTGTAAAATTTGAACATGCCCCTTGTTTATGATCTCCTTGGAGTAATTCCTTTTATATTTATTTTGAGTGATCCTATGTGTGTACTTATTTTTTTATTGATCTTGTATCACTATCTAGATGTTACCATGATCTTCATCATGCATTTTAGGCCTACACATGATCACATTGGTTCTATACATCTCAATGTTACATATATCTAAACATGTTCCTTCTATATGCTACATGGATAAATTCAAATATTATATAGTTATCTTATCATTTTAATGTGAGGTAATTAATAGTTTTCATCTTTCCCTCACCTCAAAGGAGGGAATATTAGTTGGGGAATATCATAGAGGCATGTTATCCACACTTGCCATAATTTCTAGATTTAGTTGGGGCATGATTTAAAAGCATGTTCTCCATACTCATTCAACACATTGGTAATTATATAAGTTTTAGATTTAGTGGGGGCATGCCATATGGGAGGGGCATGCTTTGGAATCATGTTCTCCACACCTATTCAGTATCCAATGTCTCTAGATTATAGTGGATGCATGTTTTGGAAACATGTTATTCACATTGGTACTTATATCAGTTTTCATATTTGTCCATGTATAGTGGGGGTATGCTTTAGAATCATGTCCTACACACTTACATAGTTATCCAAATTGGCCAAAGCACACAATTATATGATTCAAACACACAATTTTCGTAGAAATCTATACATTTATACCACTTTTATATGTACTATCAACATGAAACATATCTAAGGTGCATATGTCATGAAATATGTGGGTACGATTACAAAATCTAAATTAGTTTCAGATTTCAAAAATATTTTATGGAATATTACCACATGACAAATAATTTTGTATTGATACCCTATAGACTTTTATAAACTTTTATTGAGCTAATATAATATAGTAGTTGGTTCACATTTTGGTATGGTTTAGGTGATCAAAACACTCAATCTTACCAATCTTTTAGATTGGACTTGATCATCCAACCTTATCCAATTATAAGTATTATTTAGTTAAATGATTGAGTTATTCTCAACTACCATGTGGTAACTCACTTTTTCTCTAATGTTTGGGGCATGTGCATTCTAATCTCTCTCTCTCTCTCTCTCTCTCTATATATATATATATATATCTGTGTGTGTGATTTAAATATTTATCTATATTTATCTTAATATAATTTTTAGAGCCTAACAATGATACATCTTTTCCAAAATAACTTGTCAATAGGCAAGGTGGTTACATTGAAAATACGTGTACTCTTAAACCTCATTCTTTCAATTTCAATATATTTAAATTAATTTCAACCTAGATTATATGTATTGGTTTTATACTATAACATGATCTTATTTTCAGGTCAGTCACCAACAAAGCACTCAAGTTGGGTGCACATAAAGCCAAGGCGTGCACACACACCCAGATATGTATTCTTTTCCTTTAAACTATATATTTAATTAATAGATTAAAGGGGGGAAATGTAGATGATATTTTATGATTATATATCACCCTAGTACTATAATCTTTAAAAAATTGAACCTTGGTTATTACTCTCAATTATTTACCTTTCTCGCTTCCCCAAATCTCACATCTACTCCTTATTTAAAACCCTTGGAATATATTTCTTAGTTTGAAATTTTTTATATTGATGAACCAAGTCTTATATGTTACTAAAAATGATTAAAATCTACTTATCTTCTATCTCTCCAAGTTCTAAACCTATACCTACTCTCCTACTCTCCAAACACTAATGTCTAGGATAAACAATAGTGTTGATGGTAATTTCTTGTTTTGACGCAACTGTCAAGTTCCCTAAATCCATCTAATTTTCAAATGAAATGTATCCTAATGGTTAGCCTAAGTGATTTAATTTAAATTATTAATCCAAATGGATTGATATAAATACAATATCAATCCTCATTCATTCCTCACATATACAAAGACCAAAAAGACCAAGATATTTATCAAAAGAATTCTATCAAGAATTCATTTGATTAGAGCTTATGTGTTTCCATAATATTCACAAGTACATCACATATATAAGTATGAAATACTAAGGGGCCATTTGAAGAAGTTGATTTGACAAGATATAAGATATTTCAAATTTTTACTTGTTTTGCACATAGTATATCATTCACACAAAAACCAATGCATAGTGGAAAACTACATATTTATGAGTCCCTCTTTAGACTATTGACTATATAGGTAGTGTCCTATGACATTTGGGTCATTAAGGTTAGCTCAACGCTATGTACGCACTAACACATTTTTCCAAATTCAAATCAAAGATTTAAAGATAGGGTTTTTCCATTACACGAGTAGTGATGGTTCATGACCAAAATATAAATACACCAGAGAGAAAGTGAAGTAAAACCTTGAAACATCTACATGGTTACATCTTGTTCTAATAAGTATTATATACATTACACTAGAATCAAAATTAGATATTAGAATTGATGTAACCATCCTAGACTGATGTTACTATCTAGAGAGTCAGAATCATAAGAAACATAATCTAGCGATTGTTCTATAATATCATTCCCCCTGGTTTTTATCTTGTTTTAGATCTAGAACTACATTAACATCATTAAAATATAAGTACTTCCCTTATTTATCATTTGTATATTTATCATAGTTTTACTATCCATATTTAGACTATCTTAGCATAATAAATTCATTGTATACTTATATCTAAGTTTAACATTTAATTGGAATACTACATATCTAATTATCACCCTTGTGACATTTAATTTTTTTATACCCCTTTAATAAAATCTAGATAACACCAACCTATATTCCATTTTAGGTTTAAACACATTTACTATGAGTCACCTTCATCAAAAATGATGCACAACCTTTTCTTCTAATGATTTTATTTATTTGTTTATTCCTAGAATAGTTGGTATGTCTAAGGGCAAAGCTTTAGAAGACTAGTCATGCATGGAGAGGACACAATTTTAAGGATATGGAATATTATGTGGCTAGAGGGAAGGGATGAGATGTGTATAGTTTCGTAGATATAATAAAATGTGTAAGAAATGGGAGAAGCCTTGGGAAGATGGATAACATTCCTCTATTTGAAATCAATCTTAGGTCAGATGTAAAATCATACTTAGATTCTAATTTTGAAATTATATTAGATAAATGTGGATGTTACATTTTGGATATGAAGTTCCTTGATAAACACATTAACATAAATATTTTTTTGGGGTAAAATTATTAATTTTTAAGCGTAAAAGTATGACATTGTTCATATTTGTCCTTAAAAAATCTTGATGTTATTTATTTTCTATAACTAATATCATTCCTTACCTCCCCTTATTTTTTTTCAAACCTTATCTTTGTAAAGGGCTCAAGATATTCATAATATACTATGATAAGTGAATATTTTATCCTTTTCCATTCACTAACATCATGCATATTTTTTAGTTTTTATGTGAGAAAATTTGTTGTAGTGTATCATGCCTTTTGTAATGACCTAAAAGTGGTATTCTGATTCTAAAAGTGTCACTTGAGTTAACCTATTCATATATTATCCCTAGACCTATCTTAGAGCCTTAGACACACTTTTTATAGTCATTATATAGACCATAAACCTATAAAGTAAGATAAAACACAATCCACTGTCTTCTTAGATCCCAACCAAGTTTTCCCAATAATTTGTTAGGTGGAAATTAGCACCACATGGTGCTAGTGTCCCTAATTTGGTGATATTGTCCTTAGCCCAAACTCTTCCCAATAGATACTTTTTAAAATGTTTTCCCCTTCTAAGGTCAACCTAAGCACATTTTCTTATCTACACAAGCTACAGATCTCTATAAATAAAAGTTTAATTGATATTTATTAACTACATGGAAAATATATGTAAAATCACATTAAAACCAAAGACAAGTTGAAAAAAATTAAGGTATTTGAACCTTGTTCTACCCTACTTATGCATACTACTATTTATGGCATCCCTAATCCAATTTCTCAAAGATTTAAAAATTCTGTCACATTCAAGGCATCCAAGTTCACTCCCATTCTAGCATTCACTTGCACTTACATTAAGCACTAGGTGGAACAACTACATAGGGATTTATCCTTCTTTGGAGTATTGGTATGTAGGCAACTCTCTTCAAAATGGGGTGTTGAGGATGTCCAACATTTCCTAATAAAAAACACATAATTGTTACTCATGACATACTTGCAAGGAAGATTAGGGTGTGCACACTAAATCAAGTTTTACATGCATAACACAAAGGTCCAAGTTTTATGTGTGTAGGAAGAAGACCTAAAAATAGAGGCATGGGTGCTCCCAAAAAATAGGAACATTATCAAAAAATGGACACTGCTGCCACTTTAATTAATGATACTACATCAACATGGCATTACTATCCATATGGAGTGATACTATTCAATGAGCAAAAGAATTCCAAAATCATGTTGATGACACTCAAAACTATCCAGAGCTGAGTTTTTAGAACCTAGATCATCCATGATAGTCACTTTATAGATAAGTTTATATTTATGCATATTTATTGATATTTTTAAAAATTCAAATACCATAACAAATTAGTTCTTAATTATTTCAGTTTATTTAACTAATTTAGACATCTCAACCCTTTAATCTAAACATAGGATTTACACATGTAAAACCATAAAAGGTAAAATCATTTGGTAAACCCATTTTACTTTGAATATTTCTTCAAACCCTAGATCTCATTAATCTCTAAATTTGTGTAATAATTTAGGCATACCTAATTCTGATATTCTAAATTTTTAAAACAACCTAGATAAATTAAAATCAATTTCACATTAGGGTTTTAATTTATTTTACATATAATTTAAACTAGTGAAAAAAACCCTAGATTCAAAATCCCTAACCCTAAACACACTTAGGGTTTGTATCCTTTTCTATATATATTGATATTTCCATTGCAAAAATATCAACTTTACTTCAATATTTCATTTTTTGCAATATTCCATGGATTAATATTCTTAAAGGGTTCAAAATATACAAAACTTGATTTCACACCTTTCAACCTAAATGAGAGGGTTATACACACCATCAATCCAATCCAAACTATTCATAGGTCATGATCTACCAAGGAAGGTTGGGTAATGATAGAATTGAAATTAGATTGATTTATTGATCCACCCACACATGAGGGTTGAGCAAGCCATTAGATCAGTCCAATCTATTTAGTATATACATGTGCACACATAACTTATCACCAAGTTCATGCATTAGTTCATGTACCTATTAAGGTGTATTTGTTCCTTTCCTCTCTCCTATCTCTTTCAAAGCTTTAATCAATTTTTATTATTTACTTAGTTTAGTCTTTTACTTTTGATATCTCTTAATTAAGGACTGATTTATGCATGTTTCACTTGTAGGACATTCATTGGAGCATTATTCACATACTTAGACACAACTTCACATACTCAGATTCAACTTCATGGGATTCACATCTTAGGTAAGTCTAGGTACACTTATTTTTCATTTATTCTAGTCATTTCACTTTGCTACATTTATATAATAAAGGAGGGGGAAATTTAATAATGTAAAAAGTGGTATTTGAGTGTTAAGAGTGATATTTGAGACTACCAATCCCTTGTTTATCCCTAGACATATCCTATAGCCTATTATCACACTTATCCAACCTTCATGTGGGTCATAAGTGTTTTTAATCATCCCTAAATCAGTCCTAAAACCTCATTTCCTTATTATAGCCATTTATAGATAGTGTTTTACTAGATGGACACTATTACCATAATATCAACATTAGCTCTACATGGCACTAGTGTCCCAAAAATGGTGCTAATTTCTTTTGCCTTTCTTTACTCCAAATGGATATCTTTTTTATACATATTTAAATATCAATTACAAAGTATAAACATCAATGATGTAAAATAGTTAGTAGAGTATCAAAATAAACATATGGTATCAAAAAAATATGCATCCCCCCAATAGTCTAAGTATGAACATTCGATATTACAATATAAAAAAATATCCCTAAATAGGTAGCCTAGCAAAGCATAAAATAAATAAAACCAACACATACATGTCTCACCACCTAGAATATAGGTGGCACTAAAGTCCATAAATTACATAAAATTATCATTAGGTTACCTATATGATGTAATTCATTCCATTTCAGTGTCCTCATCATAATCCAAAATCACATGTCCCACTATACAACTCAGTTTCAAACTAGGTCCCAACTACTCAAAGCTAGTGATCAATGGTGGAACTAAATGATTGACCTTATTTAATAAGGATTTCATGTTATTATACCTAACATACTCCATTACCTCATCCATTTCTATAGCACCAACCCTTTTAATGAGCTTCTCTAACTTTCTTGCAAAGACATTCACATTATCTTCAATCAATTTCTAGACTTCACTTTGATCCTCAGGGTTTTGTGCCAGGGATGTGAGAGAAGGGGGGAAAGGTCATGTAGGATCCTTATCATGAAAAAATAGATCAATTTATAGGTCCATAGGAGAAATATATTCCACAAATTCCTTGATCAAATTAACATTACTATCCACATCCACATTCTACATGTCTCAAATCATATAATTGTTAGAAGCAAGCCAACTGTCCAAATAATTCTTGTTTGATTCTAAAAAATTAACCCATTTATGAAATATGTCATCTTCCTGATTAAAATAAGAATATTTTATGCACTCCCATTCATGTTGAGAGATCTCACCTCGATGGCTAGACTATTACAAACTCCCTAGTCTGGGTAAGGACTCAACTTAGGATAACCATCTATTTTAATCAAGAATTCAAACATGATCTTAAGCATCTAAGAGCTCAAGAATTATTCCAATTTTACTTATGGAACCTTCAACTAGTGAAATATCTAAATAGAAGCAATGTGAATGATGAATTCAATAGTGAAGTCAGTAAGTCCCCTGGCCTTTGATTGAAAAACCTCTAAGTTTCATTGCTTCCATAGAAACCATAGAATTTTAGTTGAGAAAAAAAGCCAAAACATATGGAAAAAAAGGATGGAATTTTTTTATGATAAACATAACCAAAATAAATATTTATCCATCCAATGTCTTAATAAAAACTAATAGCCCAACCTTTGAGGCAACATTTATAGATATTAGAAGCATAAGGACAAGATAAAAAAAGATGTTAAATAGTTTCATAATCACTAAAAAATAATAATAGGGTTGACCAAAACAACTTTTAACTAGAATATTACCAATAAAAAGTTCATTATATATCAAAAGCCATCAAAAACATGACTTTTTGGGTTTAATACAAGATGCCCATATAACATCAAACCCAAGGGACTAGGAATGAAGGGGATCACACACATTCCAAATATGATTAAGGGTAAGATAAGGGACTTCAGAAAAATATAGTTTATTGTATAGCATTTGAGTATATATGTAAAGAAGAGGCCAACCCTTCAACCATTTAACACTTTCCTATAATTCACCCTACTCATCCATAAAAGAAACATTTTTATTCCCCTGCAGTGCTCTGTTAAAGAGAGTAAATGTTCTACTCTGAGTAGCTACAATTTAAAATATGATGCTAATTTATGACTAGGAAGCCCAACCATTATGTGATAAAAGATATTTAAAATTCCTCAAACCTTTAGTGAACCAATCAAAATCATAACATCCCTTGGTGAGTGAAAGAGGCCTTCTATTGATATAGAGATTGCACTAAATGGATATATAACCTTGATAGCATATCCCAAACCAAATAAAGATATGTTTATCGGTGATAAAAGGTTATATATAATTCCAAGTAGATCAAAGGGAATAAAATATTGGTGAACCAACAACTTTGATAGAGAAGGGACCTTGAAGAAGATCCAAAATATTAAACCCTTTCCAATTTGGTTTTCCTCTAGGAAAACCATGAAAGAGATTATTTTTGACTAAAACTTTCCAGGGTTCTTCACATTTGAATGCTCTAATTATCCATTTTAACATAAGGGTAATGCCTTGGATCCTTATATCCTTTAGGCCAAGTCCCCTAATATGTTAGCATAATTGCCAAGAAATAACATGTCTTTTTCTCACACCTTTGCCATCAAACCATAGGAAATATATTATAATTTTGTGTAGTAAATTCATATCATTTTTACTAAAAATGTAACAAGAAGATTAATATATTCTATATAAGGCAAAAAATTATGGCATACCTGGATCCTACCAGGTAGGGAAAGTAAGTGACCCTCCCATTTTTCTTTCTTCTCATTGATTTTAAGAAATATCCACTCCCATATGAGCTTGAATGAAGGGGTAAGATCAAAATTTATACCCAAATATCTTTCCAATTGATTAATCCCTTTCCTTTCCTAGCCAAATAGCATAAGCCAATTTAGAGAGGTGTCCCACCACCCCAACATACAATATTTATACATAACAACATTATATATAGAATCATAATAATAGATATCAAGCCTTGTGATAACCTGTGTTAAGTTATCTTTCTCAAGTTTGACAAAAAGGTTAGTATCATTTATAAATAAAACATCAATCAATTCATCTTCATTAGGCAATGAGATTCCTTTGATTAGAAGACCCATGTTTGAGAATCTTAACAGATAATGTAGGGCTTCAATAGCTATCACAAATAAAGAATGTGTAAGAGGACAACCTTATTTGATGGACTATTGAAGAACAAGTGAATCTATCAGCTCCCATTTCATGTCAACAATAGTATCAAAATTTTTGAATAGAACATTAATAAATTCTAAAAAAAATTATTGAAAACCAAAATCTCTTAGAATCCTTTCAATTAAGGGCCATTTAATTATACCATAGGCCTTTTAAAAATTGATTAGAATCATTCCCACGTCTTGTATAGATTCACGGGCCCAATACATCCTTTCTCAGGTAGTTATAGGTTTATCTAGAATGTATCTTCCTCCAAAAAAACTAGTTTGGGTTTTAGGAACAATAGAGGGAAGGAGTGAAGAGATCCTTTTGGCCAATATTTTAATCAAAATTTTAAATGAGACATTTAGGATGATAATTGGTCTCTAGTTTTTTATCGAATGGGCGTCCCCTTCCTTAGGTATGAGCTTAATAACACCTTTGTTTATATCAAGGCCCAGGGAATACTCAAAATCTCTTATTTTTAAACCTCAAGATAATCCTTGGCCTTTTAATCCTTATTAGCTTTGTAGTATTTGGCAGGGAAACAATCCACACCCAGATATTTATCATTCTTGAGTGAATCTATGGTCTCTTTAATTTCATCAAGTGTAATAGCCTCATCCAAGGAATTGGCTTGCATCGATGAAACTTTATTTGGGATACAAAGATAAAAAATAGCCCTATTTTGTATAGTAAGAGTATATTCATGACTTGTATTTTCACTACGTTTAAACATAAAAGTAAATCAAACTTATTTAAAACTATGCACAAGGAAATCAAACATAATATCAATGTAGTAAAAGTAATAAACTATGCAAGGAATACTACTGAGACCTTTGTCAATCCATCAATCAAATATTTTCAAAAATTCTACATAAATACTGATAGTGGTACCTACTCGAACCACAACATGACTTTTATTATATTTATAAATCTTGAAAATTTTAATACTAGAATCTAGTTGTCTTGAATATAGTTCTTATTTATCCTATATTTTCACATCTAAAATGATAGAATAACAAGTATATATTGAAAAATTAATAGCATATATGGATATTGATGTGGCATCCAACCACATAAAGGATTAAACAATCCTTAATTCTCATAAAACACATATTCAATTCATGAATTCATCACATAAAACCTTATCTCAATTCTCACTAATACTATCATCAAATAATCCTATCATATAAATCTTAAACAAGATATCCCAAAACACATTACAAACTTTGCATCCCAAGCTATGTAGGCTCCCAAATATTTCACACAAGTTTTCTTCCCAAACTAGCCTACCTAAGCCAAGAATGAATACAACCTTTATTGGAAGAAAGAAGACAACAAAAAACTATGTTCCACATCCCACATGGAGGGGAATCATGAAAATTAGGAGTAAAGAGCAAGAAAATTCTATGTCATGTTATCCAATTGGGTTCATCAATGATAAAGATAAGTGTCTTTGAAAATAGGTGCCACCCTTCACATGTGAAACACTATTGATGAATATGGAAAGACAAGTCACATGTGCAAGGTTAAAAAGAATATCATCTTGTTTAGACAAGGTAGGTCACCTCCATGTGCCATTTTGACCAATATTTCTTATCCCCACATGATAAATTAGACCCATGGAACCTATGTAATAAATAATAGTGGTGTGACACCTCACCAAGATGAATAGTGTCCACCACATCAGTGAATAGTGTTTAATGAATAGTAATTTAGTTGCTACATCATTCTTCTCTAGTTGAAAAATTATTAGCTCTTATGAGTTGTCATAATTGTACTCATGTCATTTATTATGAAAAAATAATGAAACACACCACTCTATTTTTGGGTAATGCAAGATTTCTTGATCCCTTGGATGCTCCTACATAAAAAATCTAAGGTAAATAATGTGATCTCATGATCAAATAGATGTGGTGAGTGGTAGAACCTCCCTTTTGATCACCAGGAATAATGACCATGGCATCTCCTTCCAATACACCATGTGCACCTAAAGAATTTTCTCTTTCCATATCCGCTTCCAACATCTACATACTAGTCTTGCAATTGTCATCGTAGGACCATAAACTATCTTCCTCCTCTAAACACATATTCATATTCTAATGGATTTAGGTGTGGAATAAATCACACCATTCTAGACACTCATGGGATCACACCCACTACAAATCAACTTCCTTTACCAAGATGCTCTATCATGAATCTTATCTACGCATATAAGCTCTAGCCCACCATTGTTCATCTACTACCACCAAAATCCCACCTAGATTTCTTCACTCATACAACCACCTTTTGGATATTCCATATCATAAATCACCATTTGAAACTCCTCACTCATGGCTGAAACAACATTCTCTACATGTGCATCAACTTGCACAAGAACCATCTCCAATGTTTCTTCCATAAAAACATTCATTTCTTGTCCATTGTCAATATGCTCTACATGCTCTTAAATGTCATAATGAGCTCTTAAAATATACAAATAATTCAATTCTAAGACAAAATTTTCCTCATCCATACTCTTAATATGTGCACGTATTTACATAAAATTATCCTCCACACTATACACATGTGCAATAGCTTGCACATCCATTAATCCCAATGTTTGTTCACAAGAAACATACAAATATTCTTGGTTTAAATATCCTCTTTTATGTAACTCCTCATGTTTGTAACTTTAATCTCCTTTAAACTCTAGAAAAATGTGATTTTATTCATACTCCATGTCATCGTGTGCAAGTACTTGCACATCATCTTCACCTAATGTTTCTTCACAAGAAACATACACCTCTTCTTCAATTTCATCATGCTCCTAATGCTCTCCAATATCACTATGGGCTGTCATAAAAATAATCTCCTCTCTCATATTGAACTTCATGGAAATAATATTCATCTTATCTTCCCTTTTTGAGGAAAGTCTCATCTCTTGCCTATATCTTCTCTCAATAAGTAGCTTCATAGGCCACTTCACTCTCTTCTTCATCGTTATGCCAAATATTTGGATATATTACTCTTGCATATGATCCATCATCATGTCTAATTTTTCTTGGATCTTCATATATTCATTCAGTATATCCTTATTTTTTAGTACTCCATTCTTCTTCTCTATCCTTTTACCTACAAAATATAAAACATAAACTTAGATAATTCTCTCTATCATCCTCTCCTCCCAACAAAATTTGAATTTTATCATATACGACTTGACGTGGCCTCCACCAACATAAAGGATTAAACAATCCTTAACTCTCATAAAACACATATTCAAATCATGAATTCATCTTGTAAAACCTTATATCAGTTTTCAGTAATCCTCTCATCAAAAAAACCTCTCATATAAAGATTGAATAAGCTATCCCAAAACACATTACAAACTAGGTATTTGAAGCCAAGGAGGTTCCTAAAGATTTTGCACAAGTTTTCGTCCCAAACTAGCCTACCTAAGCCAAGAATAAATATAACCTTTATATATATTCAAGGAATAAAGAAGAAAACAAAACAAATATGTCCCACGTCCCACATGGATGGGAATCATGAAAAAGGAGTAAAGAGCAAGGAAGTGCTATGCCATGTTCTCCACTTGGGTTCATCATTGCTAAAACAGGCATATTTGAAAATAGGTGTCACCCTTCACATGTGAAACACTATTTATGAATAATGAAAGATAAGTCATATGTGCATGGACAAAAAGAAGAGTATCTTCTTTAGACAAGGTAGGCCATCTCCATGTGCCTTTTTGACCACTCTTTCTTGTCCCCACATGATAAATTGTACCCATGATACCTATTCAATCAATAATAGTGGTGTGACACCTCACCATGATGAATAGTGTTTGCCACATCATTAGTGAATAGTGATTCATGAATAGTGGTTTTTCCACCACATCAGATATCTAAAAAATCCATTTGTAACATGTAAGTCTTTCACTTGAATGACTAATATATAATGTTTAATAATTTTTATAATTATAATATAGATATTTTATAGGTCCTATTTTTAATTTTAATGGAAATATTAATTAATGAAAATAAAATAATTTTAGAGACATGATTTAACTATTTGTATTCTTTAAAAAAATTTAAACTAATTAATTAAAATATTTAGTACATATTTCATGTGATAATATTTTGAGCAGAGGAGAGTACAAATGACTTATATTTGTAGACTTTTAGTGTTTCCCCATTTTTTTCACATTGTAGATCTATCTGACCTATGTAGGATTTGTTCTTAACAAATTTATTATGTTGAGTTAGGCTTGTCATTTTAAATTTGGTAAGATTTTCATCTTACCATATATTAAGTGGTTTCTACCACCCATTCTACATCATTTGATGTAGGTACCACTGGTGGGAACCAGAGAAGCCATAACACTGAAACAAGATTAGAAGTTTATCCCAAAGGTTTACCATAAGGTATTAGTTTTGACTCTGATGCTCCTCTACCATATGAGGTTTTTTATTTACTAGAGTTTTATAAATTCTATCATTATTTTGGAAAATTTACCCTCGTTTCTTAATTTTTTGATCAAGTTCTTATGGAGAGCCTTTTAAAACAATGGCTTCGCAACCATAGGCAAGGCCATGGGGTGGAACTAGAAGGAGTCTAAAACCTAATTAAATGTTTTTTCATATTTCATTTCACAAACCCTAAAAATTATACAACCAATATTAACCATGGCCCATGGTTTATTCACAACACCCTAGTTTTTTTTTCCCATCACACCTAAGACTTCTAGGTCTCTAAACAAGCAAAGATTAAAATCCTAGTATGGGGATTACTTCTTCCTCTATGGAAATTTGTTTACCAGCTTATTAAGCCTCTAGGATACTTTATCTTACATGAGAAACCAAATTTATATGCATCCTAGCCTCAAAGAAGGGTTTGTGTTGAAATAAACCACGTCAAAGATCTCAAAGAGTCCATCGATATTCAAGTGGGAAACAATTGACTCTCTCAGCATGTGATCTGTATGATCCTTTTAAACACTTGTTTTAGTTGCCAAGATTTATACCACATGATTAAAGAATGTCCTTTAATGGTCCCCACTCGTTTAGTCCCTTAAGACAAAAGTGGGTTTGAGACAAACCCCAATCCTCTCATGGGTAGACCACAGTTTTTTACATAAAAAATATTGTTACCCATGGAAATTTTGGAACTCATCTAGATGTATACTACCCCACATGGCAATCAATTTTCTCATCCCTTTATAGTAAATCCCTAACACTAGCATAATCTAAACCCCCACCTCTCATTTTTTTGTCCCCATAGGTGATTGCCTAGTTTTTGTCTTCCCCATCTCCCACTCTTATGGCTCATTTATCACAACCCCTTTCAAGAATAGGTGATTTGAATTAAAATTAGGGTCTTATAACCCTCAACCACAAGGATATTATATATTTTTCATGTAGTCCCACTCCCTTTACAAATGAATATTATGTTCCAAATAAAAGATAACCCTTCAAGGTTGGAGAATTTGCTCTTCCATGATTAGTTATCAATGAGTTTTCAGCCCTCTCAGACATATCTTAGGGAAATTATAGTTTATTATTATAATGTTTAAGGATGCAATGAAATGATTCATAAGAATATAGTCATGAATAATTGTGGTTGATAGTAAAAATTACATTATTTTACTTTGATACTCTTTATTCCATGCTATCTACCTCATAATTTATGCTTCTTACGCAATGATGGACACACTTTATATCTATAAGAAATGTTTATCACTTATTCATAAACTCACACTCCTTACACTTATTATTTAATCTAGGTTTTCATTGCCTTTCTCTTTTAAAGTGTTATGAATTATTGGGTACACTTTTTATCTATGAAAAATACTTACATTAACTTATATCTATGACTCATAATTATTTTATTAAGTTATGACATTTAATATGTTTACAATTTATATCTACATTGAAACTTTACATTTACACTTTAATTGGTATAGGGACATTATCAATTGAAAATAGACATATTCCATTCATTTAAAACTCATTTTCAAGAATTATTATGTGTTAATTATAATCCTTCAATTACTATACAACACATCTATATATTTCCTCTCTTATCAAGATGAAATATCCGATGCCTATATCCATCACCTCATTTGTAATCTGAAAATAATTAAAAATAACTCTATGCACTATTTTATTTCAGGGAGGCTATTGAAAACATTATTACTTTAATTGAAAAAAATCTCATATTCAATAAGACACTACCACCATCCACGTGTGTCAAGGATAATATGATGAAACAAGATTCAAACTAAAATAAATAAAAAGACATTATACACACCAACATAATAAACTATAATAAATATACATAGATACATAAATTTTCCACCTTAATCCTACTATATTCTTTTAATATAATAAATACAAAAATAAAAAAATCATTAAACTAGTTCATATAATTTATTTCATCCTATATGTTCATTTTAAATGCCTAAGCCACACACCATAATTTTCATACTTGATTTTTTTTTAATTAAGGGTAATATTAGGTTTTTTGCACTAGGGACTTGACCCTATGTAATAAAATAAAAATGAATAAAAAAACCAAAAAACTACCAAAGAATAGAAAGAAAACAATGTCACATTCCAAGATTCTTAATAAGAAATGTTTTACTTCTACCAAAACTAAGAAATAATTAAAGAAACTAAGAATTTCTCATAATATTTTATTTATTAGATCTAAGAGACATTATCATGTGTTTCAAACCCTATTTAGCTTTTTCTTTCCTTCTAGTACTTACAGTGTTCCATTTTTCTCCCTCCTTAGGATTTGTCAATATAGGGATGGATATTTATAGATACTCCTCTTGATTCTATCTTTACAATGAGTCAAAAAAAACCTTGTCCTTTATAAGGAGTTTGAACTAATGAATATGTTCTATTATCATCATTACCATATGCCTTCTCTTGTAACACAATAACACCCACCTCCTTAGCCATTGCCTCGACATGTAGTAACTCATTGTTTTGATTCTACTCTACTTATTCCAATGGGGTCTTAGGTATTAAATCTAGTCCCTCACTATCTCTTCCACTACCAATCATAGATGGAACTATAAAATGTTATATTTTTTCTTTATTACACCACTAAAAGTTTTCCTGAACTTAAATCTTTGGTATTCATTGACAAGATGCCTTATTTTGGAACATATTTGACACTTAAAAAGGATTACTTAAAAAACTAGGCATTGAATCCAATTTTTTCCCCCAACCCTCAGCTCTAACTGATTAACAAGATCCTTGGAAAAATCTACATAATCTAATATATAGGCATATATGAAATTCTCCTAACATCAGTCAGTTTATCCGTGATCAAAAATTTCCCTATGGTCTTCCCAATGGTAGTAAACACCAAGTCATCCAAAAAATGATAAAGATGGTTTAAAAGCCTAATCCATATCAATTTGAAGTTGAAACTTTTAGTTTGGGCATTGAAATATGGGTGCTAGGGTTTTACCATAAGATTATGGTTATCCCACTCCAAAATAGAGTCTTTGAAAATAACATCTTTATCTTCTATGAAATCAAAAAATGAAAATAAAAAACCCTCTAGAATAGGGGTAAATATCTAGTTTATATTCAACTAAAGGTTACCATCAGGTTGAGATCCACTCATGAAGTGAAATAAAAGTTGTCAAAAACCTTCAAATTTATAAATCAAACCTTGTGAGGATAACCATTCTTCCTTATTATAAATAACTTCAAGATCTTACTTGTTGAATAAGACAATAGGGGTATCATTCATTGACATCACATGAGATCTTAGTTTTCATCCTCCCACATCATCTATAAAATATATACCCCTTGATAAATTCCCTAATCCTAACATATCTCTAGCTTTGGGTCACATCTAAGCCTCTAAAATAATGGGATCGACCATTCCCTCCCTCTATCCTCCTACTATTCATTCACTGCTAGGTCCTATAAACCTTGTTGACTAGCTTTTGCTGGTTCATGTGACCCTTACTCACAAAATTAGTTGTAGGTGTATCTTTGGTCCCTAATGTAATTTCATATTTATCCTTCCCTTGCCAAAAATTATCATATTCCATTACATTCTTTTAATAATGAGTATATTTTCATTCTGTATTTTTAATGGAGTAATATATCATCTATTATAGTGCTCCTATGAGAACAATTTATATATTTCACTTTGCATTATACATATAGTGTTTTACTTAGAATTTATATTTAATTAGCATACAATATTTTTATAAAGAATTTGTACCTATTATTTTTTAAATATGATGAAGGTTGGGGAGTCCCTCCCTTATTATTAAAAGAGCTAAACAATATTAAAAAATGGTCAAAAAACCCTAAAAAAAACCCTTCTAGGTAAGGAGCCAAAAAGATAAAAACTAGCCATGAAGGGTTTCTAAAACAAAAGGAATCTAAAAAATCCCTACAGGGTGACACAAAAAAGTAATGATGAAATAAAGGGCTATGGTCCCATCTGAAAACCTATTGTGACTTCACCATTGTCTCCACCACGAATAGTGGTAGATCCACTAGCCACCACCAAAGTAGTTCAAAAGTCTTTTTTGCCATGTCCTTCATTTAACTTGCTTGACTTAGTAGTGTTTCCATTTGGTGTGTCTCCAAAATATCTTACCTTTATGGGATTCATCTTTCAATGAAAATGTTTCAACCTTCCAACTTTACATTTTAGAATGACTCCTTTCACACTTATGGATTGACCTCCCTATGGGGAATTTTAAGTCTAACTTCTGCTCCTAGAAGAGGACCATGATAAAAGGTTTCCCTAAAAATATCTAAAAGGCATTTTACTCTTACAATAGTCCTTGAATATTACCTCTACCTTAATGTTGCCTCCACCAAAGCCATGGGCACATGAATATGCTCTAGGTCAAACATTATTTCAAATGATCCAAATTATCCACCACCATAAAATAACTATCTTCCAACTCATAAAATGCTCAAAGAGTAACCAACCCTAACTCAATATGATTGGAAAATTTGAGTGACTATTTATCTTCATAAATAAAAGCCTCCATTTCATCCTTCAAACCATCCCTAAATTCTAGATGCATAATTTTACTAGTATCCACCAACATTTTTTGTTTATCATGAAATTTCCAATGAAAATTGATGCTAGCAAAGAGTTTACCTTTACCCTTGAAACCATGTCCAACATAACCTAGCCAATAACTTCTCTGATTTCCTATATAACATTCCCAAATTAGATGATGAAAATCCATTTAAGTCATGAGTTGGATATATGTCCTCTAAAGGAGACTTGCCTCTTAGTCACCTCTACATGCAACAGGGGTTCACAGTGCAATTTAAATCATGGGATCCATGGAGGTAGATGGAAAAAAAATAAAAAAGGATGAAACATTTGAGAATAAAGGCAATAATGATAGATAAAGTGCAAAGATTTAATTATTCATCACAACTTCATTGAATAAAAGGATGATAAGAGAGTGCAATTCATGTGACATAGGCCTCACAAGGGGAATGCAATCTAATGATGGGAGTTATATCCTTCATGAGGTGGAACACATCCTAAATTCCCCAAATTTTTGCAATATTTTCAAGTGTCCCAACTTCCTTAATCATTATCCATGATAAGATCATCATGTTGGTCGATTCCTTTATTGGCTAGCATATTTTCTATGGAGTTTGATTCAAAGAAGTAATGGAATTAATCTCAAAGACATAAATTTTCTAGTAATCCCCACCATAGTTGTGAATGTTATTGATATTCTAATATATTATTTTTTTACTCTTTATAGATTGAATAATCACTTTGGAGTCACCTTTAAATATAACTCGATCAATCCTGTAGTGAGATATTAATTCTAAGCCCAGGATAAGGTCTTGCACCTTGGCCTCATTATTGGTTCCATCAACTAGTTTAGTAAAGGCAACTAGAATGAGTGATCTTGTGCAACCCTAGATCACACATCCTATATAGGATGCCCCTATATTTCCCCTATTTACTCCATAAAAATTCAATTTGAAAAAATTGGGAGGTGGGGGTACCCATTCTATTTTACTCACATGTGTTGATGCTTTCAACAACACCATTAACCCATCAACGGGGTTTATCTATCATATTATAATTCACTTATAATAGTACCATTTCTATGTTTAGATCATCATACAATTTTATTTAATTTAATTAATGAATCTCACATCGCCTTAATGACATTCATGTAATTATTTTTAAATATAATAGACACTGATTGCTATACAATCGTACTTATTTAATATTAAAAACATGCATCATTTAAATAGAATAATATCTATTAATACTACTTAAATTTTATTAGTTGTACATACTATAAGAATTTATAATCATATTTATAAATGATGAATAAAAATTGTGTACATTAAAATTTGGAAGTGATGAGTGTACATATTAAGCAAAAAGTTTTCACTTTCTTTACAGAAAAATATAGAAAAAATATAAAATATTTTAAAATTTAATATATTTTAATATGATATTTTGAAGGGCATATAATAATTTTAAATAGAATATTTGGTTTTAATTACTTACCATAATAAATAGTGATTAGACAAATAATAAGATGTAAGATTGCTAAGTAAAAACAAACCAAAGTAAAATTTTAAAGGAAACAAGTCTTCTATTTCATCATTCAAGAGACATTAGATTATTATATGAAAAATTATGAAGTTTTATAGTCATTTGAAAATTAAATTGTTGTTGACATCGATGTACAACATAACTATTCGAGTTTTAATAGGAGACATGTCCTAAATTTGACTATTGTGATTTTTTAAATTAATGGTTATCTTTTCAGCATTATTCTTTAATTATAATGAATTATATGAGGAAATATTAGAGAACATATATTTATGTTATAATATTTTAAATTGTGTTTAAAATTATATCTTACATTTAAAACAGTCTCATTTATTTTTAATAATTATTTTATTTTACCAAAAAAATGGCAATATAGTTGTACAACCATGAATTATTAACATCTTCTAAGTAAAGTAACACTAAAAAACTTAAAATTTTATACTATATCATTATCACCTTAGTGAATTCAAAATAGCTCATTAATTCCACAAATCCGTTAGGTAGAAGAAGATATTCCCTTCCTCCTCTATTGGAGATGTGAGGTTCAATGTTTCTACATTAGCCAAGAGTCTCTCTAAATCCAAGAATTGGTTGCCTTCAAAATCTCTGAACAAGGAATCCCACACAGAACAACCATGGTCCCTAGAAATCATTTGGCTATCAACTGACACCTCCAATTTTGAAACAAAAAATGACCTTAAAGGTTGTGGAGGTATAAAATACATCATTTATGCACTCGAAGTAATGCTTGAAAGAATTCTAAAAATTTTCATCCTCAAGGGTATAAAATATAACCTAAGTTTCATCTAAATACATCCTCCAAACAACACCTTTGTTGTCAAACTCAACTTTAAGAACAATTGGTTGTTCAATAACATCTATATTCCCAATGAAGTTACCTAATTCCACATTCGTATGAAGCATCTTTGGATCCCTATGAACATTGACCATCTTACCCCAAAATGGAATGGTGGCATAAGATAAATACATTTGTATACTTCCAACCATTCTAGCATCCCATTTACATGATAACAACATCCCCAACTTAGGTTGGTAGTTCACAACTACCACATCCATATTCAAATACTTACATGGATGCACTATCAACTACACTACCAACCATTCAACTTGTTCACCAACTGGCACCTATCATGAATACATGGCATAACACCTGCTAAAGGCTAGTGTAATAGTTATTCCAAGCTCATTTAGGATACCCAAGGGCATAAAATTATAAGAGGCTTTAGAATCAAACATATAGTTATGGTCAATCAAACCATTGATCAAGAGGGTTGTATAAAATAGACCCACTTTCAACTAATGTTCTACCAATATAGTCCCCAAATAGACTTCTAGAGTAGGTTCAACAACCTCTTCTGATTATTCATCACTTTTTGAGTGTATTTGGAGTAAATCAATTTCATTTGAAGTTAACTTCTCACCAAATTATAAATACTAAAATACCCTCTTCCTATGTGTAGGTATTCATAATAACTCAATAAGTGACACAGTGATTTTCATCTCGTTCAACACTTAGGTCATATCACATATGTTATATGGAAGAAGAGGAGTACTAGGTATAAGGGTGACAACACATTCAGATGGGATGTAATCACTTAATGTTTGAAGTGGAGTACGCTGGGATGGATTTGCATTATTTACAATAGTCTTCAAAGGTGGGTTTGGTCTAACATCATTTACACCCTTATAAATACTAGAGAATATAGGTACATTATTTTTGGGTAGATTATCTCTTGGTTTAGCTACTTGGGAAATAGGTGCTAGTTTGGATGAATTTGGGACTATAGTAGATTTATTTACTTCTTTAATTTCATCACATACCCTTATATTTGTTGGGGTAGTGTCTTGAGGAGAAACACCTTGATACTTGCTTCCCTCATCATATCTTTTTAATCATTAATGATATTAAAAACTCAAAAATAATGATTGTAAAATTTATATTCTTATGTCATATAAACATCATAAACAAATTCATAAGTTGGCACACATACATTCTATACTTCACTCCAAAACTAATTAATAGTGTTAGCACTCAACAAATTTGTGAAGGTAGACATCTTGCTTTGGGGAATTTGACAATTCAACATCAAACTCTCATCATCAGATGTTGTAGACTCAGGTTCATCCACATCTTCATTAATCAATTTAGATATATCACATGGATGATGTGGAAATAAGGAATTATCACACTAATCAATTTTAAAATCATAATGTACCACATTCTCTTTGGCATTCAATAGATTAGGCACTTCTTTTCTCACTTCTCTATTCTGATTTCTATCTATTCTTTCATCACATGCATGCATCTTTGCTCTTTCATTATCTTGATTATGGAAAGAAGGATTTCCTTGTGCTTGATTCAGATTTGGATCCCTCTCTTGACTAGTAGACCCATGAAAGTTCCCCTTTTCAACCCTAGCAAGCTTGCAGGACATTTCTTTGACAATGAAGTCCAAAGTCTTAACCATTTCCTCAAGCTTGACATTTTAAGTTGATTGTAATTCTTTAGGATTAATCAAATTTACATTAGCCCACTTATTCATGGGATTTCCCATAGATTTTATGTTATTCTCAATTTGGGTGGCCATATTAAATGCCAATTTTAGGTTTATGGGAGCCTTGTCCCTCAAGTAGTAAGCAACCTTCTTGTCAAAGGCATAACAATATTTTCTCAAGCACACTGTATCACTAGGCTTGATGTTCTCAGGTAGACTCAGCATAGCTTTGTTGAATCTTATATTGATATCATGCACACACTTATTGGGGTTATTTTTTATGTTCTCAAATAAATCCAAAAGAAACCTTAGATCAATTCTATCATCATACTAAATTTTAAAACATTCTTCATCTCTTCCCATAAATCAATGCATCTATGGAGAATGGAATTAAACCATTCTCGAGTGTCTTCTTCCACCATGTGCAAAAAAAAATTAATTCACACATCCTCATGCTCAACCTTATAATATTCAATGATATTTTTAAAATCCCTCAAGTGTTGATCACCACTCACTGTATTGTTATCTTAAAATTTTGGAAGGAAGTTCCTTATTTCATTTGGGACCTCATTGGGGTAACCTTCCATGTCATCAAAATTACTATGTTTGAACTTGTGAATGTGGAATGCAGGATGTTCATTATCATCTTGGTCTCTATGCCTCATGATTGGATCAATGGGAGGTTCAATAATAAATGGCAAAGGGACATGAGGGGTTAAATGAGTTGGACTTGGTGGATCAAACTTGGGAGGGGATTCAATTGGTTGAGAAGGAGATGGATAATAAATGTGACTATAAGTTTTAGAATGAATAAGAGAACTATGAAATTCCTCAATAATGGGTAATTTAACATAAATTTCAAGATTATTATAATCTTAGAAGTCTAGATAGTTATTAGTAGCTGAACTTTGCCTTTCAACAAGTCTCCAAACTTGTCTCTCTCTTCTTTGATGAATACTTAGGGGTGAGATAATTTGTTTGGATGAGTCACCTTTGAAGGACGATATCAATCCTTATAGCTTTGAAAATAATAAAATACACAAAGTGAAAAGTTAACAAAGATATTCAAAATAGACACCGATCTTTCTTGAAACTAGGTGATAAAATTAGAGTCACCACTATAATCAAAATTTTAGAATATAATAGTTAGCAAACTGATCATGATACATGCTAAAATTAAATTTTTTTGAACATGATTGATGAGATAAAAAGCAAAGATATTTAAATTTTTAGAATTATGTTCAAAAGGGGAAATCACCTTCTAACATGTAATTTTAATGGCTCTTTGTAAGAAATGCAATAAAAGTCAATTTGTCAAATCTTTCAATTCCTAGCAATCCCCAGTGGAATGTTAAGGCATTTATGGCCAATATTTTATGAATGTTAGAAATAAAAATAGATAACTTCACAACATGAAATACTTATAGCTCTCTCTAAGAGTCCTTAATAATACAAGTAACAAAGGATCCTAATTTCTCGCTAGCAATGGTACCAGTTGAGTGTTGGTTCCTAGTTGTACACCTCTTTTGCTCATCCTTGTAACTTGAATAAAATGGAATTTTTTTTTGAAAAAACCCACTAGTATGTTTTTATATCCAGGGGAGGGTTTATCATCAAGAATTAACCAAATAAAAAAAATGCCTGAAAGGCACCGACAAAGGGTATGGTCAACTCCCTGCTACATTTGGCTCTACCTGAACCAAGGTGAGGGGACCTATGGGGTATATTTACTCACATGGAGTGATTTTGTAATTCAAATTCCATTGGGATTACTGAAAAAGATGAATACAAATGTGACTAGGGCAAAACCAAACTTATTCAATCCATCTGGGAAGGGTTGTCACATGGAATGAAAAAAAGTACTAAGTCACATACAAGCTACTAAAAATAGATAGGTTAGTGACTGAAATATTCATTCAAAATAATTTTCAACATGGGATGAATGGAAAACTATAGTTCTGGTCTTTAAATCACAAAATATAGACACAAGTTAAGTATGCAATATTTATGCATCTATAGGCAAATAACACTTATAATATGCAGATAGATGTATTATTTGTAAGGTAGGAAAGGTTCGAATAGTTTGTTAGTTACAAAAAGAGGGTGGTGTGTTGGTGGTTTTCAAAAAATAGGGTTTTTTTCAATATACATGGTATCACTTATTGAAAAGATGTAGAAAAAAAGACTAACAAGCAAAGTGGAACTATTAGGATTAATTTGCATCCATTGGTGCCAATACAATGTAAGTACCCAAATGATCCCTAAAACCCTAGAACATACACTAAAACTAGAATATCAAATACTTTTCACTATTGAATCCATAATCTAGGGTGTCCTTAGAGGTATTTAACAATGTATTTCTAAATATAACTATAGAAACAGATGTATAACCTATATCCATGCTCAAAATGACAACCAGTAGTGAACACAAACCCAAATATCTAATTAAAAAAACTTATAAAACACATTATTTCATTTCATCAATACGAAATTATAATAACCATAAGTAGTTTCCATTATCTTGAAAGAAATTTTACATACATTAATGTTTAAAAACGCTACCATGGGGACAAACAAGGTGGATTTGCTCCATGTTGGGCAAGGGAATCATATAAACATGCTATAAGAGCTTACTAATAGTAGTAAAATTTAAACCACCTTAGCAAGAAAGATAAAATGCACACAACAATGATCCCAAAATTTGGAAGAGCTTATACTTGGGAGAAAAAACAAATACCAACAACGACCACCTAAGAATAAAAGAAAAGCCCCCTATTTATAGATTTTCCCATTTCAAATCTAATAAATTGGGGTTACATTTTTCAAAAATTACAAAATAACCCTCCAAATTCTACCAAGATGCTCCCATCTAGAATATTCCCTTTTACAAATTTGTTTTTTTCAAATTTGTCTCCATGTTTACTTTCTGTAAATTTACTTTTTTCAAAAATTTATCAACAATTTTTAATGCATTATTTTCCACTTTTTACCCTTTTGGGAAAATTTTGGTAACTTTTGCAAATTTACAATTTATAAATTATAGAATTGTAATTCATAATTGGAGTTCCCCTGACAAGTTCCCTTAGGGAAATTAGAACATCACCTATAATTTACAATTTGAAAATTTGGAAAAATATAAATTGTAGTTAGAGTTTTGGATTCCTTGAAAAGTTCTTTTTAGGGAATCTAGAACTCTAGCTGAAATTTGCAATTTGACAAAATTGAAAATTATAGTCAGGGTTCCCATTTCCCTCAAAAGTTCCTTTTATGGAATCCAAAACTCTAACTATAAATTAAATTTTACAAAATTGCAAAATTATAATTGGTTGTGGAAGTTCCTCCTTGCATTGATGCTAGATGTTAATCGACATTGATTTGGGGTTTGGGAGACCCAAGTGCAATTTGCACTTTGTACAAGTGTAAAATTACAAAATTGCATTTCTCCTCCAATTCTCCTTGAAGTTCTTCTTAAGTTAACTTTTTTCATGTTCTTTGACTGATAAGATTGGGAGAGTTGACTATAATTTGCACTCTGCATATTGGAGAATTGCATTTTTTAAGTTGCCTTTCCCACTAAAATTCTCCTTGGGGCCTTTAGAGTTTCAAATGATTTTGTTTTTAAATTTTTATTTTTTTAGATTTTCCAATTTTTCATCCATTCTTGTAACTTGGATAAAAAAAGTACCTTATTGTAAAGGAATTTTATATCAACCGAGATTTTCATTATCAATTATTTGATTCAATAACCAGTCATAAATGGAAATCCATAATACTTTAATTACATGGACATTTTTCAAACCCCAAACTTTAAATCAATGTGTAAGAAATGCCATCAACTATTGCTCTTGGATTCCCCTTGGGGTTGAATGGTGGTTCTTATGGCATCAAATTAAATTGAGTATCACTGGTAAATAACTAAAACTATAGCCTCAGCTATTGCATATTTCAAATCTTCCCAAGATGGGAAAATAATCCTACCAAGGATCCAACTATAGATGATAGTATTGACTACCATATCCAAACAAGATAATAAGAAATTTTATCTAAAATTTCTTCTTGAAGCCCATGTCCAATAAATTTTCTCAATTGATACTACCATGACAAATCATAAAAAACCTTACAGTTTATTTTATCCATAAATGTTTTGACCCAAGGGATGATAAAAAGTAGCAAGGCCAAGACTTCAAGACTCATGAATATAAAATTAGCCTCCACAAAGTTAAACAACATACTCATTTCCTTATTCATCCATCTAAAATCATAATTGTTTTATTTCCAAATCCAACTATAGAGCACAACAAACAAGATGGTTCACACAACTGACCTAATGGTCTCTCATTAAAAATGGTTGGGTCAAATGCTTTGCCTTATCCATCCAAATATAAATATTTTTGTGGTGATTGTAATGCAAAACTTTGTATATCAACAGTTTAGAGGAGAGGTTTACTATTAGAGACAATATGTTGAAAGTGATTTGAACCCACAAAATATTAATTTAAATATAGATAAATAAATAATCAATAATTACAAACCTTAAATGATGTTATGATACGTGCCCTTCATGACAGCTAGCTGGGCATTCGTACCTATTTTCCACATTGATTTTCCCACCCATTACTATCTTACACTGCCTACATGATCCAGGAATGGGAATGCAAATTATAATTTGTAATTTATCTAATTGTTAATTGCATTTAAAACTCTTGTTTCTTCCATGCACTTTGATTGGTCAAAATATAGTTAGGTCTCAATTTTTTTCCATCTTATCCTTCTTCCTTATGTGAGATCTAGAACCCAATCAAAAATTTGCACATTATCAAACTTGTAAATTTATTCAATGTCTCCCTTTTCCATCATGCCTTTTTTTTTTATCTTCCTCTACAACTAAAAGAGATGGTAATGAGAATGTAAATCATAATTTTAAATCTTGATAATCATGTTTCACCATCAATATCTCTGATAGACATGTTAGGTGTATTTTATAATTGATTATCCACCACATACTTCCCATGAACTTATATTACCAATTTTGCATTTCCGTCTTGACCTTTGACCTCTATCAAAACTCACCAACCATTTTTTAATTGTATTTTATGCCCTACACATCCACATACTTCATGGTGCCAAATGCAATTGTGGTTCAACACCAAAACTGTTGACATAAATTGTATACCTATTTTACAATTGCTTTTCCTCCCTTGAAACCCTATTGGAACTCTCATGCCTCATTTGCAATTTTCCCACTAGTCAACATTGTAATCGATAGAGGATTCTTCATTAACCTTCCACACACCCCCTCAAACCTTGTAGCGACATGTATCATTTTATCCTTTGTTATTTTTTTCCAATGTGGTATGTCCATGATGGTGTAGTTGAGTATTTAGAAGCTTTCCACATGGGTTGTAATATTTGACTTCTACATTTCCTATGTGGCCTCACTTTTTCACCATGGATACCATGCTTGGTTGTGTTTAAAAAATTATAAATATGCATAAACATATGGTACAAATCTGAGCACCGACAATAAGGTTTATAATTAGATCTCCAACATGCTAATTGGGGGTTAAACTTAGATATAAACATACACTAAATTTCTTATGTTGAGAATAGGCTAAATATAGAAATTAAAACTAAGATATGTATAGAAATGATAAATAAGTAATATAATTATCTAGTTCTAATGCTAACACAATGTTGGATCTGGATCAAATAAGAAGTATATTGGAAGAAGATTATAGAATAGTCACCTAATTATTTATTAGACACTTTAAGATCTTTAGATAGTAACATTAGCCTAGGATGGTTGCATCAATGGTAATATCTATGTTCGATATAAGTTTCATTTATGGAATATCTTATAGAAAAAGATTTGATAACGTGGATACTTTTGCGTTTATCTTCACATTGACTCTAGTGCATTTATATTTGGGTCATGGACTATTACTCATGAAAAATCTAGCTCTTAATCTTCATGGTGATCTTAGGGGAAAATGTGTTAATGAGCACACAGTGTTGAGTTGACCCCAAATACCCATATATCAATGAAGGAGACTTACATTCCCAATACTCTAGAAAGGACCTTAGAAGGATGTAATTTTCTCCTACATATTGGCTTCTATGTAAATCATGTGATATGCACAAAATAAGTACAATAGTGACTTAACATATAACTTGCAAAACATAGCTCTTGGGATAATATTTTAGTACTTCAAACCTTTATATGTGATGTT
>JARHVA010007030.1:317500-360000 GCA_037957365.1 Torreya grandis
ATAATTTGGATTTTATAATATTATGCACAAATTGCATAATATATACACCTTATATATGTTTCATGATTAAATAGTTTATAAAATTGGTATTAATGTATAGAATTCTACCATAACTATGAGTTTGAATTATATAACTATGGGCCTTGGCCAAATCAAAAAACTATGTAAGTGTGGAGACCATGATTCTAATGCATGCCTTCAATATATATAGGTAAATATAAAAATTGTGCCAATTGTGGACAACATGCCTTTAGTACATGGCCCCACTAATATTCCTTCCTTTGAGGTGAGGGAAAGATAGTAATTGGTAGTTACTTTACCTCAAAAGTTAAGATAATTGTATTATCTGTGAATGGAACCATGCATTATATATAAGGAAAATGTCTAGGTAGAGATAGCATTAAAGCACATAGAATGAATATGATCACATGAAGTCCTAATATGTATGATAAGGATTATGTGAATGTATATATAGTAATATTATAAGCTCAAGAAGCAAACACACACACATATAAGAGCACTCAAAAGAATGTGAAAAAGAAATGGTATAAGGAGACCACAAACAAGGGGAATTTTTCAAATGTAGCATAATTTAAGGAACATGACTTAGTCAAATTTACATAAAATCAAGGATGGCATATTCAAATGTCCATATAAAAAATAATGACATATGCAAAATGTTAGAGAAATCATACATAGACACAGGGGCCAAAAGTAAAGTATCATATTCAAATGCTCAAACAACATAAATTAAAGAATTAAAAACCAACATAGACATGTCATCATAGCCCATGGATAAAATGTGTTAGCAAATAATTTCAAGTGTATAACATGTAAATTACACTATGTAAGATATATTCATGGATATAGGCATTTGTAAATACACATGTAAACTCAAACATGATAATTTAAAGTTACCATAGATGATACAACCTATAATTATCATGATCATAGAGGTAGATTCACCTAATGTTTTAATGACACGAGTGGAGGTAAGGTCCAACATATTAAATATAAATAGATCATGTATTTGTATATTCCTATATCACATTCAAAAATAGAAGTGTGACACACATGTGTGTACGTAGAAGTAGCTGAATATGTGACCCACCAACATGAAACTAACACATAGATGCTGAAAAAAAATGCAACATGTAGATGACAAAAATAGTTTTATATTATTCAATGGTTTTTATTTATTTTAGGAATGTTCAAAGAGACTAATATATGAGCTCATAAAATGGATGGTCATAGGTATCTCCCTACTTGGTTCTTGACAAACTCAAGTTGGGTATTTTACATTATTTTTATCATGATTAGATAGGTTTTAAAGGTGCATATCATATTCCTCCTCAAATTTTGCATATTTAGTATAAGAATTAATTGTATCATTTGGAATATGTATTAATTTGCCTTCATGATAGAAAAATACCTTGCTAATTTGGATAAATTTTCGTTTCCATCTGACATATAGCAAAAGAGTTCCTAGTGTAAATTCATAGGGATATGTGCTAGGCATAAAAAAATCATGTTTGAATTTATTAAGGACCATAAGAAATTGGTATTTTTATGTTTCCCAAGCAATCTTTCTAACTAACATTTTTCTCAAGTCTTGTAGACCAAAGCCAAGATGCTAATAAAGCTTTAAATATCAGGTGAGCTCTGTTTGTATAGGATCAATATAGATATGCCAAAAATAAGCACCACCCATGTATAGTGTAATTGTTAAATATTTTTGGTGTGGATGATTTTTGATTTTTGTGAACTTGATTCGTTTAGAGGATCATCAAATATAATCATTTGATCATTAATGATATCTTAGATCTTATGCTTTAAGGTATTTTAGAATGCCCTGGTCCCTGATGATATCCTTTGGGTAGAGTTATACTCATATAAAAATATATAGGATGACGAAGATATATAGGTTACACTATATTTTACATGGGAGTAATGAAGATGGAGACTTAGATAAACATGAGAACTGTCTCTTTAGTATTTTAGATAGAATAATCTGGTTAGGTTCTTGTACTAGTTTCCAAATTTTAGGATCATATTTAGAGTGTTGTGGTTTAGGATTATTATTTTTTTGGATCATTGCATAAAGTTTTAAGGGATTATGATCCATGGTACATGTGAAATGAATCCCTAATTACTAAATTTTAAGTATACATTCAATGTAAGGGGAACCACATAAATATTATGTATCTAAGGCCATCCTAAGAGAATGTTATAGATCAAATAATTTGGCTTAACTTGGCAAAAAGTGAGAAATGTATAGGGACCCACAATAATATTCAATGCTATTTATCTTAATATATCATGAAATATTATAAAATCCCTTGATGCTCATATTAGATGGTCCCAAGCTTAAAGGTCCAATGTCAATTAAGTGAAGAAAAGACATGTTGAAAATGTTATGTCCTAAACCATTATCCACAAGAAATCAATTTATCATTTTGTTATAAATGCATACCTATATGTAGAGTGGAAAATAACCATTTATAATATGTTGATGTAGTGAATCCTAATTTTCAAAGGATATATTGTGTTCAATCCATTTCAAATAATTTAAGAAAGATGCCACATATAATGGTTTGACATTATAAGGGAGTAGGGTCATACACAATGCATCGAAAAGGATATCCTTGTGATGGGTTAAATGGTGCATCAAGTCCAAAAGTGAGGCTTTGGCACTAATATCCTTGGACTAGGTGGTAAAATGACTTAGGGAGGATGATTATTTATAACACTCCCTTTGGTTCATTGTAGTATGTAGGAACGTATGTTTTAAACCCTTTATATATTAGATGGATTTAAATAGGCATGACACATAATATGTATTAACCACTAGAAAGTACTGGAACATGAAATTATTTATAGATATGTCCATGGGAAGCATGATTGTAAGATCATAACAATTAGGGATCAACAATATAAAAGATCAGTAAATCTTATTTTTTTATGTTTAAAAGTTTAGGCTCACTAAATGTTTAACCCTAAAATGAAAATATCTATATGGGTTGGGCCTACCTATATCATACTAAAGGGATATATAAAAAAGAATAATCACAAGTATAATAATCTGATCTACATTAGGCCAATTAGGTGCTAAAATCAAATATAAACATACTTTGAATTTCATATCCTAAGAATATTATAAATATAAAAAGTAAAATAAGCTATATATGAAAATGAAAAATAAGCAATATACTTAGCAAGTTCTGATGCTAACACAATGTTAGATATGGAACATATAAGAAGCAAACTAGAAAAATATTCTAGAATAGTCAATTAATTCTAGATTGGATGCTTATAGAGCTTTGAAAAACCTATTAGAAAAGGATGTATCTACCTCTATAATTCTAGGTTTTTATTTTACTTCACTATGGTGCATTTAAATCTAGGTCATGGATTGCCACTCCTCATGAGATTAAAAAACCCTAGATTTTCATATTTATGGTTACCTTAGGTAAAAATGGATTCATGAGAACATAGTGTGCATCTAACCACAAAGACCCCTCTGTTAGTGAGAATTTCCTACATAGCCAATACCTTGAATAGGTCCTCATATTGATGTAGTTCTACCCTATGTGCTGGCTTGTGTGTGAATCATGTGATATGTGAAACCCAAGTACAATATTGACCTAGATTTTAAATTAAAAAATATATCTCTTAGCCTATTACTTTAGTGATTCATACCTATAGATGTTTTATTCATATGATTGGTATGTAAATAATTAAGTTTTGCTCAATTTAACTCTTGATAGAGTGAGTTTGATAATTCACCTTTGTCTACCTTGTTATTTTTTAGTTAAGGAATGAATTATACTTCATCTCTGATTTATATAAATCCATTTTGAGAAGTAAATCACATTAAATAACTTAAGATGACCATTAAAATACACATCATTTGAAAAATATAATACTTTAAGGCACTAGACACTTGCATCGGGTTAGGACCCCAGGATCTACACTAGTGTCTATCTCAAACATTAATATCTAGGAAGAAAAAAGTAGGTAAATGTTTACAACTTGCAGAGGTGGAATTTTATTACATTTTAATCATTCTTGGCAAGATATAAGGTTTGGGTCATCAACATAAGACTAGTCAAACTAAGAGATAGGCTAAGGGTTATAAGATAAAGAATATGCAAGACTTGTAGAAGTGGGATAAGTCCAAAACTGAGAGGAACAACTAAGGTCTAAGTTTTCCAAGTGTAGAAGACTAAGGTGTTATATAGTCCATAAATTTTATCTAAAAGTATAGTAAAATAATATTAAATATAATCTATATATTTAATATAATTATTTAGAATTTTTTATGGTCTTTTAAAATATCTCTTTGATATGGTATCCAAAACATGATTGTATTTTACAATTTAAAATTGCAAATATATAATACCCCATCATGAGACTACCTATGTTGTGATCATGGGAGTCACCCCTCATAGTTATTATTATATCATGGTAAATTTTAGCATCAAATATTTGTTAATTCATGAATATTCCATTTTTTTTTAATGTTTGGTGATGTTTTAGGGTCAACAAATGGGTCTAGATCACCAACAATTTAGGAATATAAAATATTTTTTGGGTTAGATCACCAACCATTTACATTAATATCTTAGATACCCCATCATGAGACTACCTATGTTGTGATCATGGGAGTCACCCCTCATAGTTATTATTATATCATGGTAAATTTTAGCATCAAATATTTGTTAATTCATGAATATTCCAATTTTTTTTCTTTTTTTTTTTTAATGTTTGGTGATGTTTTAGGTCAATAGATGGGTCTAGATCACCAAAAATTTAGGAATATAAAATATTTTTTGGGGTAGATCACCAACCATTTACATTAATATCTTAGATTACCATTCAATTCAGAGAGAGAGAGAGAGAGAGAGAGAGAGAGAGAGAGAGAGAGAGAGAGAGAGAGAGAGAGAGAGAGAGAGAGAGAGAGAGAGAGAGAGAGAGAGAGAGAGAGAGAGAGAGAGAGAGAGAGAGAACAACTTCCCCTGGCTCCCATATCAGACAAGGCAACCAATACATAATTTATGTTGATGATTCAATTATCATAAATGATCTAGGGAAAGCATTTTATATAGGAAATCAATCTAATTCTCACAAATTTAATAAAAAATACACTACTGTTGTGGCAAGCCTCAAGTCAATAAATCCATTGCAAACTATATCTATGACACATAGATTACAATTTAAGGTTAAATATGCTACAAGTTTAGGGAATGAAAGATACTGAAATCCTCAATTCTTACATTCACTAAAATTGTAGCATATTGAACCTTTAATTTCAATCTTCACATCATAGATATAGTTTGTAATTGAATTGTTGACTTGAGGCTTGCCACAACACTAGTTAATTTGGTATTAAATTTGTGAGGATGAGATCGATTTCCTATAGAAAATGCTCTCCCAAGATCATTTGTGATGATTGACACATCAACATAAATATCAATTGATTGAATATTGTCATGTAATGAGAGTTATCTCTAAATTCCTCAGCTTGGTTTGGCTCTCTAGATGATGGTCATTAATCTTGAATTACATGTAATAGTTCAATCTTTAGGTCACCAAGGGTTTCATATTTTTATTGACTGATAATTGTTTCATCCTTGTAGTATATTCATCAATTTAAGTGATATTTTAGCAAATTTTGATGACTTTTGACACATTTAATTATCATATTTTACTATTTGTTATCATTGTCATCTAAACCGTGCCCCACATCTTCATAATAAACATTCTTAACCATTTTTTTGGTTAGATCAAATGATTTTGGATTATTCTAGTGTTATACAATAGATCAATGACATTGGTTACTAGAGGTAGCTTGACCAGTTCTTGATTTAATATTTTTCTTATCAACTTTCATAAATAATGGTAATACTTGTAAAAGAAGAACCATCATTTTTTATAACTCCTAACACATGGAATCTAAATTCCCCTTACAAACCCCTTATAAATTTGATTTATATTCATATTCAAAAATATCTCATTAAACAATTTGAAATTCCTATTTCTCCAGGATTTAGCTAGGTAAATCTATATTATGGAATCAGAACTATATTTTGAAATCTAATCATTATACCATGTACACATCTAGCTACTAAACAATCTACAAAATGTATGGGCTTGGTAAGTTTTTCAAAACATATTTTCTTAGCATGGTGAATTATTGTGGGTGGAGTTGAAGGGGGCATTGGGATGATAAATCTAATGTGTAACATGTTTAAAATGAGGGATGAGGGTATATTTATTAGAATAGAGAAGTGACCATGAAAAATAATAGTAGATCAGTTGCAATGGTCACCTAGTAGATTGGCTTGACTTCACCATTCAACACAAGTAAATTAGTTCACCACTCAACACAACCATCTACTACTCACCATTTGATGTAACTATTATTTTGATCTATATGATATAATAATTTGTCATAGCCATCTAACATAGATGTTCAACACATCCATTTGAGGCATCCATTCAATGGATCCAACTAGTGCAACCATTTGATTCATCCCTGCTTCATATAGCCTTTTGGTGGCTCCATTCAACATCTACCTTTTAGTGCATCTAAATGGTTGGATGGAAAAAAGGAAACTATTTATTTTCACTCTTTTAGAGTCATCATAAATTTTCCATCATCCATAGAGGATTCACCACAGCTATGATTCAAATATCCATAGATTTACCAAATATTTCTAATAGGTTATCTAATAAGGCCTCTTAAAATTAACCCTGCATGAACTTATGGGTTTTAAATCTTTTGATTGAATAAAATTTATATATTGAGCTATGTATATGTTATATTCTAAGACACTTATGTGATTCTATGTATGTTTACATGATTATGATATCATAAATTTGTATAAGCACTTTATTGATATTTTTATGAGATCTTATATTTCCCTATAACATAATTATGTGGTATTTAAATTATTAATTGAAATTAATATGTAATTATGGAATATGATCTTATCTATTTATTTATGCCAATGCTTTTTGGGATTATGTATTCACCTTTTTATATCATAGAGATACTAGGATGCATATGGTTTTCTATGTAGATGACATGAATTGAAACATACATTTATACTAATATTGATATGAGTTGATATGGGATATGTACATTTTACATCAAAGTCATATTTGAGGTAACATGACATAATGGGAGATCCAAAAGTGGACATCCACTTTGCATATGATAAAATACAAAACAACTTGATCTCTTGGGTAGTTGGTGGTTCTCAATTAAATAAAAATATACATGTTACATTTTGATGTATATAAACATGAAATCATAAATAAGTAAGAATGATATACAAAAGGGTGTATTTCATGTGAATATGCCAAATATGAGATTATGAGTAATTAAAGACAGGAAATAAAATGAAAGGGACTTAGATTCCAATGGGAAAGATAAATTGTGAGTAATTAAGAAAAAATACATAGGCCAATGGTAAAAAAAATAAATAGAAAAACTAAATATTTAAAGAAATATCAGTCAAAATACATGAAAAATTAAAGAGGTAAAGAATTCCATTTCTTGTTATTATCCTTATATCAATGCAAGTATACTAGGAGATTTGATGCATCTGACAAAAATAAAATAACAATAAAAGAAAACTATGTACATATTTTGAAATGAAAGAAAAAAATGTTGAGAAGGGATTGGTAGAAATTTATTATTATTATTATTATTATTATTATTGTATAAAGGATATATAAAACAAAAAAATGAGCATTCGAGGGGGATAAATAGTAAGAAAAATATATTAGAGAAGAGTAATTTGAAAAATATAATGATAACATTATAATGCTATGAAAAAGGTAATGTCTCAAGAAGTGTTTCAATTGGCCTTAATATTGTTTATGATTTGGCTATATGAACAATCTACATTTTTTTTTATAAGCCTTGTGATTGTGTTTTATTAAATTCTATTTTTGAAGGATTAAATTTAGTTAATGATAGTTGATTTGATTTTTATTTCTAACAACCTCTTTTTTGGGTTTATGCTTTTGTAAAATAGTGGTTGAACTATTTTTTAGTTTATGTGACTTTTCTTATTAGTTTATTTATTTCATTCCTCTATGATTTATTTGGGTGGAATAAAGAAGAAGAAGAAGAATGTTTAGACTTCTAATTACAATGGGTTCCTTGGGTATTGTTTCTTATGTAGCATAAAGGCCTCAACCAGGGTGTGGGATAGGTGGTTAAGTCTTAGACTAGTGGATTTAGGGGACATTATATTATATGGTGTAAGATATTTCCATTCCCAATCTAATTATTACTTTTCATGTGTTATATTCCATGATAATGCTAAGATATTAAGCTACTATGGGATTGGGGACTCTATGTTCATTACAATAATTTATAGTCTTGAGCATTTATTTGATTTATTAAAATTACAATTAACTTGAATTTATTTGGTTACATTTTTAATGGGGTATGATCCCTTATATATTCACCAATTTCAAACCATTTCTTGTCAACTATTGATCCTAGATAAGACTATTTCGCTTTCTCTCTTATTTACATAATTTAGATTTATAATGAAATAATAAGATGTCTTAACATCACTGGCTATAGAATAACAAGTAAAAAAAAATCTAGATTATTTAGTGAATAATAGAATCAGTAGTCAGATGATTCCTTAATACACCTTTATAGACTATTTTCACTCCTCGTGAAGGTGGTGGGGTGTAACATAGCATTGAATCCTCTCCTCATTCAGTATCTAGTGGTTTGAGTGTCTAAAAATAACAAATAAATATGCTTCTTCAATATTATGATGCACACATATTGAATTACATTTATGTTTTTATAAAATTAAGAACTGAAGCATAAACTATGTTTGATTTAAATTTCATAAAATATGAGAATCATACGTTGAATATTATTATGCTATGTTGAGGTATACGCTATAATTTTATATTTTCATTATTAGAAACATTGACCTTGTTTCTAATATTGGGACTTGTTGTAGCAAGTTAATACATTAATACATTTCTAGATAGTTGAGTAGTTAATATTATACAAAAATGAAGATAATTTTATGTTTGAATTATTAAAATACTATGGGTAGTTGGCATGCACATGACAATATACTGTAGACATAAGGATGCTTTTGGATGAACATAAGAAATGAGACTCGGAATTTTATTTGGCTTGAATGGTAGACTTTATATTAAAGGTTACCATTATCTATTTTAAGAATTATGTTGCTTAATAGTAGTGTATCTTAATATCTAAATTTTTAGTTTGAATCATGCATATGGATAAGCTAAATTGATTTAGAATATGAAGTCATGTTTTATAAGAAAGGAATATTTAAACTATTTGTTTTATGTGTTGCATAAATTACATTGGCCTAAAGTGTGATCTTAAAAAATATTCTAAGAAAATCTACCCGTAGATAAACCAAGAGTCTTCTAGGATAAGTGTTATCCATGGTGCATCGAATTTAATTAAATTCATTATAATATTGGGTAATAGAAGGATTATGTAAACATGTAAACCTCAGTGAAGGATTGTTTACATCTCAAAAGTTGTATATGCATATTTCAACATCAAAACATTAAGATAACATTTTCCCTACCATTTATAAATTATGATAATATTTATTGCCTTTAGTGATATCATTATGAATTGCATATGTCATCTTATGCAAGTTTACGTAGGTCACCTATGTTGGAATGTATTACCTAGGTAAGAAAGGCAAGGTCATTTTTACTGAAGACTTTGTCACTTTTGAATTATAGTCTAATATAATTTTATTATTAAATTAATTCAACATTTGAATTTAAATTTATCTTAAACCACCAACTTTAGTCTCATTTTTATTGAAAAAGTTGAAAATTTTCACCACTTTACCCTTTTTGGGATAGTCATGTGTCTCTTTCAAGTTGGATCAAAATTCTACCAACCCTCAGTTTGGTATAAATTTCATTTTGGGATTATAAATATGTGAGGATATAAAAAAGTGACACATGGTAGGCTAAAAATTATTCATATTCATAAAGATTTGAAATACCCATAGTATCATGAATGATAACAAATTCAAGAGACCATGAAATTGTGGCAAGTGGAAAGGTTTTGAGTGATTCACATCCTCATAATATTTAGTTCCTATCATAGCATCATGAGTGACTATGAATTTTTGAGACTATAAAATCATGACATGTGGCATGCCCTAATTTCCTTGTAATCCCAATATTTTGACCTCATCATAGACTTATATATACATCATGAGAGTTTGGGCATAAAATAAATATTGCATGGAACTAAGAAAAGCCTTAGGCCATATCGTAAGTCATTATTGTTCAAGTAGGAGTGTGAGTAATATGAGGGCATAATAATACACCAATTAAGTCAATTCATCATGTCATATTAAATCCAAAGATGAATTCCATAAGAGTTCATGATACAGACAAGAAAAATGTAGGTGGTGAATAGATAGTGAGTGAAGTGTCTTATATGCACCCTTAAGTTATAGAGATATGTAGATGCCAAATCCACTACTCGATTGATAATTAGATAATCATAGTCAATTAATACTTGATTCAACCAAATTTTGGAATGAATAATTAAGTGTTAAGGATGAAATTAAATTATTAATGGGATGATTAAGCCCCATTTTACTATAAAAAAGTAAGCCTAAAATCTAGCTAAGGATTTTATTTGACATCACATAAGATTAAATTTATAAACATTATATAAGGTTTTGGATGTTCAAAATATATTTATGAAATTTTTTTAAGTCCCAAAACAACCTAAATGATATATTATCTCAAGGTCTCATAAACCCAAGGTTTTAAGATTGTAAAATGGCATGTGTCAGTGTTATTTTAGTTTTATTGTCTTATACATATTAATATTATGGGATTAATTATGGAAATTATCATGAGCCAATTACGTGAAAGCATGTATGTGTGTTGTGTGTGTGCCTATACTTTCGCATGTTTTGTTCATCTTTTTATTGTTTCTAGAAGGAAAAAAATGTATCTGGTTTTAGAGTAGAACATACGGGTGATAAACATTGGTATTAGAACATGGTTTAAGAAATTTGGTCTTTTTGGACCAATAATGATTTTTTTAAAGTTGTGTTAATAATCTATTTCTAAATTATTAACAAGGATTTACTTTTGAGAATCAAAGCTAACCATATTTGAATTGTATTATAACTATACAAGATGAATAGTGATTGTAGTAGAAAGGGAAAAGAGTATGAGTCTTTGTATGAGGTTCTGCTACTTGGGGAATCTAGTAGAGGTAGAGAAGAAGACACACTAGAAAGATATATTAACTTATAAACCCTTATTTTACTAAGAGACTTGATGTATTTGATGTTTCAAAAAAAATTCAAGGACTAGAAGAAAATCTTAAACCTTTCTATGAGCAAAAACATGAACATATTGATCACCAAGAGGGAGAGATCTTAGCCTAGTTCATGTAAGATATAAATTTATAAATGGATATTTTTGTGGTATTAAATAAGTCTTACAAATATGATAAATTGGGGATAAGACATTATGGAAAAGGGTCTTTTACTACCCCCACTTCGATGTGGTTATGTGAACATGAATGAATGCATGTTTTTATCATAATATACATATAAAGATTTTTAAATGTGTACATTAATTTTATTTTAAAAGAGTGGATGGATTATTTATACATATTTAATCTAACCTTTCAATCATATATGTGTTTGATGCCTCTAGGAAAAGTTTGAATTATTATAGGTAGTTAGTGTCGTTATAGATGATTTAAATTTTGAATTTTTGAGTTTTTTAATTTAAAACAAAAGCATAAAAATGAATACACCAAGATATTATTTACCCAAAATTCTATAACAAACTACTCTAATAGGTGTTGAAACATACAAAAAAATTATTTAGGAGTCACTAGGGTCTATATCACTTCCAAATCAAGGAATTAGATAGATTATGTTTAGTCTCACTTAAGTTATCTCAAGTTGTGTCAATGTTGAAAATAATTAAAAATTTACCTTGACATATACCCCTTTTTTGAGCTACCGGTTGAATATATGTTTTGTAATCACTCATATAAAAATATAAAGTTAAGTTCCTCATATGTTAAGAAAATAATATAACAAAAGTATCATTATTTTGAAAAATATATAAGGAATTTTAAAATATCCATTTCTAATATGTTATTTTTAAAATTTAAAATAGTTTATAATATATCTCATTCTTGTTATGAAATTTGGAATAATTTATGAGCCATAATTATTAATACCAAAATTGAAAACAAAATTTCTAAGAGAAGATTATTTGTTGGAATCAAAATTCAGAAAATCTTTCTAAGATAATATTGTTTATTGGTTTCAAAATACAAAAGAGTTTGTATGCCAATTGTTTTTGGTGGTTTCAAAAATCAAAACTATTTCTAAGTCAAACCTATTTTTTGTATTTTATCCATGCACTCCAATCATATGAAACATGTATCTTTAGTCACTCTTATTCACACAACCAAATTCATGGAAGTTACTTTTTATTCATTCATTCAAAGTATTTATCAGATTTAACATCCATATGCAACCATTTGGCTATTTTTTTTCACTTTTATTATTCATGGATGCCTCATCAGGCTTAGTTTTCAAAACACATCACTATGACTAATAATCATTTTCAAAACACATCACTGTGAGTTATAATGATTATATTTTACAAAATCAACTAAACTAATCTTCAAGTGGGTTATTGATGTGTTTCATATTCACACTTATTGTCAAGTCTACCCTAAGTATAGTTGTTATTTTACAAAGGGTAAATGGTAGGTTTTTTTTAATTAGGGACCTAGACCCTAGAAAAGAAACTCACAACCAAGGCTTAAGAAACCAAATATTATAGAAAGCATGGAAACACTACAACACAAAATAGAAAAAAAATATAGATAGCTAAAAAATAGTTGACAATTAGCCATTGAAATACTTAGACATTTGAGTTCAAAGGGTGAAAAACAATGAATCTGTTCTCCTTTCACCATACCAGCTATTGTAAAACTACTTCTGAAGCTGCTTCCTAGCTTCATTATGGTCTTTCAGCCTATGATCCTTTCATAGTATATTCTTTTCTAGATCTGAGTATCATATTGGAAGGTTCAACGTTATTTTTTCCATGTCATTTTTTATTTTCACTGACCACAATCCATTATTTCTCATCCCCTTCATCTAGATAAATAGGAATGGTAATATGGAAAGAATCATTTGATTGATATTTTTTGGTATAGTTATTGGCTAAAAATCTAAATTAGGTTCATAGTTAAATTTTGTTTCCAAATAGATTATATCACCTTCAATAGGATTTGATAATATATTCTCTTTAAAGGGCACCTCTTTCTTTAGACCTTAAGGAGTTTCAAGCACTTCATTAGCTGAATCGAAATCCACATTTCCCATATCAGTAAGTTCTAAAATGGTATCCTTATAATAATAGACAACCCTCTTCTTTTTAGATAATATTATAACTTGAAGCTAAATATCCTATAGAAAAATCTTCGACCATGAAAAGATAAACCCACATGATCGAGAGTTTGTTTCTAAGTTCTATCCTTAATCTTAAGTTTAATAAACTCAATTATATCCATATAAAAGTATATATTGGCAAGAAATTTAGCATATGTGGGATGGATAAATTTGAAATAAATATGATATACTTTCAAAAAATATCCTGAATAATTTCCTGCCAATTTAAAGCAAAATGAAGTTCAAAACTGAAGTTGTAAGTGAGGTAACCTTGCCCATATTGTCCTGACATTGAAATTTTTAGTGAGAGGGTTAAAAACAAGAAACCATGACTTGTATAATAACATGTTATTCTCTTAAATCCATATTATATCCTTAAAGACTACCTCACATTCCTCAATATTGTTAAATATAACCATAAGACCCCTATTATAGATGGGAAAATTCCAGTGAACTCTTCAAGAGATTATTATAATTTTATATGATTTAGATATTGAGATCCTTGAGAGAAGGCCAAAAATTATAGAAAAAACAAATCATCCCAGATTTAGCTAAGAATTTATCTGGCTTCAACTTTATAGTAATATTTCCCCATTTAAGTAAGATCGTAGGGCTAGATATAAAAGTTTATAGGGGCTTCCCCTGACTCTTTCTTCCATTGACTTTAGTAGTTTTAGTTTCTTCCACATGTGAGGGATGCTTCTCCCCATTAAAAAAGGCCTTCCCCTAGTCCATATCTACAACTATATCTCCAAGGAAAATACCTTCAACATCAATAAAAGGATCAAATAAGTCCACATAGCACTGAGGCTTACCAAATGACTATGTCACCATAAAAAATATAACCAAACCCTGACCTTATTTAACTAAATCATGATCCTCTCCTTTCCCATTTGGTGATTCACCATGCAATCTTACCACTTGATCCTCATTATTCACTACATTAAAAGTCATTGCTCCATCATAGCGATGGAACCCTAGATATAATTATTACTAAGGTGAGATTTAATATGTGCCCATCATTATTTTATGAATATTTAATGTGGTAGTTATTCACACATGTGTGAGAAGGGTTAGGTGTAATATAGGAAATGATCACACCTTTTATTCCATTAATAATAATATCCCACTCACTTCTTGATTTTATTGTATAAGGAACCTTTATGTCCTTGTTTAAAATAGATCCTATATTCAATTATCCATAAGTAGTGGAGATGTAGTCTCTTAGGATATCTTGTTCTAATGAAACCATTGTTGGTTGCACATATAAAATATATATTATGTTTAGTTAACACAATGTAAATTTAATTAGTGATTATGTTTCTATTTTCTAATTACATTATGTGGATGGGGTTTATGATGAAGTTCCAAGGCTTTCTCTTTCATGACATGATTTTTTTGAAAATATTTATTTTTCCCATTTATGGCATTAAGCTATGGTGTTATTATAATCCTCCTCCTTGATGATAGATTGTATTTTAACATGGAAATAAACGGATTTAAAATTATATTTAAGTGTTTTAATTTATAATTTCAATAATTCACAACTATTAAACAATACATATTATGGGCATCATATTATTATTATGGCCCTAGTCATTGAAAGTAGGTATGTCCCATCCTATGCTTTGAAACACCACACACACTTTTTTTTTAAATTAATGGTAAAATTAAGTTTTTAAGAGGGACCCTACCCTTTACATGAAGTAAACAGGTATGGTCACCAACCAAATACAAATATATTACCCTAAAAAAATATCTAAAGACACTTCTTTGAAACATGACACACACTTCCTTTATTGTGTGATTGTCATAACACACTTCTTGTAAAAATAATTATATGATAAAATGAATTTAATTAAAATTTTATATAAAAATAACATATGTAAACTATAAAACATAACTTTACAATAACATAATATAAAATTTATATATTTTTAATCAGTCTATATATGTTTGGTCACCTCATATGATGAGTCCCTTGCTGCCTTTTTTACAATATTACTGCATAACCCTTTAGTTAGTTACTTTTATTTTCTATATTAATTTAAATATTTTAAAAATATTTAATTAAAATAAAATTTTAACATATCAATAATTTCGTTAATTAACTTAAAGGTCATATATATATATATATATATATTCTATTTTAGCCATTTTTCACATAAACCATTTCATGTGTGTCTATCTATTTTTAGAGGTCATATATTTATACTTTTTCCTTGATTTATTACATAATATTAGCTTTGAAAATAAAAAATATGAAAAAATATTAAAATATTATAGCATTTTAAATCTTTTATTTATGTAACATAATTACCCAAAATATTATAGCATTTTAAATCTTTTATTTATGTAACATAATTACCCTCTAACACCTCTTTATTCTCCTAAACCCTTATGGTGCATATTTTTCATATTAAAGTATCCTTATAGTTGTGGGAATTCCCAAGTCTTTCCAAATCATAGTGACCAATTTTGTGGGTTTCAAAATAGTATTTTATACCATTCGAGATAGAGATATGAATTAAAAAATTCTAATTTAGTCAACTATTATTTTCATGAAATTTGTGAAAGCAAAAAAATAAATATTGAATATATTAAACTTTGATAAATCTCTATGAATGAAAAAAAAAATTGAAAATAAAATAAACTATTAAATCATAAAATAAATAAATTAAAATAATTAAATAAAACATATTAAAATAATTAATTTCCGTAGCCATATATTAATATCTTTATATTATCATTTAAATATAAGTCCTTTCTGATATTGCCTCTAAATCAATATCTATATTGCTCATGAATAATATGTGAGGGTCATTCAACATCTATGACCTTGTTATGGGGAGTACTATTTCATTGTCGTCCTCTAACCTTAACGCTTTCTTGATTATCTCTTTGATACTAATGGAACAAACTCTTACTATGTGGGATTTTAATTTTGTTTCTTATGAGAATTAAAAGAGAGCCTTGTGAATGATGAGGATTTTAATTAAAATTCTAGGATATTATAAATTAAATAATTTAAAATTATAAAAAATACATATCTTTATATAAGCGAGTCTCTCATAGTAGGTGAAGGATGCTTACTTCTCTCAGTGTCTTTATAAGTAGATAATTAAATTGTATTAAAAAATTTTAATGATAAGAAATGATTTTTAATTAAAAATTAAATTTTAAATCTATACCTCTATATAGGCGATTTAATAGGAAAAAAATTAATGGACATTTACTATCCTAGCTCCCACATCCTCTCATTGGTTTATATTGAGACTAAACCTGTCATGCATAAATTATCTTATATTTTTTCAATAAAAATATTTCTTTGTTAATTAAAAAACAAACTAAAAATTTATACGTCTATGCAAAATCCTTATAGACATATTAACTTGCTTATCTTTGTCAATTGGGTCATGCATGCCCCTATAAATTGTAGACCTATCATTATCATGTTATATAATTATAATTGGTCTAAGAAGTATATATTTTTTTATTATATAATATGCTATACACTATACTTTTATAATGGGTGCATATAATTAAACAGGTGTGTACTCTTGGAAGAGTGTCAAGCATGTTTATAATTTTTTTTTGAAATCTTCCTCTATGTCACATTGTAAAAGATGAACACTAATCCAATAAAAACATAGGCATCCAAAGGCCTCTTGATAATAATCTTAGGATGGTATTCCCTAATTTCAGCATCACATCATCTTTAATATCTAAAAAATAGCATGCAAAGGCTATATAAAAAAATGGAATGCACAAGAAATTACATCAAATTAACGATTTTTCAAGTATACTATTTTATCTTTTACTTTACATTTACAACTATCTTTCAAAATTTAAACTATTCAAATAATGAGAGAAAAAATGTTAAATCCACATAAAAATATATAAAATCAAAAAAGAATTATTACCATTATACAATATAATTTTACATAATGTAAATAATCATGAAATGTTACATGACAATTTTTTGAAAAAATTCAGTGAAAAATAAAATTTAGTTTATACATTATTTTAAGGCATGCACAATTAATTTTCAATTTAAAAAAAATATTCAATTCAACATCAAGGTCTTTAATAGAATATAATTTCCAAAATCTATTTAACTTTAAATTTATGTGCTTTCTATTGTTGACTCTCTGAAATGAGCAATACCTGCAGGATTAAAATTTGGAATGGTTTGGTTTGATGCTCTACATAAATAATGTTAGTATGTTCCATTTTAAATTGTGAAACCTCTTAAGATGTGCACATACATCACAAGTTGATAAAACAAAAAAATATATAATATTTATAATGTCAATTAAGTATTTTCATTATTTTTTTAAATTGTGTCTTTAATAATTATAAAATTAGTTTATTTATTTATTTATAAATTAAAAAATATAAAATTAACATACATGACTAACCTCTAATAATTGAAGTTAAAAAAACAAACAGAAAAAAGAAATAATTTAAGTCTTGAGATCTAAGGAAACGGGCGCAATTGATAAACACAGTCCGATTATTTACTGAAATTTATAGACACTTACAAAATATAATAAGTAATCTTTACAAATAAAATACTTGTGTTCCTAAAAATATATACACAAATGATCGGGTTCACTGCAGTGCAAAAATTTGGCTGGGCTCTTAGAACACTGCTCATGAGGCCGCCCGCACTTACAATGTCGCCGTCTATTATCTTCTCAGACACAAGGCGAAATTCAAATTTCCCAAAATTCCGTACCACTCATTCCGTCTGCGTCTTCACTTTCCCATCACCAGATTCAGCTCATCGCAGCCAAATACGCACTTGTCCAAATCTCCTCAACCACATCGTATTGATGGGAAAGTCCGCATTTCTGTCAGCATCCTTCTTTTTATCAGAAATGGAGGCGTCAAGTGACAGTCAACCAATCCCTGGACTTTGCGTTGTGGTAATCTTTGCTCGGAGACTCAGATAGCAGTCAATTCTTTAGTATTCTGTATGAATTCCCATTATTCAACCTCGCGGCATTAGAATTGACATCTCCTACTGTGGAGATGGAGTCTACATTATTCGAACCCCTGCAATATAAGTGGGCGTTGTAATATGCGGCTGCTGTTTGCAGTTGCTATGGTTCATATTTAATACCACTCGCGAGTGGCAATGAAAGAATGTACGTATATGATAATGTTGGTAAAGAATATTCTAGAACGACATATAAAGATGGACAAAGTATGATAATATAGTTAAACCAGTAACAACTAATAAAGGTACTTTTGAGCGGTCCGTTTTTAAAAAATGTATTTATGAGTGGCTGATGATTGGTGAATAATGAAATAGATAAATGACGAAATACAATGAACGCTCGTTATCAATTTAAAAACATACATGATGAAGTATGATAATGTAGACAATAATCACTCTCTTTATAAGTATGTTAGACTCGAGACATTTGTGGTCTTTCAAAATTTCAAACTTGTGCACTTTAATTTGGTATTTACATGTATATAAGTTTTATTTGTTTTTGTTTAATTAATTAAAAGGAATATTAAATTTTAAATTAATATAAAATTAAAAAATTAAAAAATATTAAAAATAGGTTAGTTTTAAGTATTGATTATTTAATAATTATAAATATGACGTATTATAATATAATTTATTTTATATCATTAATTAAAACTTATATATTATTTACAATCAATTTTGATTTTAATTTGATCAAATATTAAATATTTATTTTTTATATATTATCATAAATATTGATTCTTTTTTGAATATTATTTCCTTCCAATTTTTTTAATTTAATATCACACATTTAATAAAAATCGTGTGTATAAGATAGTTTCATAATTTAATTTCTACATGTTATTTAACAGTTATAAGAACAATTAATTAGTTTAGACATTAATATATCTTCCTTTAAATAAACAGTTTTTTTTAATTATTATAATCTTATCTATTTGAAATATGTCAAAACATATCAATCTAAATTTATTATCTTATATTTTTCATATACTACATTAATTAATAATTCCATTATTTTTTTTACCAATTTCTTAATGATTGTTGATAAATGTTATCAATTTAGTTAAATCAATGTGTCAGTTTCGAAAAATATATCCAAAAAAACGAGGTAACCCAACTTCAACCCATTGCCATGATATTACAATTTTTTGATTGAGTTATTATGAAAAAAATTATGTGATGGTCAAATACAAATCAAATTTAAGGTTGAAAATTTTCAATTAAAATCAAATGATCATCTAAATTAATAGTTAAAATAATTATGAACAATTCAATACATTACACTTCTTAAATTAATAGTTAAAATAATTATAAACAACTCACTACATTACACTTCTGTGATAATATTATAAAATGTGTATCTATGTAATTATTATTTTTTAAATTCTTCATTTTTAAAAAACTTTCTTAATACTCTATAGTTACTTAAATTTTGGGGACATATTTCCATGACATAAAATAATTTCCCAGAATTTGAAAATGGTAAAAAAATAGCCATCAAAATAATTTATAAAAATAAATATATAAATATTTTGAGTTTATTCAATAAATAAATAATATTTTTTATTTTTTAAAATAGTTTTAGAATTAAAACTTAATATTTAAATAATTATTAAAGTAAAAAGTTTACGATTTAACAAAATAAAATAAAAATAAGATTCTCACATAGCATTGTACTAATATACTAAATATTTTAATGATTTAAAATTAAAAAAAAAAGAATTAATTAATTTGAGGCTCTTAATTCATGTCTCTAAATTTATTTTATTTTCAAAAATTAATGTCTCCACTAAAGGTAAGAATAAAAATTATATCATTAATTATAAAAAAATATTAAACATTAAATAATTTTTAAAATAATGATAAAATAAAGGATTTAAAAGGGAACATTTTCTATTATAAACTATAATAAAAATATGGAAACAAAGGCCTAAAAGAGGTAACTTTACCCGTGCTAAGTGAATAACAAGTTGAAAAAAAGGTGTAGATCTTCAATATTGACAATCAAACCTTACATATGGTTATCCCTCCCACACCATGCCATTTATGGGATAGAAGGCTCTTATTCAATAGTTTAATATATTTTCTAAATTAAATTTATTTATTTTCCTAAAAATCACCTTCATCCACTAACTATGGATAAATAAGAATACACACATCCATTGAATTGATGCGCTGAGAACTTATTATTGAAACATGAAGTACTATACCTTCATATATATAATTTTTTGAATCCACCAATATTATTTATTTTTAAATTTTCATTACTTTAAAACTTTCCATCAACATGGATTTATTCTCTCTTATTTCGGGTATTTATTAATAAAAAAATGTAACTTCAAAAATTGAATTTGGTACTTCAATCTCATCTTCACTACCATCGTTTACATTAAGATGTTCATGAAGCAAATCCTTCCACTAATAAATATTTTTATTATGTTTATATATTACGACATTTTAATGAGAATAATAAATGAATGTTGTGGATATAAATACATGTTATAGTAATGTTTCAAGTTTTTTTTTTTTTAAAAGTCATGTTAGAGTTGAAAAAATAGGAGAAATAATTACTATATTCAATGTCAAATTAATTCTTGTATTAAATTTTTTATGTTTTATAAATTTAAAGAGGGTTGTGTTGTGATATAATTACTTACCGTTATTAGTAGATGTGTAATTTTTTTGAAATATGTGAATGATGGATTAATGGAGGTCTTCTGTAGTGGTCCTCATGTAGTTTCTACCTTCCTTTATTTTAGGACTATGTTTAACTTTCTCTATAATATTTAAATAATTTTAAATATAATAGCATTAAAAGTTTTAGAGGTGATAAAAACTTTAATTACAACGTATATTTCATTATGTTTACTTTGAATGAAGGCTCATACAATAAAAATTACTAAAAATAATAAATACTCCACAAATAGGTAAATTCCAATTTCCAATCTATGTAAAAATTAATCCTCTAACTGCTACAAAAGTAGGTATATTATAATTACCCACCATGAATACCCATTGGCATGCACTAAATTCAGTGGTCAAACTTAGATATTGGGATTTTTTTAATGAAATTTTTTTATTAAACATTACCTTTAAAATGTTAGTATATTTGAGAGTATAAAAAAGGAATATTAAAGATAATTTACATAATTATTATAATTCTTTAAATTTTTTGATGGATTATTATAAATCTCTCTTTGACAGGATATTCAAAAAAATGATTGTATTTTATAATTTAAAAATGTAAATATGTAGTATCTTGTTTTGAGATTATCTATTTTGTGATTATGTAAGTCACTTTCATGGTTATTATTATATTATGGAATTCATTTTTTTTTTAATATTTGAATTAAATAAACTCTATATATTAATGCATTTATATTATATGGAAAGATACTACGTGATTACATGATTACGAGATTATGAATTTTTGTAAGCACTTTATTTTTATGATATTTTATATTTTCTTATAACATGATGATGTGGTATTTAAATTATTTTATTGAAATGAATATATCGTGATGGACTAAGATCTTATTTATTTATTTGTACCATTGTTTATTGAGATTTTATATTCATCTTGTTATACTATAGAGTTACTGTAATGGATATGACTTTTTATGTATATGACATAAAGGAAACCTAAATTTAAACTAATGCTTAGATTAGTTGGTATGCGATCTATACATTATCTATCTGGGTGGTACTTGAGGTGACATAACATAATGAGATATCTAATAGTGGACATCCATATTGCACACACCAGAATAAACAACACCTTGATCTCTTGGGAAGTTGGTGGTTCTTAATTAAATGAAAATATACATGTTACGTTTCAATGTATATGAAAACGGAATCATATACAAGCAGGAATGAAATACAAAAAAGTGTATTGCATGTTAATGTGTCAAATTTGAGATTATGACATAAAAAGAAAGAGACTTCGATGCCAATGGGAAATATAAATCAGTAATTAGGAAGAAAGCCATAGCCATTGGTTAGAAGAATAAATGGAAGAGTTGAATATTTAAATAAGGATCATTCAAAATATATAAACAAGTGAAGGTGTAAATAATTCCCATTCTTATTTTTGTCCTTCGATTAATACAAGTAGAGTAGGAGCTTTGATGCAGCTGACAAAAACACAAGAACAAGAAAAGAAAATGGTGCACGTATTTTGAAATGCGAGAAAACAAAATTATGAGAAGGGATAGGTAAAATTTAAGGATTATTATAGGAAGGATATAGAAAACAAAAAAAGACCATTCATGGGAGATAACTAGTAATAAAAGAAGATTGGAGAAGAGTAATTTGAAAAATATCATGATAACCATTATACTGCTATGAAAATGGTAACGTCTCAAAAAGTGTTTCAATTGGCCTTAAACTTGTTTATGGTTTAGCTGCATGAAAAATTTACATTTTGTTTCAATGAGCCTTATGATTGTGTTTTATTGAATTCCCTTTTTTTAAGGAATAAATTTATATAATGATCTTTGATTTTATCTTTATTACTAGAAACCTATTTTGTGGGTTTATGCTTTTGTAAACGGTGGTTGAACTATTTTTTTAGTCTATGTGACTCTTCTTCTTGTTTTATTGTTTATTTCCTTCCTCTATGATTCTTAAGGTCGGTCGAATAAGTCTTACAATTGGTAATTGCATTGGGTTCATTGCATATTCTTTGTTATGTAATATACAAGCCTTTGTCAGAGTGTCAAATAGGTGGTTAAATCTTAAACTAATGTCTTTAGGGGACATTGTATTATGTGGGATAAGATATCTTCAACAAGTGTAATCTAATTATTATTGTTAATGTGTTACATTCCTTGATAAGCTGATATATCAATTTAATATGGGAATGCGGTCCCTATATTCATTAGGATAAATTTCAATCTTCAACACTTATTTGGTTTCTAAAAATTACAATTGACCTATATTGACTTGGTTACATTTGTTTTAATGGAATGTGATCTCTTTTATGTTCACTAGTTTTGAAACATTTATAGTCAATTTTTGATCTTGCATAAAACCATTTCACTTTCTCTTTTATTTAAATAATTTAAATTTGTAATGAAGTAGGAATATGTTTTAGAATTATTGGGTACAAAATAAAAAAATTAAAAAAAGTGATTTTTTATATTGAATAAAATACTTGGTAGTTAGAGGATACCTGAATATCTCATAATAGATAGTTTCTGAAAATAATGTATATCCATGTATCGTATAACCTATAAATATACATATCACCCACTCAATAAATATTGTTAGAAATATGTGTAATTTATGTATATGAATCATTTATATATCAAGTATGACGAACATAATGTGACAAGGTGTAAATTTATGCATAGGGCATAAGGGCTTATAAATAAAATAATAAAAGGTATTTATGTAGCATAAACCTAAATCATAAGACAATAGAAATATTTAATGATCACATGAAATGTTACATCTCAATTCTTCAGTAGAAAAATTTACTAGATTATCTATGGATATTTATAGTTGAATTTTTTTGATTTAACTATTTAATGTCATGTATGTTATGTACCTAATATTTGATTCTATATACTATGTGGATGCATAGGTTGGTTTCAAAATTTAAAATAGTTTCTAAGATATCTCATTCTAGTTTTGAATTTTGGAACAACTTTTAAACAATAATTAGTACCAAAATTGAAAACAACATTTATAAGAGAAAATTATTTTGTTGGAATCAAAATTCAAAATAATCTTTCTAAGCTAACATTCTTTGGTGGTTTCAAAATACAAGAGTTTCCAAGGAAATTTTTTTTGGGTGCTTTCAAAATTCAAAACTATTTTAAGACAACTCTATTTGTTGTATTTTACCTAGCATTCTGGTCATATGGAACATGTATCTGTAGTCAATCTTTTTCACAAAACCAGATTGATGGAAATTATTTTTAATTCATTACTTCAGAGTCTTCATCATATTTAATAGTCATTTATAGTCATTTGGCTATTTTTTTGCTCTTTTATTACTCATAGTCACCTCATCAGGCCTAGTTTTTGAAACACATAATTATAAGTTTAATAATTATTATATTTTACATCACCTAAATTGGTCTTCAAGTTGGGTGTTGATGTGTTTCATATTCACTCTTATTTTCAAATCTACCCTAGGTATAATTTTTACTAAGGTGAGATTTAATATGTGCCTAATATTATTTTATGAATATTTAATTTTGTAGTTATTCTCACATGTAAAAGAAGGGTTAGGTGTAATTTAATAAATGATTACACCTTTCATTTTAGTAATAATAATATCCTCATTTAATATCCTAATAATATTATTTTATGATAATGAAAAGAGGGCCCTGTGCATGATGAGGGTTTGCAATAAAATTCTAGGACATTATAATTTAAATAATTAATATAATTTTAAGTAAAAAAATTATATATTTTTGTGTAAGCGAGTCTTTCATAGTAGATGAAGTGTGCCTATTTGTTCTAGCACCTTCATCCTCTCCATAGTTTATATAGGAAATATATTTATCATAATTAAACTATATTTGAATTTTTCAATAATAAAAAATATTTTTCAATTAAAAAGTAAAATTTTAATTTATACCTCTGTATAGGTGAATTCATAGGAACAAATGAATGGACATTTACTACTCCAAACTCTCACATCCACTTGTTGGTCTAGATAGAAAGTAAACTTATCGTGCATAAATTTAATCAAAATTTTTTAATAAAAATATTTCTTTATTAATTTTTAAAAATAAAATAAAAATTTATACACCTATGCAAGATCCTTAAAACAAATTACTCTGCTTATCTTTGTCAATTGGGTCATACATGCCCCTATAATTAATAGACCTATCATTATCATGTTATATAATTGTATTTGGTAAGAAGTACAATTTTTTAATTATACAACATACTATATACTTATACCTCTATGATGAGTGCATAGAATTAGATAATTTTTTATTATACAATATACTATACACTTATACCTCTGTGATGGGTGCATAGAATTAGATAATTTTTTATTATACAATATACTATACACTTATACCTCTGTGATATACCTTTGTGATGGGTGCATAGAATTAAATAATTTTTTATTATACAATATACTATACACTTATACCTCTGTGATGGGTGCATAGAATTAGATAAGTGGCTGCTCTTGGAAGAGTGTCTAAGGATGCTTATAAGCCTTTTTCAAAATGTTCCTGTATGTCACGTTGCAAACGATGAACACTAAATCCATCAAAAACATGGGCTATATAAAAAATGGAGTGCAGAAGAAATTACATCAAATTAGCGACTTTTCAATTATAATATTTTATCTTTTACTTTACATGTGCAACTACCGTTCAAAATTTAAACAAAACAAACAATGAGAGAGAAAGTGTTGAATCCGCACAAGAGATTTATTTATAAATTAAAAAATATCTAATAATTAAAATAAATAAATAAATAAAAATAAAAATGAAATAATTGAAGTCTTGGGATCTAAGGAAACGTGCGCAAATGATAAACACAATCCTTTTATTTACTGAAATTTATAAACACTTATAAAATATAATAAATAATCTTTACAAATAAAATATTTGTGTTGCTAAAATATTTACACAAATGATCGGGTTCACTGCAGAGACAAAATTTGGCTGGGCTCTTACGACAACTGGTCAGCACGCCGCCCGAACTTACAATGTCGCCGTCCATTGTCTTCTCAGACCCAAGACGAAATTCAAATTTAGAATGAAATACAATGAACACTCAAGTATGATAATGTAGACAATAACCACTCCCTTTATAAATTAAAAACAAGTATACATTTGTGGTCTTTCAAAATTTCAAAATTATTATTTGTGCACTTTAATTTGGTATTTATATGTATATAAATTTTATTTAGATTTGTGTAATTAATTGATAGGAATATTAAAATTAAAATTAATATAAAATAATAAAATTAAAATATATTAAAAAATAAATTAGTTTTAAATATTTATATTGATTATTTAATAGTTATAAATATGGTGTCATAATAAATTTATTTTATATTATTATTGAATAAAATTTATATAATTTACTATCATCAGATAAAATTATATATATTTTTATTATTAATCAAAATTTATATATTATTTACAATTAATTTTGACTTTAATTCATTTAGATATAAGTTATGTGCTTTTTATAAATCATCATATATATTGGTCCCTTTTCAAATATAACTCCATTCCAATTTTATTTATTTTATACCACACAATCTAATAAAAATCATCCGTGTATAAGGTAGTTTTATAATTCAATATCTACAAGTTACTTAAAATTCATAAGAAAATTTAATTAGTTTAGATATTAAGATATCTTTCCTTAAATAATCAGTTTCATCGTAATTATTACAATTTTATAAATATCTATCTAAAATATGTCAAAACGTATCAATCTAAATTTATTACCATATATTTTTTACATATTAAATGAACTAATAATTCTATTAATTATTTTATCAATTTCTCAATGTTTGTTGAAAAATGTTATCAATCTAACTAAATCAATATATCAATCTCTAAAAAATATATCTTTTTACAAAAAAAAATTATCCAAACTTCAACACATTGTTATGATATTAAAGTTTTTTGATTGAGTTTTATGTGAAAAATCTATTTATATAATGATCAAATATAAAATTAAAATTTACCAATTACAATCAAATAGACATCTAAATAAATAAACTAATTATGAGAAATTACATTACACTCCCCTAATGGTATTATAAAATATGTATCGGTGTCATTATTACTTTTCATATTTTTCATTTTATTAAAAAACTTTTTAATACTCCATAATTACTTAAGTTTTGAGGATGTGTTTCCATGACATAAAATAGTTTCCCAAAGTTTTAATATTGTAAGCGGATGGCTATCAAAATAATTTATAAAAGCAAATATATAAATATTTTAAATTTATTCAATAATATATAGAATTTTTTTATTTTTATTTTTTAAGGGTAGTTTTAAAGTTAAAGTTTAATATTTAGGTATTTATTAAATTAAAAAGTGTAAAATTTAACAAATACAAATAGGATTTCCATGACTTCATCAAAATGTAGAAGAAATATTCTCACATAACATTGTAATATTATATACTTATAAAATAATAAATATATTAAATATTTTAATGATTTTAATTTTTTTTAATAGAAATAATTAATTTGAGTCTTATAATTCATAATTTATGTATCTAAACTTGTTTTATTTTCACAAATTAATATGTCCATTAAAGGTAAGAATAAAACCTATATGATTAATTATCAAAAATATTAAATATTATATAATTTTTAAAATAATTGTAAAATGAGGGTTTAAAGGGAACATTCATTTTTATAAAAGAGAAAAAAAATATGGAAATAAAGGCATAAAAGAAGTAACTCTACCAGCATTAAGTTAAGAACAAGTTTCAAAAATTTATAGATCTTCAACATAACATAACCAGACCTCACATATAGTTATGTCCTTTCCACACCATCACCTTTATGGGATAGAAGGGTCATGCTCAATATGCTCAATAGTTCAGTGTCTTTTAATATTAACATTTTCTCCTTTTTATTATAACTGTCTAATTAACTCTATCCCCTAACTTTGGATAAATAAGAATATATACTTTATTTTAATTGATGAGTTGAGAACTCATTACTTAAACATGAACTACTATACTTTCATATATATATATATATATATATGATATTTTGAATCCACTAATATTACTTATTTTTAAATTTTCATTGCCTCAAAACTATCCACCAACATGGATTTATTCTCACTTATTTTAGGGACTTATTGATAAAAAATTACAACTCCTCAAACTAAATTTGGTACTTTAATCTGATCTTCACTATCATCATTTACATTAAGATGTTCATGAAGGGCATCCTTTCACTAATAATTCTCCTTTTTATTTTTATATATTAGTCATTTTAGTGAGATTAATAAATGAATGTTATGGATATCATGACATATTCTACTAATGTTTCAAAAAAAAGAATTGTCATGTTAGAGTTGAAAAAATAAAAGAAATAATAATTATATTCAATACTAGATTAATTATTGTATTAAAATTCCCAAGTTTTATAAATTTAAAAAAAGTCATGTTGTGGTATGAATACCTACCATTATTAGTAAATGTATTTTTTTTTTTTTAAATGTGTGATTTATAGATTGATGGAGGTATCAATGGTGGTCCTCATGTAGTTTATACATTCCTTTACCTTGGGACTATGTTTTAATTTCTCCTATAACATTTAAATAAGTTTTTTTCCTTTTATATTTGAGTTTATTGATATTAAAAGTGTAAAATGAGATAAAAATTAAATTACCATGTATATTTCATCATGTTTAACTTGGAAGGATATTTGTACAATAAAAATTACTAAAAATAATAAATCCTAATGGACAAATTAATCCCTTGACTACTGCACAAATAAATAAATTCATATTTCCTATTATAAATACCTATGTAAAAATTAATCCTCTAAATACTACAAAAGTAGGTAAATTCTATTTACCAACCATAAATAGCCATTGGTATGCACTAGATTTGGTGTTCGAACTTATATTTTGAGATTTTTGTAATTAATTTTATTTATTAAATATTAGTCTTAAAATGTTTGTATATTTGATAGTATAAGAAAGGAATATTAAAGATAATTTATATAATTATTATAATTCTTAGATTTTATTATAAATATCTCTTTTAAATGATATCTAAAAAAAATATTCTATTTAATGGTTTTAAAATGTAAATATGTAATACCTTGTGTTGTGAGAATACCTATTTTGCTATCATGTAAGTCACCCTTGTGATTATTATTATGTTTTGGACTTGTGATTTTTTTAATATTTTTATTAAATAAACTCTATTTACCAATTCATGTATATTATATACTAAGACACTATGTGATTACATTTATGTTTACATGATTATGATATCATAAATTTGTATAAGCACTTTATTTCTTTATGGGTTCTTATTTTCCCTACCACATGATGATGTGGTATTTAAATTATTTGATTTAAATGAATATATCATGAAGAACTAATATATTATTTATTTATTTATACCATTGTTTATTATGATTCTATATTATTGCTATTATATTATAAAGATATTGTAATGGATATGGTTTTTTATGCATATGGCATGCAAAGAAACCTAAATTTATACCAATGTTTAGATGAATTGGTATGTGGTATGTACATAACCTATTTGGGTGGTATTTAAAGTGACATGCCATGATGGGATATCCAATAGCAGACATACACCTTGCACACATTAGAATACATAACACCCTAATCTCTTGGACAATTGGTGGTTCTAATTTAAATGAAAATACACATGTTACATTTTGATGTATATGAAAACATAATCATATATAAGTAAGATTGAAATACAAAAGGGAGTATTACATGTAAATTCACAAAATTTGAGACTAAGACACATTAAATATAATAAATAAAATGAAAGGGACTTCAATGCCAATGGGAAATATAAATTGTCAGTAATTTGGAAGAAAGCCATAGGTCATTGGTTAGAAGTATAAATGGAAGAACTAAATATTTAAAGAAAGACCAGTTAAAATACATGAACAAGTGAAGATGTAAATAATTCCCATTATTATTTATGTCCTTGGATAAATACAAGTAGATTAAGAGTTTTGATGCAATTAATAAAAATAGAAGAACAAGAAAATAAAATGGTGCACATATTTTGAAATGTAAGAAAAAACAATTGTGATAAGGGATAGGTTCAAATTAAGGATTATTGTAGGAAGGATATAGAAAAAAAATAACCATTCATGGGGGATAAGTAGTAATAAAAGGGGATTCTATAAGATTAATTTGAAAAATGTAACGATAACATTATACTGATATAAAAAGTAACATCTTAAGCAGTGTTTCAATTGCCCTTAATCTTGTTTATTGTTTAGCCACCTGAAAAATATACATGTTATTTCTATAAGCCTTATGATTATGTTTTATTGAATTCCATTTTTTAAGGATGAAATTTAGTTAATGATCTTTGATTTGATTTTTATTACTAGAAACCTGTTTTGTGGGTTTATGCTTTTGTAAAATGGTGGTTGGACCAATCTTTTAGTTTATGTGATTCTTCTTCTTCTTCTTCTTCTTCTTCTTCTTCTTCTTCTTCTTCTTCTTCTTCTTTTATTTATTTCTTTCCTCTCTGATTTCATGGGTTCCAACTTAAATAATAATAAGAACAGTTATTAGGATTGATAATTCCATTGGGTTCATTACATATTATTTGTTATGTAACATAGAGGCTTATACCAGGGCGTGGGATAGGTGGTTATGTCCAAGACTAGTGTCTTTGGGGGACATTGTATTCTGTGGGGTGAGATATCATCACCAAGTGCAATCTAATTCTTATTTTTAATATCTTATGTTCCTTGATAATGCTAAGATATCAAGATATTATTTGATTGGGGTTCCTATTGTTCATTATGATAATTTCCAATCTTGAACATTTATTTGGTTTCTAGCAATTACAATATACCTCTATTGACTTAGTTACATTTCTTTTAATGGACTTTGATCACTTTTATGTTCAATAGTTTTGAAACATTTACAGTCAATTGTCTATCTTATATAAAAATATTTGACTTACTCTCTTATTTAAATAAATTATATTTATATTGAAATGGGAATATGTCTTAGCACCATTGGGTATATAATAATGGGTTATAAAATAGTGGGGTTTTATCATGAATAATAGAATCAATAGTTAGAGGATTGCTTAATAACCCCTAGTGGATAGTTTGGGAAAATAATGTGTATTCAAGTATCATGTAACCTATAAATATCATATCACCCACTCAATAAATATTGTAAAAAACATGTGTAAGTCATATTTATGAAAACATCTAGCATAGGTGAATATGTAACCATGTGCAAATAAATGTTTATAAAATTATTTGTATTTTTTAATGTTTTTTTACATTGTTTAATTAAAAAATTCCCATTGGTTGGTGATTTTATAAATCAATTATATATAAATTATGACCAATATAATGTGACAAGGTGTAAAATTATGCATAGGGCATAATGGCATATACATAAAATAATGAAAGGCACCTATGTAGCATAAACCCAAATCATAAGGTAATATAAATATGTAATGACCACGTGAAATAGATGAATACATGGAAATTATCACAAGTGAATATGTATATCCTATAATGAGGATGAATATGTTCATGGGGGAAAAAATGCCTTTGAATATATGATAATTTGTAGCTTAGAAAGATATGAAAATAAATTTACCATGAGTGATATCTATGATGCTTTTAATGTATGTGTAGGATATATAATCTAAATAAGAAATGTATATGTATAGGATGTAAATTTAGAACATATTTGGATACAATTCCCCCATAATAAAATTTGTGAATATATATGCTTCAGGAAATTCATAGGATAGAGACAATGTCTGTTATTCACCATTAGGAAAATATGTGTATAGATGTGATCAACTAGGGACATTAATGGGTATAATTGTCTGAAATTAATATATATATATATATATATATATATATGAATCCAGGTTTTTTATTTTAATCAATATATATAGAAGAAGTTAGAGAGATAACATAATAAGGCATAAGGCCACATACTAAAAGAAAGGAGAAAGTATCATAAATAAAAATAAAAACTTGAGAATAATTATAAGAAACCAATGGCTTCCTTTAGAAATAAATGCATGTTATAATAAATGTTCTTGATAAATGTGATGTCATCATCAAATTTCCAATCTATATGCTTAAAATGGGGTAAATAATCAAATAGAAAAGGCCAGTGAAACATATCAAGAAACATGAAACAAGTGTTTATAATAATATTGATGAAAATAAAGATCAAATTAGAATTTATCACATGATGAAGATAAAATAATTCAACAAGTCTCAAGGAGAAAACCACATGTAAGCCATGACATACAAAATAATAATATTATGTGGAATACTATTCAATAATAAATATGTATCAACAAGGCCCAAATATTAATTAGATAAATATGGATAGTATGAGTTTGAGGTGTAATATGTAGACAAAAATATATCAAGGTAGACACATAAATTAAAATTTAAGTTGAAATAATGTACTTGTGACCACTATTTATATGCATTTTACTCATGCCTCATTCCAATGTATTTTGATATCCCTTCATTCACTTTATATGTAGATGAACCATTAATATATGTAATTAATTATCTCAAAATTTCCCTATTCCTCATTCAAAACAATTCAATACTATACCCTAACTTATCCTTTCTTTCATCTCAATTATCTTTAATCAAACAAGGTTGCACAATTTAGACTATCCTACTTGTTAGTCTTGTCCAAATATACTAGATTTGTGTTCTCACTAAATAAAAATGCATTTATCAAATTAAAATTGAAATAATGGGCAAATCCTCACATTTATCAATCCCCATTTCAAGGAATTCCTAATTGATCACTACAAGGTTACAATTTCAAGATGTTTTTCACAAAAGAGGCTCACATATGGAAAAAAATTTAGAAACTCTATCTACATATTGAGATAAAGGCATATATTTTTTCCAATACAAAACATATATATCCATAGTATCCTTGAAATAAGTATACATTCACTTATAAATGTCAAAATTTATGATATGTAGAGCAAACAAATTTATTTATTTAACTTTTATGAATGGTTTTATATTTTTGTATTTTTTATTACTTTTGTATGTTTTAATGAAATCTATGGTAACCTAAATACATTTTGATGATGCTCTAGATCTCATGATGACCAATGTATATGTATGTATGCATGTATGTATTTATGCATCCATGTATGTATGTATGTATGTATGTATGTATGTGTGTACGTATGTATATATGTATGTATGTATGTATGTATGTATGTATGTATGTATGAATGTTTAAATATGTCATATACATTTGAACTATAAATAAAATTATATTAAATTAAATCAAATCAAACAAAAATATCGTACAAGGAAAATTTTGTAATATGTATGCATTGAAACCCAAGTTGCTCTACAATTGGTTGTCCAATAATATATTGAAAATATTTATGTAAGAATCATTTTAGGTTAGACTTTTGTAAGTGTAATCCTCACTTAGTTTAAAATTTAATTAATATAATGGATTGATCAATATTTAATGTGATAATCTTTTTATAGTTAGTATATGAGGTTGATCTATCATATGATTTGTTACCTTTATATTATGTTTATACATATTTAATACTTCATTGCATTAATTTCTTTGATGAAAATTCTTATAAATGGTTTAGAATATGTATACACTAGGCCACAATCACTTTATCCCTCAAATTTTTTTATTTAACACATTCTCAAAACTTATATTATGTTTATGTATGTCATAGTTGGTTTGTCCCTTATTTTCCTCATAATGCCCCACCCTAAGATCACTAGTTTGTGGTGTTGGTATTCACCCTTGTGATGATGACTATTATTATAATTATTTTGTTGTTGTTGTTATGGGAATATACATTGTTATATTTTTATTAAATAAACTCTAAACACTTAGTCATGGATTACTATATGATGAGAAGCTTTTATGGATACATATTTATTTTATGTGATTATGGAATTGTAATGTGTATGAGAAATTTATTGATATATGTGAACTTATATTTCCATTCAACATGATGATTTTGCTTTAAATGGTTAAGTCATGATGAACTATGTCTTAAACTATCAATTCTTTTGATTATTAGGATTAATAATTCACCTTGTTAAACCATATAGGTACCATGACAAATCTAGTTTTATGTGTAGATGATAGGAAAATAAACATTAATTAATACCAGTGTTGATATGAGTTGGTATGTGTTTCAACTCTATACTTAGGGGTGGTAATTCAATCTATGTGTCATAACAAGAGCTTAAAAAATAAACATCCATCATGTATAAAATAGGATACATAACATTGTGATCTCTTGGGAAGTTAATAACTCTCAATTAAATACAAATGGTCATATTGCATTATGATATGTGAACACATTGCCATTAATGTAAAATAATGAGATTAAAAAGGCTGTATGACAAGTGAATATACAAAATATAAGATGTAAACACTTTAAATACAAGGAAGAAAATGGAAGGGACTTTGATCCTAATGAAAATAATAACTTTCAGTAAGTAGGCTGAAATTACTAATCAATGGAAAAAATAATAAATAAAAAGAGATGAACGTATAAAAAGAGTAGAAAACATCCATGAGAAGGTAAGGAAGTAAAGAAGGTAAATAAGTAAAAGAGTAATAATGACACAAGTAGACAACGAATTATAACATTATTAATATAAATATAATTAACAAAAAAATAAAACTTACATGCATTTTAAAATGCAAAATATATTTAGAGAGAAATTGAGGTTGAAATTAATGATTCATTTTGAGGAAAGAATAAGGAAGAAAAAGACAAACATTTAATGGGATCAGTTAGTCAATAAGAAAATAATATTGGGAAGGCATACTAACTTGGAATAAGGAATGTAGCAAGATACTACTATATAAAAAGGCAATTTCCCAAGAAGTGTTATGATTGGCCTTAATCTTATATGCTATTTGACTACTTGTATAACTTGTGTTTGGTAATTATGAATCTGATAACTACATTTTGTCTTAATTTATTTTGTTGTTTTGATTGCCATAGATCTTATATGCAATTTTACTACTTATAAAACTTGTGTTTGGGCATTATGAGTATGATATCCTATTTTAGATCTTTTATTATATATTTTTAATTTAGAATTCTCCTTTATGTGCTTTTATTGTTTTTGAATTTGTGCCTAACATATTTCAATGAGATTCTTCTTCATTTGAATTTATTTAAATTTTCATCCTCTATATTTTATTTGGGTAGTTTGAGGAAGGAGAAGAATAGTGATTGAGTTTGGTAGTGCCATTGGCCTCACTAATATTATTTTATACATATCATAGATTCCTCTTCCATGATATGGGAAAGGGGTATAATCACTAGACTAGTGTATTTTTTGAGACATTGTCTTTTGTGGGGTGAGGCATCTACACCAAATATAGAAAAAATATTATTTGCATGTGTTAAATGCCTTAACAACACTCAAATATTGAGTTCTTGTGGGTTTGGGGATGATATGTTCATTACCATAATTTTTAGTCTCAAAAGTTTATTTAAATTCTTGTTGTTTTCATTGACTTTTATTAACTTGGTAATACTTGTATTGTTTGGACTATGATCCCTTTGATTCTTACTAGTATTGAGTATTTATGTTAAATATTGATCATAATTAGATATTTTATCTTGTTTACTTACCTAATTAAGTCAAATTTTAAATTAAATTAGAATATGTCTTATTATATGTTGGGTAAAAAATAAATAGGGAAAAAATAGTGGGTTTACTTAGTGAATAATAGACCAAGAAGTTAGAGTAATCATCAATACCCTATTATGGCCATATGCAGTCTCTATGATGGTGGTTAGGTAGACCATGACACCAAATAATCTCCTCATTAAGTATCTATTCATTTGAGGATGTAAAAACTAGCCAATTAGGAATTAAATACAATATTATAGTGCACACATTATGAATTTCATTATTTTCTATAATATTAAGAAATGAGGACAAACTATGATATATTTATGATTATTAGGATCATAGGATGAAATTTATATTGTTTTGCTAAAGCATATGTTGAATATTATTATGTGGTTTCCATATATATATATATATATATATATATATATATATATATATATATATATATATATATATATATATATATTTATATTTATATATTTATATATATATATATATATATATATATATATATATAGCATTGGGTAGTTAGCATACACATGGGGCTATAACTTAGATTGCATTTGGTTAAAGCAATTAAATCACCAAAAAGATGTTGTCTCTAATCCACTTCAATGAATAAATTGTTAAATGGTTAGTGAATTTTAATAGTTTGTTATAGATAAAATATTTACTAGTTTTAAATGTTTAAGAGGTAATTTGAATGATCATGATCATATATGAGATTAAATCGGTATATTTCAAAAAATAAATCAGATTTAATGAAAAAGGTATCAGATCAGTTTACCTTGACTATAAATGTATTTATATATAATTTAAAATCTTTATCTTGATAGGATAATATAATATTTGATATTTTTTCTTGCATAACAATAAGTGACTTTATTAAAATTATGGAATCATGTTTTATAAGAAATGAAACCTGGATATTTTTTCATTTTTTATATACCTTTATGTAAAAATTAGAAACCTTTCCCTTTGTAAAATAATTTGGTTTTCTTGTCGATTTGTATTAAATGATAAAAATCCATAATTATCCTACACAAAAACCTTGATGAATCTTGAGCAACCTCTCTCAATAAATGTTCTTGTCAAAATTTCCTTGTATAAATTTATTATATTTTGGATTGATTTTTTATAATTACTTGGCCCTGATTAGAGGATGATGATATTTTAAGACTAATATTTAGCCTGTTCTTTTCTTAGCTGCATATTTTTAAGTCAAAAAATATTAGTTTCTCCAAAGGACTTAGCACATCTTTTTCAATTAGACTTAATCATTTTTGGGATAACTCATCCCATTTTATGACTTGGTAAGCCTCATATCTTTAAATCCATATGAATTTAGCCTTTATATTACCTTAGTAATTTTTTATTAACCATTAAATTGAAAGAAAAAAACTCTCACTTTAGTGATCTATGCCTCTTGGAGGTTAAGAAAAGTGTCCTATTTAGTTGGTTTATGAATTTGTATCCTTAGAATTGGTATGAAATAAATTTAAAACTCAAAATATGTGAGGTTGTTAAAGGTAACATGTGGCCAATTTCAATTGTTACATATCCCTCACATGGTCAAAATCTTAATCTCACAAGTAACTATGAGATCATGACATGTCGCAAGATGTAATTGCCTCACATATTTGAAATGTTACTTTATCTCCTTTGGTGTTTCATAATACTAAAAATATACAATTTTACAAGAAATCAACATGTGCCATGCTACAATTGTCTCAAAGTAACAAAATCTAAACTTTATATAAAATTATTTAAGCATCTATAAGAGTGCAAGCATGCAAAAATGCATCATGTGACACAGAGTTAAGGGTTTGGTATTCTCATATTTTTCAAGGTAATAAGAGCATAATAATTAACCATGTGTCCTTAGACTATCCCAAATTCCACAAGAGAATAGAAAAGAGATAAGTGGAAAGTAGGATAATAAGTAGAGCTTGGGTCAAACAATTCTACACTTACATGCTAAAGAGCATGACAACTCAAGTGACAAGGGTGAAAGTGTCAAACTAAACATAAATTTAATTATGGACCTTTCAAATTTGTGAAAGTGCCCCTATGGTACATTATTGATAATTATATCAAGTCATATATATAGATAATTACATTTAATATTTTTATTATTATTTTTAAAAAAGAAAGATTTTTGACATAGGGCACTGACCTTAGAAAAGAAACATATAGTTAGGCCTAGACAGTTAGATTAAAAATTACAAAAAGACACTTCCTAAATGGAGCCATAAAATAATTACAATGTATCATGAAAAAGGATTTATAACCCAAGATTTTTAATAAGTACAATTGATATTAAAAAGGGTCATAACTAGAACTATTGCTACTAACTCTCTCTCATAAAATTTTATTTTTTATATTTAAGAGACATGTTCAAAGGTTTTGAGTCCTTTTTCCCTTTATCTCTTTTTTTTACCTATAACTTTCTATTACCCCCTCCTTAATATTTCGCAATATTGGAATGGATATTTCTATAGTAATCCCTAGATTATATATTGGTAATGGAACTTTCACTCCTTTTCCTACTAAATGAGTCTCTAACAATGAATCATCACTAGTATCTAAATTAAAATTATTCTCTTGTAACATAGTTCCAGTCTTTGATGAAGAAACACAGTTCAATATTTGATGAAGCAAACACCTCCTGACTAAAAGCATCTACATGAGGTTCCTTATTATTTGAGATATGATCCACATAGTCAAAAAAGGTTTCTGGATCTATATTTGGGCCCTCAGTCATATCCCCACTATAATTAGCATCATAAACCATAATACATTGAATCATTACTTCTTTATAGAAAGAATTAGGATTTTTGAACTTAATACTTGGACATTCGCTGACTAGATTGCTAGTTCTAAAACATATGTGGAACCTAAAATCAATAATTCCAAAATCCAAGGGTTGAAATAATTTTTTTTCCCTGACCCTTAACTCCACCTGTGTAGGAGGTCCTCTAAAATGTCTATATTTACCAAGATACAAGCAAAAGTGGAATGTCCCCTGTTGTTAGTCATAAAATCAATAAATGAAAATTCAGCTACAGTATTCCCAATGGATCTAAACATTATATCATCCCAGAACATATAAGGAAGGCTTCAAAATTGAATCTAAATCGATATGGTATTGAATGGTTTAGATGATCATTAAAATCTGGATGCCAACGCTTAACCAAGAGATTGTGATTATCTCAATCCTAAAAAATGTATTTGATGACATAATCTTTATATTTATAGAATAAAAATTTATAAAAAATATCCCTCTTGAACAGGGGCAAATATCAATGTTACCTTCAACAATATGCTATTATATTATACAAATCCACCTATGTATGCTAGGAAGAGATGGCCATAGAATAGGAAAGATTTTACTTTATAACATGCTTGATTGAATGCTTGCTTAAAACTATGATTACAAGGAAATGATTTCTCCTTACAAAGGAAATAAAAGAATCACATTGGCCTACACCCTAGTTGAAAAATAATTCACATCCTTCACACACCACTCAATTTTAGCCTACATAATCAAATATAAACCATATAAATAATCACAACTTGCCCATATCGACCAGAGAGGTATCTTTATAGAAATTGATTTTACATAGTCTCCTCCTTGGGAAATGGATCACTGACAACTGAATTGTTTGACATAGAATTTTATATTTGTACCTAACCTCATTTAATTTCAAATTTTAAAAAGATCCTAACATAATAAATGTGATGTTCCACTCTATATGTTTCACCCATAATCACAACTTGAGTTTATTACCCATTGATAACTATGATTTTACTTTCACCAAATAGATTTTAAATTTTTGATCTATATATAGCACAAAAAACATTAACTACTAGATATAAGAAGAAAACAAAATTGGCATAATAAAATGTAACATTAAGCTTTGCCTAGTTTGGCCAAGCAATATGAAGTTTTATTGAATTATTATGAGACACACCCTCTATTGGTACACTAGTGATAGATGGAGTTGAATATTATTCTTATAAAATTACAGACATGAATATGTAATGAGACAGATTTCATTCAGGGTAGTATAATTACTTAAATTCATTTTTTATTGTAGAGATGACTTTGCAGCATAACTTCCTGCTACATTATTCTAGAATCTAAATCCAAGGATAAGGTGACTATGTGTGTTTTTCTATGAAATTATGTTTGAAATTTTGGCTTCCTCACAAATTTATGTATGTACTATGTTGTATTAATGGATGTTAGAGGCAATTTTCCTGAATGCCATATATCCATTTAAAAAAAAATTTGCATTTCCGTTCCAAGTTATTTTTTTAAAATAGAAAGGAAGATCATAGACTTGTTTAAACCTACAAGAGTATTATACCAATCTTATGGTTTATAATTTGATCATTATTATATAAATGAACTTACTAATTTGGCCTGACCATTTTTTCTAGAATATGTTTATCTATGCATTCTCATTTGTGGGTTGGAACAATATGGTCTATCTCTTATATGTTACACTCTTGTCTTGAATCTATTTAGGAATCATACAAAATAAAAGTTTATTTATATACAAAGCATTTATAATATTTTCCATTTTGAATGAATTTAAGTGTCAAAATAATTTTATGTAATTGATATATTACATTTTATGTTTATGAAGATATTTATTTTTAGAAGATTCATAAAAAATCTATGAGGCATAACTATAATGCATAGAATCAATAGCACCATCAAGTATAACCTATGATTATTATAGGGTATTGGTTCTTTGTACTCTTTTTTATAGTTAGGATAAAATAACATAAATATAAAAACTACATCTTGAAGTATATATATCCTTTAGTTTTTTATTATACCAATGCATAGATACTTCGAATTCTAGTTGGGAAAGTGGCTACTTACCATCTAAAAATATAACACTTGCTTGTTTCATCATACTTTTAGGTAGGTCAAATCTTGGAAATTAAAATTTTGACACACCATTTGATAATATAAAAATCACATATATATGTCAACCAACAAATGAATCATAGTTAATAAATTAATGAAATGGATGATAGTGGCCATAATCTCAAATCATGACCAGATTTTTTAGTCAATAGCATGCAAATAATTGTTATATTTTTTCATGTTAAGTAATCTTTTATTACACTATAAGGTTTAAAAGATAAAAATTATATGAAATTTTCATAGTAATTGAATATGCTTTCATATTTTATAGTTGTAAACCTTTACTCTAATAAATAAATAAAAAATGATGGCCTCTTAGAGAGCTAGGAAATTTGACTAATAGACAAAATACCTTTTAAAATTTGATATATTTTTATTTATGACTCTTAAAAACATTATTTATCAATTAGAGATACATATAATTTTATTTCCCATTACTGTGTAAATATTTTAGAAACATAATTTTATTTCTAAAATATTTTTCAAGTTTTTATAAATTTTAGTAAATAATCAGATTGTGTTGATCAATTGTGCATATTTTCTTAGATCTCAAGACTTACATTTTTTACCTTGAATATTTTTCCCCTTTATTTTATTATCCACTAGAGGTTTGTCATGTGTTTCAATTTCACTAAATTTTATATTTTATAAATAGACAAGTGACTAGGCTCATTTTATTATCATATACTTATCAAGGATACTTTTCAAAGTATAATGAGAGCACTTCAAAGTATAAATGTTATGAATTATTTTTCACTAAATTGTGATTTATGTGCACAACTTGAGATGTTTCAAAAATTATAATGGAATATACTAACCTTATCTTTGTAGACCCTCAAACGAACCATTCCCAACTTTAGTCTTACAATAATTGCTCCTTTTAAGAGTCAACCATCAAAAGCACATAGATTTAAGGTTGAATGAATTTTAGAAATTATTTTTTCTTAAATACCTTGAATTAATATTTCATTTTAAAAATAAAATCGATAAAATTTTATGCATACCCTAAAATCAATGCATTGTATAAACTAGATTTTATCCTTTACGTCATTTTTTCAAGCAATTATCATGTAAAATTTCATAATTATTTACATCATGAAAAATTATATTAGATCATGTAAATAATCCTCTTGTGATTTTATGTACTCTTGTGTGTATTCCAAATTTTTTATATCAGTATTTTTATAATTTAAAATTTAAAAAATAGTTTCAAATGTAAAGTAAAACATGAAATACTAAATTTGAAAAATCATTGATTTGTTATAATTTCATGTGCATTTTTTTTATATAGACTTGAATTTTATTTATTTATTAATATTAGAGATGATATGATGCTGAAATTAGGTCATTTCCCCTTGATATTTTTATCAAGAAGTTATTGGATGCCTATCTCTATTGTGGCTCTAATGTTCATTCTTTAGAACATGACTTAGAGGATTATTTTAAGAATAATTATAAGCCTCCTCAAAAATATTCCATGAGCAGACACATATCTAATTATATACACCCATCAGAGAGGTATAAGTGTATAGTATGATTTAATAATAAAATATTTTTTCTTTTTGAAAAATTGTAATTATATATCTTGATAATGATAGGTTTGCTACTTATAGGGGATTGTATGGTATAATTGACAAAGATAATAAATTTCATATGTTCTATATAGATATTGCATAG
>JARHVA010007030.1:362500-365000 GCA_037957365.1 Torreya grandis
CCTTTGAAAATTGGGCCCATAATAATGTCTTAGTTTTAATAATATGTGTTTTTAAATTAATTGTGAATTATGAAAATTATAAATTAAATAACTTATATAATTTTACATTATGTATTTCTTGGTCCAAATATAATCTTCCATCAAGGAGGAGGATTATAAGAAAAATATATCTTTATGCCATAATGGGTAAAATATTTATTTTCACAAAAGACATGTCATAAAATAAGAAACCCCAAAACTTCAACATAAATCTACACAATGTAGTTATACAATAGAAAAAGATTCGCCATTAAAAGATACATTGTATTAACTAAACATAATATATAATTTATATGTGCAATAAATGATGGTTGTATTATAAAAAAATCTCCTAAGAGACTACATCTGAACTATCTATGGATAATTCATTATAATATCCATTCTAAATGAGGAAACAAATGTTAATTATATAGTAAAATAAGAAGGTGAGTGTAATATTATTATTGGTGGAATGAAAGGTGTGATCATTTCCAATGTTATGTTTAACCCTTCTCACACATGTGAGAATAAATACCACATTACATGTTTATAAAACAATGTTGTGCACATATTAACTCTCACCTTGGTAATGAAAACACCTAGGGATAATTTGACAACAAATGTTAATATGAAACACAAAAACATCCCCACTTGAGGATCTATTTAGTAAATGTTATAAAAGAGAATAATTCTTAAGTTCATAAATATGGGTCTCAAACACTAGGCCTAATGAGGTATCGATGCATAATAAAATATAAAAAAGAACAATCAATTTGTTAAAGATGATTATTAAATATGATGAATCCTCTAAAAGAATGAATGAAAAGTAGCTTACATGAATTTGATTATGTGAATAAAAGTGACTAAATATACATGTTCAACATGACTAAAATGCATGGTTAAAATACACCAAAATAAAGTTGGATTAGAAATAGTTTTAAATTTTGAAACCACCAAAGAATGTCAGTTTATAAATATTATTTTAAAATTTGATACTAATAAATAATTTTGCCTTAGAAATATTGTTTTTAATTTTGATATAAATAAATATGAATCATTAATTGTTCCATATATCAAAACTAGAATGAGATTGCTTTGAAACTGTTTTTAATTTTGAAACCAACCTCTACATCAACATAGTAAATAGGGACAAACATTAGGTGCATAACAACTTGAAAAACCAATGAATTATTATTAGTACACAACACCCCCCTCCTACACCTCATAATGATAACTATAGAGTTTCATGTAAAGGTGGGTTTAAACCTTTAGCTTATGCTAAGGCAAACCCATCAATCATAATTGAAAATAAAGATCTTATTATGGATATGAAGAGGTAAGAATTACTCTCTTCTAAAGGAATGATCTATAGATTTACAATACTCTAGATTAGCCTTCCAAATCTCCATGAATGGATATCAAGGCATTGACAACCTTTAATATATGGTAAGATTGAAATTTGTCCTTTTACAAAAGGCTTTTTTATTATGATTTGTTATTCTATTGAAGATAAAGATGTTGATTTCAATGAGTATATTTGGGCTTGGTAGCATCACATGCTGATGGTTGAGCTATGGCATCCTTATTTTAACCCCTTATAATTAATTTTTAAACACAAAACCGTTCTAGCTCAAGATGCCAAACTTACCTTATCATGTTTGGGATAATGTTATTTTTATAGTTATAGGAAAAATAGTAGCTATTTTTTTGTATGTGGATTCCATTACTAAAGTTTGAGGTCATTCAACTTATGCTGGTATTCTAGTAAATGTTGATATTACTAAGCAACTCCCTACCCAAGTGGAATTCAAAGTTAAGGATAGAACATGGGTACAACCTATTTGCTTGAAGGTTTACATTTCAAATGCCGTATATGTTTATAAAGAAGGTATTTAGTTAATTTTTACCCAAGTATACAATTCAAAAATATAAATTCATGGTTTAAGGATGCTATTCTAGAGAATACCATGGTCCATTTTGATAGAGAGGGTGAGGATGAAATCATAGTCCTAAATTCAATAAATAAAAACTCTTAGGAAGGGTTAGAAGATAGAGATTCTAAAAAGGATGAACCAAAAATGATAGATACTATGGAAGGAAGTCAGCAGGTGGGAAATAATCCCAATTTATCTATGGGAAGAAAAATTTAGGAGGAAATTTAGCCAAGGGAAATAGAGTCTTGAAACTTTGGTAAAAACCTTTAATCAAGAGAAGATATATTGATTCAAACCCCTATTGATGGAAATTTTTTGATAGATCCATTGTTGAGTCACAATTCAAGGGAGAATATTGAAATCTCTATCCCCATATTTCCAAATCCTAAGGAGTGGGAAATTCTAAATTTATAATCACCACAAAAAAAGGCAAAGGAAAAAAAATATTTGAATCCTCTAAACGTGTCTCTCAGATCTCAAAAATAAAATATTATGAGAGAGACATTTTAGTAGTAGATTTACTTTTGTCTTTATTGCAGGCAATAGTA
>JARHVA010007030.1:370000-412500 GCA_037957365.1 Torreya grandis
GAAAGATGATCTAATAGTGTGTGATCAAAGATGAAAAGTCAAAAGGACTCAATACAAGCTTAGAAGTGATAAGTGTTGAGCTCATAGTGCATGATTAAAATCTTGAGTATGCTCCCATAAATCGATGGTATGTGGTAAAGTGTAAATATCCTAATCAATAGTAAGAAATAGGTCAAGACTTTGAAAAAGCCCTAGGATGAATGAGAAGGTGACAAGTGTTACCACTGTGGGAACCCTATAAGGATCTGAGGATGAGTGGAGGTGAGCAATTCAAATATCATCCAAAGGGATGTGAGAAGGAAAAGTGTCTTAATCTTGAGGAGAAACAAAGAAAATGGATGTTTCATGATTGATCATTCATCTATCTTATCAATGACGTGAATGAGAGTAGACTTTTCAAAAGGTCTAGATCAAACATGGTAGTGACATGTGTTAAAACTATAATGAACTAGATATAGATCAATGATCATCATTCAATCTAGGGTTTAAGGGATCAATAGAGTGAATCTGATTCATATAAATGAGATAAATGACCTGAAATGAGGATATACATTTCAACATAGCTTAAAGTAAATATGGAAGTGATAAGTGTCAAGCCCACAACTCTTGATTAAATCTTGAGCATATTTCAAAGATCCATCAGTGTGAGTGAAGAGTTGATAGTTCAATAGGTCTAAACATCTAATAAGAGGTTGTCACATGGTGTGATAGCATTCAATAAATTGATACTATTTTTAATATACTTAGAGAACCCATAGAGCTACCAAGTGATAGGATCTTAGAGAACCAAATAAAAATCAATGGCCTGTGGTGAAGTTAAGACCCAAAGACTTTTTAAAAAGATTGATGATGTGTATTTGATCCAATTTCAATATTGCATGAGAAATTGACACGTGTCTATATTGGAGCCAAGTAAGTAGCTTAGTTAATTTTAAGCCCCATGAATTGCTAGTTGGATCTGATATGGCATGCCACATGTCAATATGTGGAAATATTTATATTAAGAGTTAAAATTGATGGCTCTTCCATAGACAGGAAAGAATTAAAAGCATAGAAGAAGGTATATGGACCATTCCAGAGCATATTTTTGGCCACATATCATTTTATGCCTCTACCAAAACTTGAGCATCTCAATGCTATCATTACAAGAGTAGGTTGTTCCGTGGCATGCATAAGAGGAAAGGCAGTTCTTCAGGAGGTTCCATCAAAACAAGAAAGTGGTTAATGGCATCTCCAAATAATTACACATGAAGACAAATTTAGAATTTAACCTTTTAGATCATGTAATAACACATATTCAAACAAGAAATCAAAGGGTTTATTGTAAATATTCATCATTCTTTTTAGAGGCAATTAGAGCAATGATTGTTTTTGCAAATTTATAAATATTTTAGGTGTGGTAAGGAATATTTTCCATCTCGGATCATCTTGATAGAATTTGAAGTGCTACCCTAAAATTTTGAAAATTACAACCCATAGTCCCATATTTAAAAATTGTAAAAACTATATAAATAGAGGGATTTTCCTCTAGTCTAAGGTTGTTATTGGTCATTCATTTTCTCCTAGTCTAGGTTCTATAAATTTTTTTGGATCAAATACTATGTGTAGATCTTGTCTCCCTTACTAAGGTGGTTGTAAGTGTACAGCCATTGGCAATCTATAAGAACATTTTTATGTCTACCATGTCCAACATGGAAAAATCTCACCATGCTTATGCCCATGGCAACATTTTGAAAAATTGATGTATGTAATATCTCTTTTCAAGTTAATGAGAATGCTTGTGGTTCTTTGTAATTTACTATTGATGAAGTGAAATAATGTGTTTTAAAAGTTATGTTGATTGGAAATTTGGGTTTGTGTTACTATTAGTTATCTTTTTGTGCAAAAATCTAGATTATAAACCCTTTCTGCACTATTTTAGGATACATTATTAAATAACTTGTTAGGGAACCCTAGGTTTACAGATTAGATAGGGAAACATTTTTAAAAGTTTAGTTTAATTGTGTCTTTCAAGGATCATTTGGTATGTTTTATTAGCTTGATTATGAGTTTTTCCTATATCTTTACAATGGAATATTATCATGAATACTGCAAGATGCCCTACTATTTGAAAACCACCAACACACCACCACTCTTTTTATAATTAGTCAACTATCTTACCTTATCCCAACCTACAAATAATACATACTTGTTACATATCATAAGTGTTACTTTACTTCAAATAAATAAGATCTGGCTTACATAACTTGAATTTTCATCTTGTCCCTTAAGGATTAGCATTGCAATCTTCCATCCAGCCCTATTATTAAAAAAAATTTAGAATGAAGGTTGTAAACACTTTTATATTTGCCTTAAGTAGCTTGTGTCTATCCTAGAGCATTTAATCATTCCATGTGAAAACTCTTATTGAGTGGAGTGAGTAAGTTTTACTATGTTTTGTTCAAATTTTGTTCCCTTGTGCCAATAATCCCCATGGAGGTTGAATTGTATAATCTTTCCATTTGAGAAAACTACCCCATAGGTCCTCTCACCTTAATTTAGGTAGAGCCAAAAGTAGTAGGGAATTGAATATACCCTTTGTCAGTACCTCTCAGTCATTTTATCCATTCAGTCCATTCTAGATACCAAACCCTTACCTGGCTATAATGACATACTAGCAAGTTTTTCATCTCTATTTGCCATTTTATTCAAGTATGTAAGGCTAAGCAAAATAGTTGTACAATTAGGAACCAACACTTTGTTGGCACCATTGTTGTGGATGAAAAAAACACCTGTGGCACTTGTGTTACCAGGGACTCTTGTAGAGAACCATTGTCAATTTTAAAAGTTCTCGGCCTATTGTACTAATATGAATATCTTTGGTTCATCAACATCAACACATTATTGGTTCTAATACTGGGGACATAAAAAACACCTATGGATTTTATGTTATAGGGGACTCTATAAGATAGCTAATATAATTTTTAAAAGTTCTCTTTTTATTGTACTGATCTGAATATATTTAGTTTGTCAACATTACCACTTTATTGACACCATTGTTGGGGACACTTCTTATCAGCTGTATTATCGAGGACTTTTAAAGAGAGTTGTAAGTTATTTTTTAAATAGTTATATGTTATCATTTTCTATATTGAGACTATCTTGGCTATCAACACCACATCACTCTAGTTGGGATGTGTCAGGATTTGAGATATTATACAATTTGACTTCTATTGCATTTATTGTAAAAATATATTAAGTTATATGTGGGAAGGTGCTTTTCCCCTTTCAAATATAATTATAAAATTTTTAGTGTCCTTTCCCCTTATCACATCATTAAATTCAAAAAAGTCTATTTCCATCATGTATCACAATCAATGTATTAACTGTTATATTCTAGAATTGTGATTCTAGTGGTGACTCCAACTTTACTATCTATTTTCAAGGAAGATTGGTACCTATTTTGAATATATTAATTTTTGGATTTGAGTTTTTTCTTGGTTACAAATATAGAAGGATTTAGATCATGTTTCAAAGGTGACCCATCTAGGCAACTTGTCTCACCCTTAAGTATTTATCAAAGAAGAGGGACATAAGTTTGGAGGCCTATTAAAGGGAAGACTTTGGCTATTAAATAGTATCCAAATTGCCAAGATCCTGATAATATTGAGATTTTTATTGAACTCCCCATTATTGAGGACATTCATATCTATTTTAGTCACTCTAAAACATATATCCCTAATTATAATCCAGCTATTTCTCAACTACCGAAAACCCCTGAGGGAACAATGCAGCGAGTGGTGATTAGCACCTGAGGGATTTTCACAATATCATTGAAGAATATGAGGTTGAGCATAAGGATGTGTAAATAAATTGTTTTATGCATACACTAGAAAATAATGCTCACAAATGGTTCAATTATTTTCTTCATGGATGCATTGATTCATGATAAGAAATGAAGAATGTTTTCAGAATTTAGTATGGTGATAGAGTTGATCCAAGGTTCCCTTTGTTTGAGTTTGAAGACATCAAGAATAACCCCAATGAGTGCATACAATAATTTAACACATTATTCAACAAACCTATGATGTGAATTCTTGAGAACATAAGGCTTAGTGATACGGTGTGCTTGATAGATTATTATGATGCCTTTAATAATAAAGTTATGTATTACTTACGAGACAAGGATCTCATAAACCTAAGGTTGGCATTCAATATGGACATATAAATTGAGAACAAAATAAAGGATATGGGTAAACCCATGAACAAGTGGGCTGATGTGAAGTTGGTCAAAAAAGAAAAAAACACAGCTCACAAAGAAAGCCAACCTTGAAAAAATGGTTAAGACTTTGGCCTCCATTGTCAAAAAGATGTCCTACAATATTTTAAAGACTAATAATGTGATGCCTCATGTGTCTACCACTCAAGAGAGGGCTCAAAATCATAATCAAGAATAAAGGTGGCCTACTTTCCATAATTGAGATAATGATAGAGGCAAGAGGCCTACACATGATGCAAGAATAAATAGACAACAGAATAGAGGGGACATGAAATAAGTGCCTGACCTATTAATTGTTAAAGTGAATGTAGTAGGTTATGACATTGATTTTGATTAGTTTTACAAGTGATTCATTCCACGTCCTCCATATGATTATAGCTAATCTAATTGATGAAGATGTGGATGAACCTGAGTCTGCATCATCTAGTGATGAGATTATGATGTTCAATTGTCAAAGTCCCCAAAGCAAGATATTTACCTCCATAAAATTGATGAGTGTTGTTACTGTTGATTAGTTTTGGAGTGTGGTACAAAAGGTATGTGTCCCAACTTATGAATTTGCTTATGAGGTTAATATGGCACAAGCATATGAATTATCTATTCATGATTTTGAATTTTTAATATCAATGATGATTACAAATATGATGGGGGAATTATGTCAGTTGAGGATATGTAGCTTATAATTAATGTATAAATACCCCAAGAGAAGGAATATTACTTGAGAATCAATTATCAAGCTGTTTCTCCTTAACACACTAGCCCTATAATTCCAAAGGTAGGGGATGTAAGTAAAGAACTAAGGAAAACTATCACAATTACTAATACTTCCATGTTAGAGAGTTGTCAATGATGTCATGATGATATCACGGAGGTGTCTAGGAGAATGAATGAAGTGCCTTGATAGTCTAAGTGACAATGATAAAGTGTGTAATCTACTTGTCCTAGTATGCTCAAAGGAGGCTTGGTTGATCTTCTATTTTGGAATGGTTGGGGATGAATATGATGATTTGAGGATGTGAAAGAGGTCCCATAATATGTCTTATATTCTTTGAGTGTTTGTATTCATTATTATATTTATTCTAGTTGATCATTGTTTTCATCTAGGCATTTTGGGTCTAGTTGTAAAAAAAATGAGTAGGCAGTTTTCTAACATCACCATTACCATGTGTGGATGCATCAGAGGCAGTTGGTCATATGGATGTGATTAAATTTATTCCTAATTTATATGAAATAAATTTTAGGTCATACAACAAAACGAAACATAAGATATGCAAGTGCAAAGTTGGGTTTGTAGGTAGTTTGATAGTGTTTACCCATACTTAGACAAATTTGTAATATGGAAAGAAAAGCTAATTAGGCATTTTGATGGTGTTATATTTAACACATGTGAAGGCTTCAAGAGAAAATGATGAAATGGGTTTCTTCATTTCTATTCCTAGTTTGTTTTCACTAAATTTCATGTCATGTGATGAAGAGCATAAAAAGATATGCAAATGAAAAGTTGGCATTCTAGGTAGTTTTAAGTGTAGTTGACACTGTGGTAAAAACATTTGAGTGAGAATATTAATGGAATTATATCTTAAAAATTCAAAGGTTTCAGGGTAATATTTATATATGGATGGATTATAATATGTGAGAAGATTATATGGTATAAATTCTAGATCATGCATCTAAGCACAATAAAAGTTATTGAGGTCCAAAGTTGGCCTTCTAAGTAGATTGCAATGGTTCCCATACTTTATCAATTTTGTAAGAAATAAAGATCAGGACCAAATTAAGATCCAATAGTTCATGGGTGATCATAAAAATTGATATAATATAATGTATCTAGTCAATTTTTTTCTTTATGAATTTAAATATTGAGCTCCTTACAAACGGATGAATGGAGCATGTTTGTTCCAAGGTGTCATGATGCAGTGAGAAGAAGACAAGTGTTCAAAGTTTAACATTGAGAAAAGATAAAGATTAAGATTCTTCTAGGATCTAATATTTATTGGATGTTTTTACATATACATATTAATGGTGTTTATTGAGTAAGATGAGTTCAAGGTGTCCAATTTTTAACACAAAGATTGAGCTATGTACTGGAGATTGACGAAACACATTAAGTCAAATATTCAAGATGAAGATCTAAAGATGAGTGATGAAAGGTAAAGTTTGAACTCATTATGATAATATTGATGGTGTGTAATTAATATAAGTAGTGAGTGCATGATATGATAACATAGTGATCAAATTTTAACTGTGACCATTTGGATTTAAATATTCAAATTTGCAATGGAAAAAACTAATGCTTAGTTTCTATGATATATCCTTTAATATATCCAAATTTTACTCATGGTGTAAAGAAATAATTTGTAGAGGAATATAAGGTGAATCTATAAATATATATTTAAATATCTGAAATTGTGTACAGTAAAATATATTGAGGTTCAAAGTTGATTTTATGTTCGTGCATGTTCTACAAGTAACCCGAGAAGGGTATTAGAGTTGTGCTTGTTAGTATCTCAATTTTTAAAGGTGAAATATATATTTGAGTATTTTTTATAATCCATAAGGATCATTTTTATATTAATTATAGTATTTACTAATAAATATTACATATAAAAAAATCCATATACGTTGACTGTGTTTGTTGAATGCATTAGTAGTTTGAGTGACCATCTTGTAGAGGTAAGTTTAAGGTGTTCTGAGTAGATTTGAAGAAGTAAATTAGCATGGAGATGTATTATAAATATATAAGTCTTATTAAAAGGCATTTTTTTTCAAGATATGCCTTTGATCAGATATGGAGAGTCAAAATAACTTGACTATATTTTGACTATTTATGACCAGTATGAGTGGCAATTTGGTTTATGTTATTTTTGAGTGCTTATAAGATGTGTTAATGTGTATAAATGACATGTAAGTATAAATGATATCTTAAAGGGTTTACCCATGTGATATAATAAATTCTATGTTAAATATTTGAGTAGCTGGTTTAGAAGTTTGAAACTATGTTTTCTATGTATGAAGACCTAAAGATCTAGGAGACCTAATTGGTAGGTCCAAGTATGGAGTTGGTGTTATAGATGGCATGGAACCATGTGGGATTGACCAATGGGATATTGGAGACATTTTTGATATGTTATAATCATTGGTAAAGGATGAAAGTGGTTCAAGTAATCTCACATGTAACGTGTGAGTATGAAGACCTAATGGTGATTTTAGGGGTAACGAGGCATTGGCAAACCTATGGAGTATGTGGTTCTTACTAGTAACATGTAAGAGGACCTATTTCAAAGTTGTAACAAGTGTGGTAAGTATCTTGGCTAACCAATATGGGTTATACCAAAATCATGGTATAAGTACAAAGCCTATTTGTTTGAGTTGTGAAATGTGGAGACAAGTCAAGGAAAGAACCTTTAAAAGAGAAAGTATATGCTAGTGAGGGAAAATAAAGAGTGAAGATAATTATACATGTTTGTTTGATAAAGGTGATGAAGGTGATCACTGAGGTCATTGGACCTAATAAACCTAGAAGAAGAATAATGAGTGAGTATGCTCAAGAGGTTGTTTGAGAGAGTATGTATGGTGAGTGAAGGAAAGGTGAAGGATGTCTGTTTCCATTGGATGGGTTGAAGGGTAGAGTGGGTTGATGACAGTTTATATGACCTATATATTATATTTTGGATTTCAAAATAGTGTTCTTGTAGGTTTGAAGCTTGACTGTGAGTGAAGATTTTAAGAGTGGGGTTCGTTGGGATATGTAATGTGTCCTAATTGATATTTGAGTGTTGGTTTAAGTATGTAATGTGATTTGGCCAATAGTTAATCTTGGATGAAAGAATGAAGGTGAAGAGGTATAATTAGAGGTCCATCATTAAGTGTTGAATACATCAGTTCAAAGGTGGAGATGTTCATAGATGTTGTTGTGGCTGCTCAACATCTAGGGGTTATATCCTCCTTGCAAGGTGAAATTTGATAAAAGTCTAGTTGTTATGGTTGCTTAGCTAGATTGGTGTTGTATCTCCTTGTAGGATTGTAATCTCACTAAAATAAGGAATAGTAGTTCCTTGATTAGTTGTATCTAGTCTAAATTAGATCTTATCATTATAGGATTGTATTCCATCTTATAGGGTTCAATGAATTTTATCCCCAAGAGGGTTTCCCATGTAGATGTTGTGTTGATGTGATGTATGCTCTTGATCATGCCTTGGATTTATGCGATTTCATGTTTATATTACTAGATCAAGTTATTTGTTAATGAAATGGTTTTGGAATTGAATGTGCATTGTTGTATACTAATTCACCCCCCCCTCAGTAGCTAATATCAACATTCCAAACCAATACCCATTTCCCAAGTTGTTAATCCTAGAGGTATTCCACTAAAAATAAAGCACCTTTTCTATCTAGTATTCCTAAGGGTGTGAATGATGTTACAAAAAATCCACCTTTGAAGGCTGTTACTAAGCATACAAATCCATCCCAACCTACTACATTTAAGACCTTAAGTTATTGCATTCCAATTGAAGGTGTTGTTACCCTTCCACCAAATACTCATCTTCCTCAGTATAGTATATGTGATATGGCCCAAGTGTTGAGACAACTAAAAATTACCATTCTACTTGTTGAATTTTTAAGAATACCTGAGCATAGGAAGAGGGCATTTGAATACTTGGAATTTGGTGAAAAGTCAGCTATAAATTAAATTTATTTACCCCAAATACCCCCGCAATGTGATGAAGAATATGAAGAGGTTATTCATCCTACTCTGAAGTTCTATTTAGGGGCTAAATTAATAGAGAGTCAGATTAATGTGGATCCATTTTATACAACCCTATTGATCAATGGTCTTACTGTCCAGAGTTGCATGTTTGATTCTAGTGATTATTATAACATAATTCCCATAGATATCTTAATTGAGCTCAGAGTTGATATTACATCAGCCTTTGGTAAGTGTTATGTCTTGGACTCATGGTAATTTCTAGTTGTTGGACAAGTCAAGGGGTTGGTAGTATAGTTGTTAGTGCATCTAGGTATGTATTTGAATATGGATGTGGTAGTTGTAGACTACCCACCTAAGTGGTGGATGTTATTGTCATGTAAATGTGCTGCTAGCATGGGTGAAAGTGTATAAATGGACCTTTCTTATTCCACCATTCCATTGGAGGGTAAGATTGTAAAACTTTATACAGATATAAAGATGATATATGTAATTGAAGATCAAAAACTTACTCAAAATGAAGTTTTATACACAGATGTTGGGCTTGGTAACTTAATTGGGAATATTGACACTAATGCATAGCCTACTATTGTTGATGTTGAACCTGATAGTGAAGTTGCAGTTTGGAAGGTGTGTTTTGATAGGTCTTACTCTAATCTTGGAAATGGAGTAGGGGTTGTATTGTATTCTGCTAATGGTAAGTGTTATTAAGTTTTCTTTTCATCTATCCTTTGAGTGTACTAATAATACTTTTGATTATGAGGCACTCTTACTTGGTTTATAGATAGCTTGCAAACATGGAATTAAAAAGATTGATTACAAAAGCTGGTTCTAAGCTAGTGGTAAATAAAGTTTGAAATGCTTATGCCATAAAAAACAAAGGTTTAAAACAATATTAGAATGTTGTTTGGGATTTTATTAAATTATTTGATGCATTTAATCTTTGTTTTCATGATATAAGTTTCAATGAAGAAGCTGATAGAGTTATACGGTTAGATGCTCAATTTAACATTATAAATACAAGTCCTCATTGTTAGTATCAAGTGGAGGTGATTGTTAGGCCTTCAATCTCAAATAATGTTCATCACTGACAAGTTTTTGATGATGATGAATAAATAAAGAATTTTCTAAATTATGAATCTAATTTCCATGATCAGCTTATAGACTTAAAATCTATGGTTCAGGTTTTTAATGGAAAAGAAACCTTTTTTGGGAAGGACATTATCCATCTAAAGACAAGAACACTCCCTAGAGGATTTGTGAGTTTAGAAGCATCTTTTGATGGAGTAGATAGAATCAAGACTCAAAACTCATTTATTTCATAGGATGTGCCTAAGTGTAATTTGTGTTCTCATGAGAATCCAAGGAAGGTTTGGCTAGGTACTCATCTGAGTGTAGATGGTAATCAAGTTTACATGCAACTACTAAGAAATTACTAATATTGTTTAGCATGGTCTTATTATGAGTTGAAAGTGTATAGGGAAGTGTTGTTCCAACGTGTCATCCTATTGTATCTTGATAACAAGCCTTTAAGGTAGAAGTAGAGTCCTACTAACCCCATCTTGAACACTAAGATATGGGATCAAATAAATAAACTAAGAAATTTTGGAATCATTCATCCCATTAGATATTTATCATGGGTTGCAAATTTATTCCCTATGATAAATAAAAATCATGACATCCGCTTATGTGTAGATTTTTGAAATTTTAATAAATATTCCTTAAAATATAATTATCCCCTACCCAATATGAATAACCTATTGCAAAGTGTTACATGATCAGATAAGTTTTCTACTTTAGATGGATTCTCATGATATAATTGGGTTATGGTAAAGGAATTTGAGATACAAAACACTATATTTACAATGCTTTAGGGCATGTGCACATGCACACACACACACACACACACACACAACCACACACACACACACACACACATATGAAGATGCTTTTGAAGTTAAAGAATGCTAGTTTAATGTTTCAATGAGATATGGATGTTGCCTTTGTAGGGATGATTAACAAGTTTATAGTTGTGTATCAAGATGATATTACTATATACTCCAAGACTAGAGAAGAACATTTGGAGCATCTAGAGAGAGTGTTGATCAGGTGAAAGGAGTTTAGCATTTTGATTGATAAAAAAAATTCATTTTGTAGTACAAAAGGCCAAGTTATTGGGACATATAGTGTCTAAGGATGGTGTCATGATTGACCCCAAGAGGGTAGAATCCATTGAAAAAGTGCTCATCCCATAGTCCAAGAAGGGAACTCAGCCTTTCTTTGGACAAATTAATTTTGTAAGGAGCTTTATGTCAAAATTTGTAGATATTAATTTGCCTATCACTTCTATGTTCAAGAAAGAGCAAGCAATCAAGTGGGAAGAAAAGGTCATGTGAGCATTAAATGACATCAAAGGAGCTTTAAAGTCTTCCCCTATTTAGGCGAACCCTAATGGCACTTAGCCATTTTAGATATTCTCTTTTGCATCATACAATATTATTGTTTTTTTTTATTGCAAAAGAATGAAGACAGTCATGAGTAGATAATAGATTTCTTTATAAAAGCTATGCAATGAACTAAAATGAGCTATACCATTATATAAAAGTAAGGTTTCACTCTCTTGAAGGCTACTAAGATGTTCATGCCTTATATTTTGAGTTTAAAGATTATTGTTTATGTCTCACATACCATGGTGAAAGACATCTTTACTCATACTAAAGTATCCAACAAGAGATGTAGGTGGGTTAATAAGTTATAATATTATGACATAAATATTTAGACCACCAATTTAGTGTGAGGGATGGGGTTATCATACCTGAGATCAATTTGTAAGTCATCAAGGTAAACACTACTATTTTCAATGTTGATGATTTTTTGAGTAATTTAACATGTCTCCATAATATAAGGATATTGTTTACTACTTTAAATGTATGAATTGTCCCCATAAAATGGATAAGAATCAAATAAGAACTCTAAAAATTGTTTTCAAAATTTACATCTTGACTAAAAATGAACTTGCATGTAGGAATCTAGATGGGATACTCCTAAGATGCATGCTAGAAGAACAAACTACTAATCAGATTGAAGATTTTCATAATGGGGTATGTAGTTTCCATTGTTTACCTAAAGTCATAGATCATAAAATTCTGAGAGCTGGTTATTGGTGGCCATCACTATTCAGAGATGTTGATCAGAAAGTTAAAAAGTGTGATAAATGCTAGCTCTTTGTAGGGAGGATGAAAGCTTCAGGTTCTCTTTATTTGTAGCTTATGATAATTGAAGGCCCATTCAGACAATTAGGAATGGATTTAAATTTATCAAGTGTTAAAGATAGATGGATACTATTTGAAACTAATTAATTCACAAAATGGGTTGAGGTGGTCCCTACAAAGAAGGCTACACATCAGGTGGTTATGTATTTTTTTGTAAATTAGATTATTTATAGATTTGGTGTGCCTATAAAATTTGTTGATAATTCCACTTTTTAAAAATCTAAACCTTTGGTGGTATTATGCAAAGATTATAGGATTTATTTACCTATGACTCCAATTACAACACTCATGGAAATGGGCAGGCAAAATCCAATAGTAAGAACTTACTCAAAATCATTAGATGAACATTGGAAGAAAATAAGAAGTATGGTGAATAGTTTAAATTTTTGATATGGTTTAGTAGTATTATTCCCAAGAGAGATACAAAAAAAAATCCATTTTGAGCTTGTTTATGGATCTCGAGTAGTTTTGCTTATGAATTTGAAGTTACCCACCTGTCAACTCATGCAACAAACAGATGATGATGAGAAAATCAACCACTATGAAAGTAGGATGAGCCATATTGTTGAGATTGATGAAATTAAAAGACAAGCTCATGAAAGACACATCAAGTTCAAGGAAAATATGAAAAAGCTATTCAATAAGAAGGTCACTCCAAGAACCTTCCAAGTAGGTGATCTGGTTCTAATTTGGGATAGTTGACATGAGGAAAAGGGGAAGTATGTAAAAGTTGATGCCTTTTGGATGGGTACTTATTCCATTAATTATCATATTATGGAACACACTTTCCTCTTGAGAGACTTGGATGGTGAAATACTTGAGCTACTAGTTAATGGCAGGCACGTACAATACTTTCTTGACTAAATCCATAACTTGCATACATAATTGTATAGTGTGTAGTATTATTATTTTGTTTCTTTGTTTCCACTTTGATGTGGGACTTACTTGTACAATTTCCTTTCATGTTTTCTATTATGTGTTCACTTTTAGATATTTTTGATCTATTTTTGTGAGTCTGCCATGTTTTGCTGAGCTTCCATGGAAGTTTGTTATAAATTAACTAAGTTTTATCTATATAATCCAATGGATTGGATCCTAGTCTTATGATATAAGGTTATTTTCACACCCATAGGAGGTGCACATCCATATGCAAGAGCCAGTGTTAGTGCCCAAAATTACACTAAAGTAATTGATCCCTTTCTAAGTATAAATACCAAATTTATTTAGCCCACTTCCTATTTCAAGTGTTCATCAGAGGTCAAGTGTCCTATAGTAGTATGTCAAAATCCAAGTTGAATTCATATCTAAGCATATAAAAACCCTTGTTCTAATTTCCCTAACTTAGTCCCTTTGATTTAAATTCAAATTTGGTAAGAAAAATTTACGTGGGAATACTTTAAAAAATGCCATGGACTTGGCTTAATTTTTATACTAAGGTTTAGTCATGTTTATTAACATGACAAAACCTTAGTCTAAATTCATATTTGGTACCTTTCATATCTTATGGCCCTTGGTTGATTTTATCTATTATCATGGTCTAGCTAATGCTTGGTACCTTTGTTATAAACTTAGCTCAAAGTCCAATCCTAAAAATTCTATTATATACAACAAAACCTTAGGCTAAGATTTTATATTAAGTTCTTTATTTCTTGAACTCTTAATAATTTTCATTACTAGCTTGGATCTAATAACAACTTACCTAGTGTATCATATTCAAATTATGCACATTAACTTGGGGAAAGATGATCCAATGGTGATTGATCAAAGATAAAAAGTTAAAATGACTCAAGACAATCACAAAAGTGACAAGTGTCAAGCTTTTGTTACATGGTTAAAATCTCAATCATATTCCCATAAATCATAGTACATAGTAAAGTGTATAGATCTCAATTGATGGTGAAAATATGTCAATAATTCAATAAATCTTAAATATGAGAGAGAAGGTGATAAGCGTCACCATCATGGGAATCTTGATGGGGATCCGATGGTGAGTGGAGGTCAACAAGTTGAAGATCTTTTGAAGGGATGGAAGAAGGACAAGTGTCTTAATCTTGGTGAGTGACCAAACAAAGTTATGATTTATGGTCGATCATGCATCCAATAGATCCATGATGTGAATGAGAGAAGACTTTTTAAAGGGTCGATATTGAATGTGGTAGTGACATGTGTCATAACTATGATGGATTAGATATAGATCAATGGTCATCATTCGATCCAAGATTCAAAGGATAAATATAGAACATTTGATTCATATAAATGAGATCAATGATTTATGAAATGAGGGTGGATATTTCATTGGAGCTCAAAACAAATGCAAAAGTTATAAGTGTCAAGCCCATAGCTCATGATTAAAGCTTGAGCATATTTTAAAGATCCAATACTAAGATCAAAGAGTAGATAGTTCAATAGTGTTATATATCTAACTACAGGGTGCCCCATAGTGAAATAACATTCAAGTAATTAATACTATTGAAAAGGTACTTAGATATCTCATAAAGTTGATAACTGGAAGGATCATAGATGCCTAAATTAGAATCAATGACCCACGATGAAGTCAAGACCAAGAGACATTTTAAAGGATCAATGGTACATATTTGATCCAGCTTTAAGATTACATGAAAAAGTGACACATGTCTAGATAAGATCCAAATAAGTGGCTTAGTAACTTTTAAGTCCCATGAATGCCTATTTCCAATGTGGTATGTCACATGCTAATATGTGGGAATATTTGGCTTTAGATTTAAAATTGATGGCTCTTTCATAGATAGGAAAGAATTCAAAGTATAAAATAAGGTCTATGGAGCATTATAGAGCATATTTATAGCTACATATCATTTTTTACCTCTACCATACATGGAGCATCTTAAATCCATCATTACAAGATAAGGTTATTCCACAACATGTAAAAGAGGAAAGTTAACTATCCAAGAGGTTCCAACTATGTAATCAAGTGGTTAAGGGCATTTCTAGATAGTTGCACATGAGAAAAATGTTCATTTTGCCTCCACCAAAAAATTTCACCTTCCATATCATGTAAATCATCATCATTCTTTGTATAAGTATTTAAAGGAATGATTTTTCTTTCAAATAGATGAAAATTTTATGCATGTAAAGGAATGTTTTATAGCTGGGAGCATCTTGACATAATTTGAAGGGCTAATTTGTAATTTTGTAAATTATAACCCATAGTCCCATATTTAAAAAGGGTAAAAAGTGTATAAATAGATGGTTTATCCTTTATTCTAAGGTTGTTTTTGGTCACTAATTTTATCTCAGTTTAGTTTGTGAATTTTTTTTAGGATCAACTATTATGTGTATATCTTTTTTCCCTTGATAAGGTGGTTGCAAGTGTACAACCATTAGCAAGCTCTGAGAACATGTTTTTGTCTCCCTTATCCAACATGGAGAAATATCACCATGCTTGTCCCCATGGTAGCATTTTTAAAAATTGATGTATGTAACATCTCTTTTCAAGTTAATGAAATTATTAATGAAGTATAACAATGTGTTTTTCAAGTTATGTTGATTGTACATTTGAGTTTGTGTTCACTATTGGTTATAATTTTGAGCATAGATCTAGATTATAAACCCTTTATTAATTATTTTAGGATATTTTGTAAAATAACTTGTTAGGGCACCCTAAGTTTATGGATTTGATGGGGAAAAATGTTTGAAATTTTAGTTTCAATGTATGTTTCAAATATTTCAAGGATCATTTGGTATGCTTGATTATCTTACTTATGAGTTTTTACTATATCTTTACGAATTAATATTATCATGAATACTGTGAGGTGCCCTGCTATTTAAAAACCACCAACACACCACCACTCTTTTTATAATTAATAAACTATCCTACCTTATCTCATCCTATAAATAATAAACAATTGTTTCATATCATAGGTGTTATTTTCATGCAAATACATAATATCTTACTTATATAACATGCATTTCCATTTTGTGCTTTAAAGATTAGCATTGTAGTCTTCCATCTAGCCCTATTATTGAAAATTATTTAGAATGAAGGCTGTAAAAAATTTTATATCGATCTTCAATAGCCTGTGTATAGCCTAAATCATTTCCTCATTCCATATGATAACCCTTCTCAAGTGGAGTGAGCATGTTTGGTTGTGTTTTGGTCATATTTGTGTTCCCTTATGCCAATAATCCCCATGGAGCTTGAATTGCAGAATATCTCCATGTGAGCAAGGTACCCCATAGGTCCTCTCACCTTGGTTAAGGTAAAGCCAAAAGTATCATTGAACTAACCATCCCCTCTATCAATTCTTCTCAGTCATTTTCTCCATTTGGTCCATTCTATATGCCAAACCCTTCCCCGACTACAATGACATACTAGCGGGTTTTGCATCTTTATTTTACATTTTTTTCAAGTGTACAAGGTCGAGCAAAAGAGGTGTATAGCTAGGAACCAATGAAATTCACCTTCATTTAAGTTCTTGTAACCATGGTACATATCTCCATCAAAAGTGTGGGCATTACATTCTATTAGGAAACTAGACAGTCAATCTATAATTGCTAATCATCCACAAGACATTTCAAATTCCTTACATCTTTCTTGAGTATTGTGCATACCTTTATATACCTTCATACATAAGGTAAAGCTCTGTTACACTATAAGAAATTATATCACACTAAAACTAAAAACATGCAAGGCGCCAATGGGAAACAGACAAAATATTCACTTATAATATTATATTATAAATATATTGAGTCCTTTAGAAAGATTAGCTTCGAAAAAAATCTAGGAGAGATAAGGAATGGAATTATTTATAAAAAATAAATAGCATCAACTTATTTTGAGGACAAATATGAACAACTTCATGCTTGTAGGCTTAAAAATTAGTAATTTTACCCAAAAACAATTACGCTATTATGTTAATTAAGATGCTTCATATCCAAAATGTAAAATTTACATTTATATAATATAATTTCAAAAGTAGGATCTAAGTATGATTTTACATCTGACCTAGGATTGATTGTAAAAAGAGGATTTTTTTCCATCTTCCCTATGCTTCTCCCATCTCTTATGCATTTTCTTGGATCCAAGTAACTATACACATCTCATCCCATCACTCTGACCACTTAGTAGTCTATATCAAAAAAATATGTCCTTTGCATGCACCACTAGCCTCCTCAAGCCTCTAAATAAATAAATAAAAATCACTAAAAGAAAATCTCTCTCATTATTTCTAATGATAGAAAAAGGTGAAGGATAGGCAAGGATAAATCCTTAGATATTGAATCACTTATAGGATTCTCAGTGTGAGATTTATTTTCACATGATAGATAGGGCTCTCACATGTATGGAAAAAGTGTGTTCTAATCACTATTAAAACCCTCATCAACTCATACATATGATCTTTTATAACTTACTTTGATGCAGTGTCAACTCCTCTATTGTCCATTTGCTTTCAATGTTAATAGTACAACTTTAATAGAGCGATAAGATAGTTTGGACTCTATTATATTGCCACATACTCATTTTTTTAATTTATATATAATATATTTCAAAACTATTTTATATAGTTTTTATTGAATAACATACTTTTATTAATAAAATAGAATATAATACATTGCTAATCATACCAAAAAGATGGGTAGAAATGTCAAAACCTAAAAAGAACCACCATATCAAGCTAGAACAAGTCTCGAGAAGAGAAAAATATACAAAATACCACATCAAGGCCAAACAAACCAAAGTTAAACTAATTCAAGTGCATATCAACCAAAAAAGGATAAACAAAAGCATAAATGAGCAACCTATTAAGTAGCAACAATGAACATAGCATTAGGCATAGAATTTTAAGAGCTCCCTCCCCACCCCCTTGAGTTGGTGGTATCCTCATCAAGTGGTAAGTGATCACAACCATCATTTTTATACTTATTTTTAGTATCATCTTGTTGTTTATAAACTTATTCATGTTTGGAGGGTGAAATGGTGATGGGTAGCTATGGGAACTTGTCCTATAGAGGAGTTCCCCAACCACCTCCATATGAACACAATTATCTCAAGTACCCATATCAGATCCAAAGTGTGGATATGGCTAGTGAGGAGGATGAGATGAGTTCCTCCATCTTCTAGAATATTAACTGTGAGATAATTGATGCCTACCCCCATCCCCATGCCTGCCATTGGGTTAGGGGAAATGGTGGTGGGGGGATATATAAGTTCAAAATTTATTACACAAATATATCTTCCCTAATAATCTATGATAATTTATAGATAGTGGACCTTGAGCCGAACTCTATCATTTGACTAAAAATCTAGAGGGTAAAATTGCATATCAAAACAACATTGTTAGTTTTAAAATAAATTCCATATTTTCATGATAAAATCATGCTTTATTTATAATATTTTAAATCTTAAAAAGAATGTCAATATGGAAAATCTACTGGAATATATTATATCCTATAGGAATTAAGGTGGAGTCCCCCAAGAAATCCATCTTCCAATTGAACATTTCAAGACTAAAGGGCTTGAAGAAGGTATGAGTCTATCTCTAAGGAAACTAAGCATGAGGGAAGAACTAAAGGATGTATTTAATGGATCATGAGTGGTGATAGTTAGGGAATGTGGGATTTGAGACCCCAATGTGCTTAAGCTGATTGTCCACATGTAGACCTTGGTATATTATACACCAAAAAAATGGGATTTATTAGGTTCAATGAAAGTTGACCAAATAATGTCAAATTATTTTCCCTAAACAAGATGAAGGTATCTATGATTCCATCAATGATTGAAGGTCTCAGTATTAATATGTTTAGGGGCATAATATTATACCCCAGTCAAGGATAATAGTGTCAAAATAATGTAGCTCTAGGTTGGAACTAGTCTTTCCACCATGGCATAACAGAGGCACCACCAATTTTATGTAAATAATATTTAGGTATGGAACGCTTCAACTCAAAAATGTTCCCTAGATATTAATTATTAATCTTGAACTTAGACTTCATAATATTCTATGGAATCCAATCCTAAATTGTCTTACAAAATAGATCCCCAATCATGTGGATACATTTTTTAAATAGCCTCAAGATTTTTTTGAAAGGGATCACGACAAAATAAACATTATCAAAATTCAAGGTGGGGGACCTCCATAGAATTGAGCATTAATTGAGATAACTCTCCTTAAACCTTCCCCCACTTAAATGAGATGAGGTTTGAGCTTCTCCTAATCCTTCAAGATGCTTTGAGTGATAAAAGTGCCCCATATATTAATAGGAACACGGGTGATGAGAATGTTGCCAAGACTAATCCCTTGCCATGCCTTTAAGATCAGAGGGAAAATTTGAGAGATGCAATGAATAAAAAAAAATCTAGGTTTAATTCCCTTTTGGGATACTAATAATCCATTTAATATTTAGGGCAAGACCTTGGAGTTTAATCTTAATTAAGTTAATCCCACTAGCTTCTTTAGGTCGACAAGAAATGGCCTAAAAGACTCTATGAAAACCATGATGCCCCTCATATTTAACCCATAAAAATTATATTGTAAGGATTCCCAAAAAAATTAGTAGCATGCATGAGTATTAGTAAGCACCTTAGAAAAAATATGAAACTTCCCAACTAGATTCAAGGGTTTGGTGATCTAGAAGGATATCATTTTTACAACCCTTTGAACCACATAAGATAATAACTCAATGGGCAAGGTTATAACAAAATGGAATTCCAAATAACTTAAATTAAACTCTAGGAATAACCTAATGTCATTATCATCCCTTAAACCAAGGAGTCTTGGGAGAGAGGGACTGATGATAACATCAAGTCTTTTGTAACTGAATAGAAGATTTAGAAGTGAGGTAGAAAGTGTCTAGGTAATCCATATGATTTTTAAAAGGGTCCCATTATTCTTGAAGAGTGAGAAATGAATCATCAAAAAATTTCTCATTGATCTACTAATTGTATAAATTAGGGAGAGAAATACCCTTCACCAAACCCTTAGAAACATGATTAGCTAGAATATCATTGACACCCACAACAAATAGAACATAAAGAGGAGTAAGAAAATACCTGTATCTAATATATATATATATATATATGAATCTCAAAACATTGATATCTAGATCTAATGAGAGTAATAGAAGCATTAGCATCCTAAAAAATCATATTAATAGTTTGCACAAACTTGTGACCAAAACCAAGAGCCTAAAGCATAGCTATAATGAAAGGCCATTCAATTCCATCTTAGGGTATCTCATAATCAATCTTGATGAATAGTGCCTTTTGGTTGGACATCCTAGACCATTTTATACCTTCTTATATAACAATGATTTTGTCCAAATGTATATATTTTGAATAAACTTATTTTTTTAACTTCTCAAAATTAAAATGAGAAAGTGTTTTATTTTGAGAGCTAGAGGGGAATAAATTCAACACAGAGAATCTAGTGGGCATATGGGAGATAATATATGAACCATATATAGATCAAGGTGCATTCCATTACATCATTGGATGTGTAAAGGTTGAGAAGGCCAATAATACAATTATCAAAGTCAAAAATCATTCATACCACCTAATGGGTGGGTTTAGAACCCCAAGAAGTAATATTTTGAGAAAGCTCAGCCACCAAAAGAGTGATAAAACCTTAATATTTGGGTTTGTGATAGTTCAATTGAAAAAAATCCCCTGGCCAAATAGGGCAAGAAACATTTTAAAGGAGGAAATTATAAATTTTTACTTCTTTCATGAAGAATTTTTTATTTTAGCTAAATTATGAAAACTCTTCTTGACCATATACTTATGTGTCATATAAGCAATACCTTTAACTTTACATGAATAAAATATAATTGGGAAACATTAATATTTTAATTAAATTACTTAGATGTTCGCATAACATAAGCAAATATGAGAAATCACACAACAATAATTGACATTAGAGAAAACTACTAGATAATATAGGAAAGCCACTTCAAGGGGGAAACCTCCACAATAATGCACTAAGAGAATAATACTTAACATGATGATAAAATACTAACCACTACCTCCTATATATAGTTTACTTGTCCATGGTTTCTCCATAGGCCATCCTATTTATTAATATAGAGAAATGCAACAAGAATATAAAAGATGTATGTAAGCCACAAGTCAGCCACACATATCCCAAGGCATGCCAAAGGTTAAGGGTGTAACATGCCCCTTCCCTTTAAAACAATGTTGTCCTCAATGTTAAGTAAACTCTAGATGTTGTTGCACAAAGGATTCATTCTCCTAAGTAGCATCTTCACATGGTAGATTATTCCATTTGATCAGGTACACCTTAATCACTCAAGACTGCAACTGCGTAGTGCACATTTGAAGGATCACCTCAGGATCAAGAATGATTGTTCCTTCCTCATATAATTTTGGTAACTCATTTTGGGTAGAAAATTTGTGTCTAATGAATTTTTTCAGGGATGATATATGAAATACTGTATGTATGTGAGTGGAGGAAGGAAACTTATCTTGTAGGCCATACCACCAATTTTTTGTAAGATTTGATAAGGCCCACAATACTTAAGGGATAGCTTGTTATCCTTTTTATATTACTTCAAGGACATATACTTATATGGATATAAGTGAACAAAAATACAATCACTAATTTCAAAGTGCCTCTCACTCCTATGTTGATATGCCTACTATTTCATGTGATTCTTGGCAATGGCTAAATTTTCACACAAATTGGCAAGGACCTCTTGTTGATGGTGAATATGTTTCTCAACTGCATGAACCTTAAGATGGACCTTCAAGGTTGAAGTGATGGATGGAGGGTGGTATCCATATAGTTCCATAAAATGAGACAGTTTAGAAAAACTATGAACAAAAGTATTATACCACCATTCAATAAGTGACAACTAATAAACTCATTTATCTTATTTATCAAAAATAAAAAATGGAGATAGCATTCTAGACATTTGTTTACTACCTCAGTTTATCCATTTGATTGAGGATGATATGATGACTTATGAGCTAACTAGGTACTCAAACATGCAAATAAATCAATTTGAAAATTACTAGTGAAGATGGGATCTCAATCACTGACAGTGATCTTAGGGGTACCATGCAATTTCTGAACTATATTGAAAAAAGCAAAAGCTATTATACTAACAATAAATGGTTGTGATAAAGAACAAAAATGAGAATACTTACTAAGATGATCTACCATATCTATGATAACATTTTGACTATCAAATCTTGGTAACCCTGTAATTAAATCCATAAACACCTCTTACTAACATTGGCTAGGGATGGATAAAGGCTATAAAAGACCTGGGTTTTTGATGGTCTCTCATTTATTTTGTTTATAGATCATACATTCAGCCACATACTTCTAGAAATCCCCCTTGAGTCCTTCCCAAAAAAATCCTACTTGATTCTATGATAGGTTTTCAAAAATCTTGAATGACCCCCAATTGGAGTTGCATGAAGTTCATGAAGTATTTTTTATTTAAGAAGAGAATTATTAAATAGGTATAATATATATTTCTACTATCATTCATCACCCTTCCATGTGATTTTTTCAAATTCACCCAAACCTTGCTAAAGATACTGAAATAAATCATGGGTAGCACTATCCTTATCCCATTCTGATCGTGCTTCCTCTAGCCAATTTGCCTAGAGAATAGTCATAGCATATAGCAATGTATCAACTAATTCATCCTTCCTAGATTATTCCATTTGTTTACTTTAAAATTAGAAAAATATTTTTAATTGTAAAATGTTAAACCTGAAGAAAAATTATTTGATGTAATTTCTTGTGTATTGCATAATTTATATTAGCCTTTACATTTTTTTTTATACTAAAGATGACATGATGTTAAAATTAGTGCATCTCACCCTATGAATATTATCAAGAGGTTGTTGGATGCCTATGTTTGTGGTGATTCTAGTGTTTGTGATACAAAATGTGACATGAAGGAGGATTTTTAAAAGGATTATGAGCTTCCTCAACACTATTCCATGAATAGACTCATGTCTACTTCTACATGCCCATCACATATGTATTTGTGTCTAGCTTGTTGTGTAATGATAAAATATTATTTCTCATTAAATTTTTTTAATTATATAATTTGATAATGATAGGTCTGCTACTTAGAGGGACCTACATGACCTAGATGACAAAGAGAAGAAGGTTCATAAAAGTGAATTTTATTCAATCTAAATAGATCTAACATAGAGGTATAATTCTTTTTGTTTTTAAAATTAAAAAATATTATTTTTTATTGAAAAATTATAATACAACTTATGCATGGTAGTTCTACTTTCGATATAGAACAACAGGAAGATGAGGGAGCTAGGAAGAGTAGATGTTCATTCATTTGTTGCTAGGGAGTCACCTATATGAAGGTATAAGTTTACAGTTAATTTTTTGATTAAAAATATTTATTTTCATTGAAAAATTATAATATGAATTGATTATGAAAATCTTACTTCTTATATTTGCTTGTGAGAGGATAGGAGTGTTATCCTTCATTTCCTATGAGGGACTTGCCTATACAAAGTTATGAACTTTTATTTTGTTACTTATATTGGTTTTAAAGTTATAATGTCCTAAACTTTTATTGTAAACCCTCATCAGGCAAGACTCTCTTGTCTTTCTCATAAGAAACAAATTTAAAGTATCATGGCAAGATTTCACCCCAACTAGTATCAATGAGCTACTCCACAAAATGTTAAGTACAAAGGATGAGGATGATGTAGAGCCACCCCTATCATGTTTATTGATGATGAAAGACCTTGTCATATCACTTATGAAAAATATAGATATTGATTTAGAGGAAATATCAGAATAAACATCTATATAAATGATAATACAGAGATATTAATAGATGTTTTAAGAAATTAATTATTTTAATATATTTTTTTTATTATTTTATTTTTTAAAAATTTTAGTTTATCATTTAATTAGGTTCCATTATTTTTAATTCATTTATTTAATCATTGATAGGGATTTATTAAAAATTTATATATTTATCATTTATTTTATTTAGTTTTATGTATTTGAAGAAAAAATAGATGACTGAGTTCAAATTTTTTTAATTCATATTTCTATCTATACTGGTATAAAACACTATTCATGAAGCTAACAAAATTGCTGACTATGACTTAGGAAGACTTGAGGAATTCCACAACTATAAGCAGATTTAGGAGAATAAAGAGGCATTTTAGGGTAATTAATATTTATTTTATTTATTTATAAATAATTATGGTGTTTAAATTAGCTGTTACATTATGATATGAGATGGTATATTGGAAAGAGGAGGTGAACATATTTCAAGACATTATCAATGACTATCCTCTCCTTTAATAGCTCATGGGACCATTTCTCCTATCCTATTTAAGTAGTATAATTTTATTGTTCAATTATAAATTGTTTATACTAATGAAAGATTTTGAGTGGTGATTTGAAATATCGAGCAAAAAATAAAAATATATTTCTTACAAAAACTATAATTTATTTATATGGATTATGAAAGCTTAAAATATCTAAATATAATATAATTACGTAAACTGATTTATAATTAAAAATAATTATATTATAGTATTTATTGTAATTAACTCAAATTGTATATTTTACCATATTTTCCCCCTTTGTATACATATTGGAGAAGCTAATTTCACATAAATATAGTACAACTAAAAATACTTGGTTGTTTTACTTTTGTGCCACTAAAGATAATGCAAACTCCTTAAATTTTGACCATAAAAATCATTAAAAATATTAAATTTTTGATGCAAATATGACCATACTTGTGGCACTAATTAATTTGTGTGTAGTAGTGGAGTTGACCTTAGAAAAGTGAGACTTGAAGAAGTGTTGTTGAACAAGCATTATACAATCAAGTTGTTAAAAACTTGATTAAAACATAGACAAAAGTTGGACCATGTGAATCATATGTATGTTGCCTCAGCCTACATTTAGTAGTTAGAATATAAAAAACTAAATGGATTTTTAAAAAAAAAACATGTTTCATGCTCTTGGACACACCATTGCATGTAAATGACCCCTTACTTGTTCTAAGTGGAATTTATCATATTGAAATCACCACAAAAAAGTAAGCTTTTGAGAAGACTATTATCAACAAGCCATTTCCAAAGCTTTGACTCTTTGAAACCATCATTAGATGCATATAGATTTCATAAATCCAAAACATGATCATCAATATTAAGCGTAAACTAAAAAGTATGATAGTATAGTGTCTTGACCCTAAGGAATAACAACAAAAAAAAGAGTGAAAGAGTAACATGGTAGAAATGTGGCACCCCTCCTCATGAAAAGCGGTGAAAGATAACATAACATGGAAAAAGCATTTGATGTTGCTTGAAGAATGAAACCTAAATTTTAAAATCCCTGTAAATAAATCATATCAAAGGGTGAGAAACAATTTACAAATTATATTGAAAGCAAAAAATATAAGTTTTATTTTTTAACATTCAATAAAATATATATATTTAATATTATATATACAAAAAACATAATGTATAAACATTTAAAAAATAAATAAAAATATATTAAATATTATAAAAATATATATTTTTAAAATAGTTTTCAAGTTGTTATATGGGATACACAATTATACTTTAACTCAGTATTCTAATCGTAAAAATTAAAAATTTGTTAAGGGTTCTATCTCCTAACTTGATCCAATTGAAACAAATACCAAGTTGGATCAATAGTTTAAAATAGTGCTGGTGCAGCATCTCCCTCTTCTGCAAAGCAAAGCATGTTTGACCCGCCGCTCCCCCATCTTTCGATACATGAATCGATCCTGTTGTTTTAGATCAGCATGAAATTAGAATGTAATGATATTTTCACGCTTTGAATAGCGCGGTCGTAGCACACGTGTGATGTATAATATAAAAGAACCTTTAAACGTGGATAGGAACATTCTTATTTGACGTTACTACGCAGCTACACAACCGGAAAGCATATATATATGCTCTGCTCCATGTCGACAAATCTTCACGACTCCGGAGCCTTTCCAACTTAAAAGAGTGCAGGAGTTACTTCCTTCATCCAGCTATGGACACTCTCTGCCAGATGATAATGGAGAAAACTGCCGCCAATATAAGGGAATCAGTATGCGAAAATGGGTGTCTGAAGTGAGAGTGCCTAAATCCAGAGCCGAATTTTGGCTGGGGTCTTGGGGTTCTGACCCCACTCATCGAGTTGTTTTTTTTTTTTTTTTTTTTAATAACTGCATCATTGGGTTAGTTAACTTGTACGCTTCTAATGATGTTATGAAGTGCACCATGCTTTACTGATGGTTGGCAGATTCTTTTTTAGATTTTCGTTGGATTTTTTTGTAGGGATTTCAATACGATTGAATATTAAGAAGATAAAGAAGGCCATCTTCCCATGTGTTGGTGTATTGGGGAAAGAGAATCTTGGTATTATATGTGTAACAAGATTAGAGTGTTTGATTGAACCATCACCAGAGGAAAGATTTAGAATCTCTTTGGTTCACTTGTCAAACTTTGGACGGGGAGATGATATAGTGATTAAACGCCTTGATCACATTCTTCTTGCTGACCAAGATTTATTTTTCTTTGCTCTAATTCATAATAGACCAGTTTTCGTGCTCCCTGACACTTTTTTATCGGATCATCATCATATTTGCTTTAATATAGAATGGGCTACTCCTCAGATGAGCCCTGCTTCAACACAATTCTATCTTAATAATGCTCATCTTAAGCATGAAAGAACTGTCAAACATATTATCATTATTTTGAACTTGCTTCACGGACCCATGGGGGCTACTAGATGGATTAAGTGATGGAAAACTGTTTTGTATTGCACCACCACTTTCCTTCATGTGTACGGTAAATAGGCTGTTACTTTTTGCCAGCATATTCATAATGACAAAAATTATGAATAAATTTGAGTTACATAGGTACTTGAGACCTCACCTTTCAATCTTCACCTTTAGACTCCAACATCCCTTTGGCATTGTCAACTCCAAATTGAGGTGGCCTACAAGGTTATGGGAACTCAGCTTCGAACTAGACTACATCAGTAAAAAATTAGAGATAAAGTCAACAAATATTTATTCTCTCTCCTTCATTCTTGAAGAGATGGTAATAAAATCAAAGCCATCAGGGAAGGGGATGTTAGGCTAACTAGGTTAACTAACATCTGGCAAGCCTTTGTACACCATTATCACGGTCTTTTTCATCTCAACCCACTTCGCCTGAGTGAGAAGCAACTCTAGCTCAATGCATCCATGTTGTCCCCTATAAACTCTCTAAATCTCAATTGGTTTCTTGTGATAAGCCTCTCACTCTAAACAATCTCAAGGAAATAATTATACAAATGGCTACAGACAAATATCTAGGTATTGACGGTTTCCCTTGTGAGTTTTATCAAACCTTATGGGATATTGTGGAACCTGATCTATACAAAGCCTACTCTGAGTTGTGTTATCTAATTTGCTAGGGCCTCTTATCAATTAATGTGATATCAAGTTTATTCTCAAGGATGGTGATCTTGAGGCTATATTGTTAATTAGAGACCCATCACCCTTATGAATGTTTCTTATAAAATTATTTCTGAGGCACTGACACTTAGGATTAAACATCTTCTTCTTTTAATTATTCATAGTGAGCAAACAAGTTTTATCTAACATAAATATATTTTGGATAATGTCATTATTGTCTAGGAACGCATAGAATGGGTTAAAGTGTCTAATCAAAAGGCCTTATTTGTCAAGATTGATTTTGAAAAGGATTATGATCACATAGAGTGGCCTTTCATTAATCCACGTCTCAAGCTCTTGGCTTTAGCCATCACTTTGTACATGATACATATATGCGTTTTAAGATTTTGGGGTGTCTATTAATATCAATGGGGCCCAATATAGTTAGTTTAAACTACAAAGATCTATTAGATAGGTTTATCCTCTAGTACCTACTCTATATTTCTTAGTGGTTGAAGGCTTTAGCTATCTTTTAGATAACTTTGTTTTTGGGTGCTTGGTGAAATTTATATTTCTCCCTAATTCTAGTCATCATCTACTTAATGAAAACTTTGCTGATGATTATTTCCTCACTCTTCAAGAGGATAAAGTCTCAGTAAAAAATTATATGGATTGCCTTCACACCTTTTTTCTAAGAGGTGATCCCTACAGTGGAAGAAAATGTAGTGTTATCACTAGTCTCTCTCCCAAACTCCTTGATTAAAGTGATAACAATGATAATGTCTCCTAATTGGAGTTCAATTTAAGTTAACAGGTATTTCATTGGCATTTTGTGCTTCTCTTGTTGACTTGTGGTATTATTTCTTCAAATCATTGTTAAAAACATCTCATTTTGGATCACCATGCCCTTGTCAGTTGCAAAAAGGTTTCAAATTTGGTCCAAGGTGTTGGTTGCTACTCATGTTTACTACCCCTCTTGTTGGAATCCCTCTAATGTTGCTCATACCAAGCTAGAAAAGATCCTAAGGGATTTCTTATGGGCTAATTTTGAATGCCACAAAGGAATTCATAGAGTTTTATGGGATATACGAGTAAATTTACAAAGTTGGGTGACAAAAAGGAGTCTATGTGTGGACATGTTTTTTTTGAAAATTGAGAAATCTAAACTTATGTAGATAATTTGATATGGCTACACTCAAAATTCAAGGATGTTGTATGAACATAAATTGTAGCATTCTAAGTCTAGTTTCCAAACACTAATTTTTTTTAGAAAATAGTTAAGTATAACTAGGTCTAACATTTAAAATTTGAATATGAACTCCTGTTAAATTTTTAGTAAATATAGTAGATAATTGGTCATGAAGCTTCTCAATTTTAGCATCATTTAGTATTGTTTAAAAATATTTGGTGAAACTTTAGTTAAGATCATCTAGTTTGTAACTTATATTTTTTTAATAATTTATTGATGAATAGTTATATTTTTATCAATTTTACAATTAAATAGATCCTAAAATCTGACAAAAAATGGATAGACAATTGTTCATCTCGTAACTACCTAAAAAATTGAAAACTAGTTTTTCTTTTTAAAATCATGTATAATTAGGCATAGTTTGTAACGATATGTTCTTTTTAAATTTAGATCAACAAAAATAAATACACAAGCATATATAGGTATGTATATTTAAGGCATGTAGTGGCCTAAATAATCTATAATTATAAATCAACATAGATTGAAACATTAAAATAGTCAAAATTTATAAAAACCATAAATTTGGAAAGAGGATAGCATGATCGTAATCATGGTAGTAATTTTATGAATTTTCTCATTGAAATTCATAGTGTATTTGGTTATGGGAGTTGAATTTTGTTATTTTATATCAAGACTCTCAGATTCAGTTATGTGTTGATAGGTCTAAGTTTTTGGTTTAGGAATCCAAGCCATTTTTGAGCCAAAAGGCTTGTTCTTTGAATTTAAACAAAATATAGCACATATTCATCATAGTGCATACACATTCCTTTCACATTGCACTAAAAATAAGAAAATATCTATTGGAAGGGTTTTTTGCTTATCTTTGTGAAAGGAATGTGTACATGCTATAACGCGTACATATTCCTTTCATATTTTCATAAAAAACCATAAAATTATATTAGAAGTAGGAAATGGTTTAATTGGAAGGGGTAGATGGTTTACTAAAATACATGTTATGTATAAATTTACATTTATATAATGTTTACTTTGCATCTAATAGATTTGGTCTCACAACTGTACACCTTACAATGTGGGAGATAGTTTTTGCTCGATACAAAGCTCCTACGTAGCAAAATAGGCTCTTTATTTATATACACACAACTCATACTCCTTAGCATAGTGTTTTCCTAGACACTTGTGCATAAGTACTACATGTGTTTGTATAATTTATCACTTAGACCATGCCCAATCACATTTGGGGTACTTCACTACACATTTTTAAAATCATATCGCTATGAACCTCACTAGCACTTACTCACAGACTCCTGTGATAACACTTATATTCACTCTAACACATCCATGTGTTAGTCTACTTTGATTGCATGGATTATCAAGTGGCACTTTCCACTCACAGATCTTGTTAGTTGAAACATTAGTCACCACCAACCTAAAAGTTCAACCATAATCCAAAAAGGAAGATGAAACGACTCAACCATCTTCTTTATGACTGGTAACAATTGTAAATATTTCTTTTTATGTATAATTATTTAACACATGCATTTTTCCAAAGGTTGATGTCATACAAAGTCATAATAAACATAACATGCTCTATGTATCTACTCTATAATTCATGCACTATACATATTGTACCATTTCCCTAATTTTTAATATTGAATAGAATTTACATTTCCTGTAAATAAATACTTATGCTCCATTGAATGTGTTTAGTTTTATTCCATATAAATTAAACTTGTGAATTTAATCTATACAACCAAACTTGGTTTTTGCCAACACACTTGGTCTTGGGATCTGTGGTGTAGATCATTGTTATCAGAGCATAAAAGTATTTTCATTTATATACATGTAAACATATGAGTACAACTTGAGAAATAAGGTTTATCAATTATTTATATTTTATAATATCCATAGGAATGTCATAGCCAAAGTAAGATGGACGATTCCCAAAAATAACCTAAGGTAACTCTAAAGGTTCGAAGGCTCATCATCGATTCACTAAAGGCATAACACACTGAGCATTTTGGTCACTTCTATGATTTTATGATATAGATCAATGTAATGACTTATACTATACCTCCATAATATGGTAAATAATAGTTTCAATAATATACCCCCTTTAAATTACAAGTCAATCTCAACATACCTCTATTTAAAGGAAAGTTTGATGCCAAAGCATTGGATGCCTAGATTTGATAACTAAAGATGTACTTTTTAGTCAGTTACTTCATTCATGTTGAGAGGATCACCTTCTTCATACTGAAGATGCCCACTCTAGTTCTTCAATAGTGGGAGACCTTCAGTGCATAGCATGCATAAGAATTCCTTCCAATCAAATCATGGAATATTTTTGTTGATGAGCTGAAGAAGGAATAATACCTTCCATAACACTTTGAAGATGAATACATCATATTCTAATAACTACTTCAGTACAAGGATCATTTAGTGGAGGACTACACCAACATATTTAATGACTACTCTATGCATCTATGAGATAACTTAAGCAAATGTGCTAAAGTATATCAATGGACTCTCACCTTATATTTGTGTGAATATGTAATTATTGAATTATGATAGGCTGTGGAGATCATATTGTAATGCCTCATAATCAAAGCCAAGGAAAAAATGAAGCAATATTACACCTCTTCAACTAATGCAGTGTGTGAAGACAAACTGTCATAAAACTCCACATCACAACCTTTTGTATAAAATCATAACACTTCTCTCAAAGGTGTGAAGTCTCAAAAGACTACAAATCAATCAAAGGATCCTATGTCTTCTAGTTTAGATAAAGGCAAGAATAAGTCCATGGATAAGTGGTGCCATCATAATCACTCATCCACTCATAACGACTCTAAATGTCATGCATGGAAATTTGTGCTCACACAATTGACATCAAGACCTAATGATGGATAACACTAATCTAAATTCCTTTTATCTAAGCTCCATCACCACTATTATTGACATCTATGAGGATCACAAATGTCTCTTATAGACCATGTCATCATATATAGTGGAAGTTAGAAGAATATCATTGCATAATACACAACTCAGTACCTTGGTCTTACCATGATTGTGTATCCCAAGAAATATTCTTTGGAGTGGTTATAGCAAGGGAAATATATAGGTCTAATGACAATACACTTTTTAGTACAAAATCAAGCCAATGGAGGAGAATGTAACTTGTGACATCACACCTCTAGAGGTCTAAAACATCTTACTGGGAAGATTGTATCTATTCAAAAATGAAGTTAAATATAAATCCAAGCCACAACATTGGATTATTCATGCATAAAATCAAATTTATAACCTCTTTGAGTCAACACCCATGACTGAAGTTACTTTGGTCTCTACCAAGTAGTGTCTCAAGCTCGTATAACACACATATAATTTTGTGTTACTCATGGTTCATCTTGATACACTCGGATAGAAGATGAAACACACGTTGGTAATGCATAACACTCACATAATGTCACATCAATAGCAATTTGACAACTTATTTTGAATAGTGTAGTAAAGTCTTCATAGATATTTAAGGCCTTATAACATATTGCATAGTTAATCACTACATATATTTTCTTCCTAAATCCCCTCTTTCAAATAGCCCCCTATAACATTGTTCACTCAAACATTTATCGAGAGCATAAATTGGTGACTTTAATTCAATAGTGTGGGAACTGAGTCATCATGTTATTCATCAATAAGGGGAAAATTTCCCTCTACTATTATTAGGTACAGATACCATTATTGAAATCCAAAAAGATAAAATTAGGATAAAATCTATTCATATCTATTTATAGCAAAAAGGTTTTCTATTGGGGATTTCATAATTTTAACTAAAATGCATGAAAAGGAGTTAGAAAGTAAAATGTGAGGAATGATATAAAAGAGGGAGGAAATGAGAAAAGAAATTATTGTAGCCAATTAAATATAGAAGCTACCCTGATAATCCAAGGAAAAATGAAATACATCTGTGGGTAACTAAATATAGAAACTCATCAGAATATCCCAAGAAGGGAAAAACACTATATTCATGGAAATATCTTTGATTCAATGGGTGGTAAATACCTAATGCACACTTAGGAATACAAAAACATACATTGAGATAATTATCTACTAGTAACAAAATAAACGATAATTATCTCATATTTACCCATGAAAGATAATTAAAATATGGCTTAAACCCCACCAAGATTTCACGTTCATAGAAATAACACAAAAAGTTTCTAAAATAGATACTTAATGTGAAATTATCATTTTTTAACAATTTGATACTGATTATGAAAATTATTTAAAATTAAATATATAAATATAAATGAATCATACACAATTTTATAACTCATGAAGAAATCCTAAACACAAAGGCTATAAAATATCCATGTTTTAATCATTATTTAATAAAAAATACAATCTCATCCTCCAAAACATTTTTGCAGATTCTCACTACCAAAAGTCCTTTTAAAATGATCTTAACACTTATATTTATAATGTGAGAAGGTGGTTATGGTGCGTAACTACCTTTTTTACATTTTAGATAATACAAAAGTGATTTTACAAAACAAACACCACTTAAGTGGTGTAAAAATGAGCTGGTGAAATTGCACTTCATGCAAAAGTGAAATTACAAAATTGCATCACTTGAATGGTGCAAAAATGCTTTCATTATTTTACACCACTTAATATTTGTAAATCAAAATTAGAAAATTTGAGACTTACAAATTGAGATAATGCATTTGCATGAATTGCATTTATAATGTTATAATTACACAAAATTTGCAACTAAAAATAAAAAAATGAGATTCAAAATTAACATCAAAATACCAAAAGTTTGATGAAGAATTCATTTGATTTATCCTTCCCTAAGGACAATCTCAATCATTACTTGGAATTATCAAGAAATTTCCTCCTACATATGCTTTTATTTTATACAACCATCTATCTGAGTAATCTAAAATTTACTTGACTAAGAATTTATAAAGACCACTAATGTTATCTATTCACCATATAAATGTTTTCTTCATAGGAGTATAATAATCCTGTTATTTTTATAAATCCCACCATAGAAATATTCAATGTTATCCAGTCACTCACATGATTCAATGGCTAAGAGGGCACTTGTAATGGTAAATATATTTTAATTTACACCTTCCATTTACATTTGGCCTCCAAAATTTTAGATTAGCAACTTATGCCAATAGCTAAAAAACCAACACTAAATACAACTCATCACATGCAAACATATATCCATCTGACACTTGAATTTATGCTGGAGATACCCATAAAACAACATCTTTATCTCATTAAAATTTACTTCTACCACCAAAAACTACAAACTTCTAGCCAATACCATGCTTATGTAGTGAATACCATGGGGATTTCTACTAAAATAACCTTTTAAACACTCAAAACTATGGATTTTATTTATAAAACCACTTAATTTTAAAAATACCATGAATTTATTCTTGAAACCATAATCATTCTCTATTTCCAATGAATTTGGGGAAGTGCGAAATAAAATTACAGACTCAGGGAGATGGAATTTTAATTTTCATGGCTAGGGAAATTAAAATTTTAAAATGCACGGCCATGGAAAATAAAAATTCAATTTTCATGGGAAAGAAAAATAAAAAATTGTTTTACATTAATCACCAAGTGAAAAAAAAAATTACAAATTGTGTTGAGTGGATAAAAGAATTTACAAATTGCATGACTTGGAAAAGTGTGTTGGTGTTTTTTCATGACTTGAAACCTGTAACTATGATTCTTACCTTTGATTTTTTGAGTTCAAGATGAAGTTTATTAACCATGTGTTTATGGTCAAAATTCACCTCTCGAATTTGACCTCTACATTGGGACACAAATTAGGAACATGCAAAGAAGTTTGATTTTAACTTAAATTTTCACTCTGGTGCTTGTAAGACTAAATGAATCCATGCCTTTTATATTCTCTCTATCATAGTATGATTTCAATGATGATAATAATCTTTTTGAATTGAAAGATAAATTATCAAGATATCTTAAACACACTATTTATTGAAAGATAGTTAGATTTCATTATTCTACCCAAGCCTTATCCATTTGGCTATGGAGTCAATGCGCCATTATGTAAAATTTTTATGATCCCTTTTTTAAATACCTCTAATTTCCTATATGAGCACAATTAGAGATATTTTCATGAAATGCAAATTTTCAAAATAAGAATTGGCTCTCACTGTGGGACTACATTTCCAAATGGAATGTAGGAGAACTCTAGAATATTACATGACTAGTGCCTCATTGTTGTATATTCTTAAATAGTTCTATGTAGCTCACACTCACACATTTTGATCTAACCAACTGGCATCTAGTTTACCTAGTTCAATCATATGATAAATGAACACATGCTTTTAGGTCAGATCCTCTAGTTTGAAGATTTGCATATTTTGATCTGATCAACTGATATCTAGTTCACCAATCTCAATTGTGTAATAAATAAAATGCATTGTTAGGTTAGATAACATGTTCTTGAAATTATACCTATTCACCACTTATTCACTTGAAGAGATCCATGATAAACCTTTTAATTTTATTGCTTGAGATACAAGCATCCATATCATCATTTTCATACTACAACAATCATTTTCTAGATAAACTATTAAATGTTTGTTTTGGAAACTCACTTTACCTAAATACTTCACAACATATTTATGCATGTCATCCATTAATTGAATAATCTTTAAACTAAAGAAATCACATGAGGATCTAAGATTTATTACTGATTTGGATTCAATATTGGTATAAATCATGGTTAGGAACATGTGTAAGGAGAAGGACCCAAACAAGGAGATCAAGGAATAACATAAAATTTGATATATTTATTGAAAGTGACACATGCAACCCAAAATAAAATGGGAAAGGAAATAATCCAAAATAGGGAAATCAAAACTGTTTATAGAAAGTGGAAGAAAACAAGAAGACTGTACAAAATCATTCACTAGTTGAGAGAAATACCCATCATTTTAGAACAATAGATTTGACTTATGAACTTTGAACACATTTAATAATAGTGTTCAATCATGTGGGATGAGAAACATACAATTATCATTCATATAGGGATGATAATGAATGAATAAATTATCAATGTTTTCTTGTTTTGAAATGAAATCATTATGAAATCTCTAATATTTTGTGATCACTCTTGAGTAATACCAAACTTTTTTAGTGTTTGTTTGGATGACTTCAACTACATCTATGCTAGATACATTATTTGAATTGAAGATAAGTCTATTGCATATTTGTTTTTGAGTTAGAACCATAATATGATTATCTTCTAAAATGAATGGAGTGTTGATATTAATTCTTGAGTTTCTTCTCATGGTATAAATTAATTCATCATTGAATGTTTCATTTTAATCACCTTCATCAATCTCTTCTACCATGATAATTTTCATTTCTCTTGTAATGAATATTGGGAGCCATTTATTTTGTTATGTATTCAAATCTTGTTTGATTTCAACCTTCAAAAGACTTTGGTTTCTAATTTGAATAGGTTTGATTGAATTGGATTAAAATATTTTAGAGAATTCTTTTATAAGGGGAAATGAAAAGAAAATGTGAAGGGAATCTTCAACTTTTATCACTAGGTCTTTAATTATGGTATAAGAGGAATCTTCTTTTTCACAGAAAACTAGTTCTATATTATGTTCAAATTTACAAATTAAAACATCACGCTCTATATTATTTCTATTTTATATTTGTGGTTCAACACATTATTCCTCAAATAACTCAGTTTGTTCAAATACTATGAAGTTTAAGCAATCCTACGAAAAAGGAAAATATTTATTTTCTCTATCAAGTGGGGTATCAAATTCTTTGTTTGTTCTCTAATCAATCATTAGTTCTTTCAACTATTCACCTTATTCTCTAATTGTGAATCTGAAATAATTATATGTGAGAGGAATCACTTTATCTTTTTCTTTGTTAGTGTTTTGACATGTTTAATTAGGAATTTGCCTTCATAATCTCTTTTCTAAATGATGACGACTTTTGATTGTATAAAGTTTCATTATTTCTTTGTCACCATGTATGACAGTTATATCACCTTTTGAAACCTCTTTATTTAACATTATATAAATGATAACTTCATCTTCACTTTCAATGGCTTCTTGTTGTGTAGCCTCCAAGTTGTTTACTTTTTTCTTATCAAGATGAAGTTTATATGTTGGTGAAGAGAACCAATGAAGATGCAAAGTTGATTATTGAGATTTGGATAATTTATCTAAGGGATTAATATAAATTTTTTGTTGAAGCATGTTCCAAATTATCTCATATGTTCATCATCTCAGTTTTGAATATGGAAGAAATCTGACAACAATACACATGCATCCATAATTGATTTGAGTCTATTCAAGAACCTATTATTCAAATGTTCAAATTCAAAAAACATCCTTCTTCTAGGTGTCAAAACCATTTAATAGTAGGTTCTATGAGAGTCTCAACAAAAATTATAATAGTGACATCTTCATCCATAGCTCCTAAAATGTTATAGGATAATGTGAAGGCCAAGATATGGTTATCTACATCTCAACCATTTTATCTATAAAAAATTAGAAATTTATTCCTTGAACTTGATGATAAATCATTGTAATGGGACCAATGTACCAAAATGTTTCCCCTAGGGGACATGAGGGACTTTGGTGTTGGGGTGAACTAACACCATTTATTGAGTTATAAAGATGCAAGAATTAGGTAATTCATCAAAATGGCAACATCAACCTCCATTTTAGAAGAGTTTCATTAAAAATGTCTAAAAATCATGTACATAAATCACATCGATCCCCAATAGAGTCACAAAAAATGTTGGCTCAAAAAATTGTCAGGATGACAAATTGGTGACTTTGAGTCAATAGTGTGAGAACTAAGTCCTTATGTTAGTCATCTAAAAAGGGAAAAGGTTCCTCTCCTATTATTAGGTGGTGCTACATTTATTGAAAGAGAAAAAAGGAAAAGAAGGGGAAAACCTATGTATCTAGTTAAATACATAAGCTACCATGATAATCCAAGGAAAAATGAATGACAACTCTAGGTAGATAAATACATAAACTTACCAGAATAGCCCAAGAAGTGGAAACCATTGTATTCATTGAAACCTCTCTAATTCAATTGGTGGTAAAGACATATTACACTCTTAGTAATACAAAACATATATTGAGATAATTATCTACTACTGGTAACAAGATGAAAGATAACTATCTCATATTTACCTGTAAAAGACAATTAAAATATTGCTTAAACCCCACTAAGATTTCATATTCATAGAAATAAAACAAAAATATTCTAAAATAAATACTTATTGTGAAATTCCTATGTTTTGACAATTTGGTAGTGATTATGAAAATAATTTGAAAGTAAAGATACAAATATAGATGAATCATACACAAATTTATAACTCATGAAGAAATCTTGAACACAAAGTATAAAAAATCTCCTCGTTTTAATCTTTATTGAGTCAAAAATGAAATCTCATCCTTCTAAAAATTTCTACAAAGTCTTACTAATATTTTTATAAAAAAAATTAGACTAACACTAATATTTATAAGGTGAGAAGGTGGTTGTAATGTGTAACAACATTTTTTATATTTTAGATGGTGTAAAAGTGACTTTACAAAAAAAACACCACTTAAGTGGTGTAAAAATGAGTTGGTGCAATTTTACTTCATTCAGATGTGAAATTAAAAAATTACACCACTTGAATGACATAATTTTTTTGGGTGCTTTAATACCACTAGAAATGTGTAAATCAAAATTACACAATTTGAGACTTACAAATTGACTTAGTGCATTTACAAGGTTGAAATTACACAAAATTTATAACTAGAAATTATTAAATGAGATCCAACATTAACATGAAAAGACTAGAAGCTTGATGAAGAATTAATTTGCTTTCTCCTTCATTAAAGATAATCTTGATCATTGCTCTACATTTGTTAGGGAATTTCGTCATACATATGCTTGTCTTTTATATCAACATATGCTTGAGTAATCTCAGGTTTACTTGACCAAGAATTTTTAAAAACCATTGATACTTTCCAGTCATCCTCTATGTTTACCATAGAAATATTTTGTTCATAAGATCATAATATTCATGTTAGTATTTCTGTAAATCCCACCATATGTAGCAATATTTAACATTATCAAGTCATTGACATGATTGAAGAGATGAGAGGTGCTTACAATGGTAAATAAATTTTGATTTACACCTAACATTTGCGTTTGGCCTCCAAAATTTTGAATTGGTAACTTATGCCGACAACCAGATACCCTACACTAAATACCACTTAGCACATGTAAACATATATCCATTTGACACTTGAATTGATGTTGGATATGCCTATACAAAACAACTTTGTCTCATTAAAATTGCATTCTACCAGTGAAAACTAAAAACTTTTAGCCAATACCTTGTTTTTATAGCTCATACCACAGGGTTTGGGATCAAAACAACCTTTTAAACACTCAAAACCATGGATTTTCTTTATAAAACCACATCATTTTCAAAATATGAGTTTTTTAAATTGAAACCACCATCATTATCTATTTACCATGAATTAAGGGAAGTGTAAAATAAAATTGAAGGACTCAAAGACATACAATTTCAATTTGCACGACCAAGGAAAATGAAATTTGAAAATGAATGACAATGGAAAAAAATTCAATTTGTAAAAGAAGGAAAAAGACAAAATGATTTCACAAATTACACCAAGTGAAAAAATAATTTTGAAATTACATCGAGTCGAAAAATAATTTACAAATTGCACCAAATGGAAAAAAATTGTAAATTGCACCAATTGTGAAAATAGTTTGCAAATTGCACCATGTGGAAAAAATAATTTACAAATTGCACCAAGTAGAAAAAAGAATTTGCAAATTGCACCAAGTAGAAAAAAAACTTACAAATTGCACCAAGTGGAAAAAAGAATTTGTAAATTACACCAAGTGGAAAAAATAATTTGTAAATTATACCAAGTGGAAAAATGAATTTGTAAATTGCATGACTTGGAAAAGTGTGTTGGTGTTTTTGCATGGCTTGAAACCTACAACTAGGATTCTTCTCCTTGATTTCTGAATTTCAAGATGATGTTTTTATACCAAGTGTTTATAGTCAAGATTCATCTCATGGATCTAGTCTCTGCATTGGGACAAAAATAAGGAACTTTCAGAGAAGTTTGATTTTATCTTAAATTTCCACTCTAATGTTGATAAGATCAAATGAATTCATGAATTCTCTCTTCTCTCTATCATAGTATGCTTTACATGGTGACAAAAATCTTGTTACACTAAAAGAAAAATTATTGAGATATCTTCAACACTCTATTTGTCAAAAGATACTTAGATTTCATTAATCTACCCAAGCCTTATCCATTGGGTTATGGAGTTGATATCCCATTTTATAAAAAAAATACCATACCTATTTTTAAAACACCTCTAATTTCTTATATGAGTGCAATTAGGGGTGTTGTCATAAAATGTAAAATTTCACGACAACAACTGTAGATCAATTTAGGAGAATGTCAAAATACGGTACCAGATACAAAAGCTCTTTGATTAGGGAAAGATACAAGCTATGTTTTGAGTAAATTAAAATACATATTTTTAGCCAATTACATACTGATGGAATGAATTTTAGCTCAAGAACCATCACCTAAGTAATGGTTAAGTGGGCACTTCATAATACGATGCCCAAATACGTGACTTGTCGAAACAATAATTTCTTCATCTAAACTCATAATCGAGTGACTTTTTTTTTGAAATAATATAATTTTTGAAAGGTAGTAAAAAATTAAAATAATATTTAAGATTGCATGGAGCCTCACTCTTATGAAACTTCATTGAAATAAACAGGGTTAATTCGCTTGTAAAGACCATAACGTTTACCAAAAAAATATATATGTTTTTTTTTAAAATTGCACATTTTTCATGTTTAAATGGAAGGGAATAATGTGTGTGTGTGTGTGTGTTTTTTTTTTTGGGGTGGTGGGGGGTCCCATGACCATCTTCCAAGTCCATGGTGGCAAGACCTAAGCAAATCGTGTCTTTCAGACCATGCTAAGGTCTACACTCGAGTATAACGAGTTCTTTTTCCATCAATGACTGAAGGAGAGTGGGTGGAATGTTTTGGTTAGGATGTGTTTAATTATTTCCAAAAATAAAGAAACGAAGTAGTCTAGTTTTCTAAGTTGGAGTTGAGAGAGCGAGTACGTGTCTGAAGCCTCTTGAGACTTTTTGGTGAATATTTGTGGTTGCTAGACTGGGCAGCCTTCAAAACGTGATGGAGATACAAATCATCATTGACACCATTATGGATCCCTAACAAGGAGGTTATTACATAAGGTATAACGACGTATTATGTGAAGTAACGCCTAAACTTCAAATGAATGACCTGTATAAACGTAGCACCATCTAGGTTTTACGTTACCTTTTATTGAGCATGCATGGTACAGGGACATAATATCCTCCCATTGATTATGTCTGTATGTCTGTATATATAGGGAATACAACTTTTAGGTAGGTCGATCAGTGGTTATTAAAATTTTGATGCACTATTCATTAATACAAATACTTAGCATATATATGTCAAACAACACATGCAACATAGTTAGTAAGGCGGCGATGTAGCATGAAGGTGGTCACAATGTCAAATCTTCACCAAGCTTTTTAATCGATAGCATGTAGTTGGCTATTATGTTTTTATATGTTAAATAATCTTGTGTTCTACTCTAAGGTTTGAGGGCTATCAGTTATATAAAATTTGTTTAGTGCTCGAACCTTCTTTCATCCTTTAGAGTGTCAAGCTTTTACGAGTCAAAAAACTCTACCAATAGACTAAAGACTTTAGAAAATTTCATATATTTTTATTTACGAGTTTACAAAATTTAATTGTCAAACATAATAATGAGCCCAACCATTATTGTGTAGATATTTTAGTAACAAAAATATATTATTTGTAAATATTAATTATTATATTTTTCAAGATTTTATAAATTTTAGTGAATAATTAGATTATATTTATCAATTACACATGTTTCTCTTGATCTCAAGATTTATATTATTTCACTTTGGTCTTTTTCAACTTTTTAATTTTAGCCATTGGAGGTTGGTCATGTGTGTCAATTTAACTAATGTTTATATTTGATTTATTTATAGATAGATAAGTGACTAGACTCAATTTATTATCATGTACTTATAAATGATACTATAAAAATAGAGTGAGATCACTTCATTGATATTATTGTTATGCATTTTTTGTTTATCAACTTACAGTTTTTGTGTACACATTGAGATATTTCATAAATTAGAAGGGAAGATATTGACCTTATCTATGTTAACCCTCAAACCAAACCCCTTTAGAATTTTAATCTTGTAATAATTTTTCATTTTAAAGAGTTGACAATCAAAAGGACATAAATTTAAGGTTAAATTAATTTTGAAATTTATGTTTTCTTCAATACCAAATTATATTAGAATTAAAAAAATTGAGTAAATATTGTACATACCCTTAAATTAATACTTTTTTAAAACTAAATTTTATTCTTTAGGGATTGTTTGAAAAAAATTATAATGCAATATTTCATGACTATTTACATTCCACAAAATTCCAATGTAGCATGAAAA